>OY283149.1:98637223-99008223 GCA_958299815.1 Sarcophaga carnaria | reverse complement strand
TATACCAGCTATACCAGCTATATCAGCTATACCAGCTATACCAGCTATACCAGCTATACCAGCTATACCAGCTATACCAGCTATACCAGCTATACCTACTATATCAGCTATACCTGCTATACCTGCTATACCAGCTATACCAGCTATACCAGCTATATCAGCTATACCAGCTATACCTGCTATACCAGCTATACCAGCTATATCAGCTATACCAGCTATACCAGCTATACCAGCTATACCAGCTATACCAGCTATACCTACTATATCAGCTATACCAGCTATACCAGCTATACCAGCTATACCAGCTATACCAGCTATACCAGCTATACCAGCTATACCTGCTATACCAGCTATATAGCAGTATAGTATACCAGTATAGCTGGTAGATAGCTGGTATAGCAGGTATAGCAGGTATAGCTGGTATAGCTGGTATAGCTGGTATAGCTGGTATAGCTGGTATAGCTGGTATAGCTGATATAGTAGGTATAGCTGGTATAGCTGGTATAGCTGGTATAGCTGGTATAGCTGGTATAGCTGATATAGCTGGTATAGCTGGTATAGCAGGTATAGCTGGTATAGCTGATATAGCTGGTATAGCTGGTATAGCTGGTATAGCAGGTATAGCAGGTATAGCTGATATAGCTGGTATAGCTGGTATAGCTGGTATAGCTGATATAGTAGGTATAGCTGGTATAGCTGGTATAGCTGGTATAGCTGGTATAGCTGGTATAGCTGGTATAGCTGGTATAGCTGGTATAGCTGGTATAGCTGGTATAGCTGGTATAGCTGATATAGCTGGTATAGCTGGTATAGCAGGTATAGCTGGTATAGCTGATATAGCTGGTATAGCTGGTATAGCTGGTATAGCAGGTATAGCAGGTATAGCTGATATAGTAGGTATAGCTGGTATAGCTGGTATAGCTGGTATAGCTGGTATAGCTGGTATAGCTGGTATAGCTGATATAGCTGGTATAGCTGGTATAGCAGGTATAGCTGATATAGCTGGTATAGCTGGTATAGCAGGTATAGCTGATATAGTAGGTATAGCTGGTATAGCTGGTATAGCTGGTATAGCTGGTATAGCTGGTATAGCTGGTATAGCTGGTATAGCTGGTATAGCTGATATAGCTGGTATAGCTGGTATAGCAGGTATAGCTGATATAGCTGGTATAGCTGGTATAGCTGGTATAGCTGGTATAGCTGGTATAGCTGGTATAGCTGATATAGCTGGTATAGCTGGTATAGCAGGTATAGCTGATATAGCTGGTATAGCTGGTATAGCAGGTATAGCTGGTATAGCTGGTATAGCTGATATAGCTGGTATAGCTGGTATAGCTGGTATAGCTGATATAGTAGGTATAGCTGGTATAGCTGGTATAGCTGGTATAGTAGGTATAGCTGGTATAGCTGGTATAGCTGGTATAGCTGGTATAGCTGGTATAGCTGGTATAGCTGATATAGTAGGTATAGCTGGTATAGCTGGTATAGCTGGTATAGCTGGTATAGCTGGTATAGCTGGTATAGCTGGTATAGCTGGTATAGCTGGTATAGCTGGTATAGCTGATATAGCTGGTATAGCTGGTATAGCAGGTATAGCTGGTATAGCTGATATAGCTGGTATAGCTGGTATAGCTGGTATAGCAGGTATAGCAGGTATAGCTGGTATAGCTGATATAGCAGGTATAGCTGGTATAGCTGGTATAGCTGATATAGCTGGTATAGCTGGTATAGCTGGTATAGCAGGTATAGCTGGTATAGCTGGTATAGCAGGTATAGCTGGTATAGCTGGTATAGCTGGTATAGCTGATATAGCTGGTATAGCTGGTATAGCTGGTATAGCTGGTATAGCTGATATAGCTGGTATAGCTGGTATAGCTGATATAGCAGGTATAGCTGGTGTAGCTGATATAGCTACTACAGCTTGCTAGTATAGCTAGTACAGATTGTATAGCTTGCTAGTATAGCTAGTACAGCTTGCTAGTATAGCTAGTACAGATTGTATAGCTTGCTAGTATAGCTAGTACAGCTTGCTAGTATAGCTAGTACAGATTGTATAGCTTGCTAGTATAGCTAGTACAGCTTGCTAGTATAGCTAGTACAGATTGTACAGCTTGCTAGTATAGCTAGTATAGATTGTACAGCTTGCTAGTATAGCTGGTATAGCTGATATAGCTGGTATAGCTGGTATAGCAGGTATAGCTGGTGTAGTGTTTCATGCGAAGAGGTATGAAAGTAATGAAAAAAAATGGTTATAAACTACAGTCAAAAGAAAAACACCTAATCAGTGTAAGATTGGAAGAAGATTTGTAGACAACTTAATAAACAAATTATATGTTGAATTACATCCACCTGTTTATCAGTTTTGTGGACCTGATACAAAACTTCAAAACGAATAGCAAGAATAAAGGAAATAAAGGAATAATTTATTGGATGTAGATTGTAGAAAGCACGATATAGCGTACTCAAAATCAATGGATATAGACACAAGCCATCAAGCAGATCGTGATCAGGTATAAATCAGATCGTGACCAGATAGCAAGCAGTTCGTGATCAGATATAAAGCAGATCGTAATCAGATACAAAGCAGATCATAATCAGATAGCGAGCAGATCATAACCAGATCAAATTCAATAAAAAAAAAAAATTATTATAATGTCTAAAAATTACCATAATAAAGTGTTGGAAGATCTTGTAAAGACAAGGGCTGTTCTAAAGAAAAAGTTAAAAAATATTAAACTGAATCAAATAGATAGAGTTAATTTATTAGAAGATACCTTTCAACCAATAACAAAACCACTTAAAAAAATCATTGGAAAACTTAAAGATAAATATAAGGATATAGACAACACTATTAATGATGACGATGATCATGATGATGTAAATGATGATAATGAAAACATCCCAAAACTTGAATATAAGCATAAGGATGTAGACAACACTATAGATGATGACGAAGATTATTATAACGTAAATGGTGATAATGAAATCATTGGAAAACTCGAAGATAAGCATACGGATACAGACAACACTATTGATGATGATGATGATTATTATGATGTAAATGGTGATAATGAAATCATCGGAAAACTTGAAGATAAGCATAAAGATATAGACAACACTATTGATGATGGCGATGATTATGATGATGTAAACGGTGATAATAACGATTTTCAGTATGAAAATATTTCAACTGATGATAATGATGGTGAAAAAAACTATGACCATAATAGACCTGTATCAAGTACATGTATCAAGAACTTGGAAAGAAAACAATGTTTAAAGCTGACGAAAAGCTCTCCATTATTTGAAAATATACAAACACTTATTAATAATAAGCAATTGGATAAAATTTATGGTTTTAATCAAGATGTAGACGGTAGTTGGAGATATGGCAAGGAAAAATTAATATTTAATAGAGATAATACTATGCAGATAGGGAATATGAAATTGAAAATGACGCCTGGATTATTTGAACTAGTATTTCATAAAAAACCTCTCCATTATTCTAAAAATGATTTGAAAAAATATAAAGAGATTTTAATTAATACCAATGCACATAAACGTCGCTATGAACCTAATGAACAAGTGAAAGGAACACGAGCCTTCAAATATATACGAATAATTAAACATTTATTCGAAACAACAACAAACATTTTAACAAAAGGCAGTGGTTTAATGCTAAAATTACAAAATAATCTGAGATCAAATTACATACATTGGGATGATCCTAATGAACTAGTTGACAGACTACGTTTACTTCTTTCATCGGAAGGTTCTGGTCACAACAATAATCAAAACGAAATAATCTCTATTATCGAAGAACTTAAAGAAGCTAACATAATTTATTAGAAGAGTGAAAGAAATGTCTTATATTAATAAATTTGGAGAAGGTTTTAATAAATATAACCATAAAAACAAAAATATCGTAATCGAAAAACATATAACACAAATACATGATGATCTAGCTGATCAAATAAACAATTTAAACATTGAGGTAGAACATGTATACCTAAAACATGGTAATGTCAAAAAAAAAAAAAATAAAAAAATTAAAATAAAATAGACAAAACCAAAAAAGTAGATCGTTATCAGATATAAAATAGATCGTGAGCAGATATAAAGCAGATCGTGATCAGATGTAAAGTAGATCGTGATCAGATACAAAGCAGATCAAAATCAATATCAAAAAATTAACATACTGAAATCATATAAATTGCTGTATATATAGGAGATCGTCTTGATTTCAGCTATTTTTGCGAAGAGGTATAAAAGTAACGAAAAAAATTTGTTATAATCTACAGTCAAAACAAAACCCCAGCCAGTGTAAGATGAGAAGAGGATTTGTAAACAACTTAATAAATAAAGTACCTGTTGAATTACATCTACCTGGTTATCAGTTTTGTGGACCTGGTACAAAACTTGAAAAACGTTTAGCAAGAGGAGATAAGGGTATAAATTTATTAGACGCAGCTTGTAGAGAGCACGATATTGCATATTCACAATCAAAAGATATAGACACAAGACATCAAGCAGATCAAATATTAGCTGAAAAAGCCTGGCAACGAGTTAAATCTAAAGATAGTGATATTAAAGAACGTGCTAACGCGTTGTTTGTGACAAACGCTATGAAAACTAAAGTGAAATTTGGATTAGGTTTGAAGGAGCAGAGACATAAGAAAAGAAAAGGAAAAATGAATAAGTGTAATAAGAAATTATTCACAGCTACTGTGAGAAAAACTTTAAAACAATTGAAAGAACAGAAACCCCTTGATATAAATGATGCTGTTAAAATAGCTCAAAAGGCTATTCATTCAAATTTTAAAGGGAAAAAGCGAGCAGACATTATAATACCGAGAGTTATACCTGTACCGAAAATTGGAGGATTTCTTCCACTTATTCCCGTACTAACAGCATTGTCAGCGCTTGGTGGTTTGGCAAGTGGAGGATCCGCTATTGTCAAAGCAGTAAATGCTATCAAAAATGGAAAAGAACAATTGGCTGAAGCTAACCGTCATAATAGATATATGGAATCAATTGCAATGGGTAAAGGGTTGTACCTCAAACCATATAAAACTGGATATGGTCTCTATTATAGTCCAGCTCCAAAAAACTATTAGATAACCTTCCCAATCGCCCATTAACAGATTTGGATTTGAATAAATATGGAAGACATCTCAAACATTTTAGGGGTGTTTTCATGCGTGATTCTTTACCTGAAAAACCATTCAAACAAGAATGCGGTATTGTTAATTTAGATGATTCAAATGGTATGGGAACACATTGGGTAGCATATTATAAAAACCACAACTATAAGGAATACTTTGATAGCTTTGGAAAGTTACAATCACCACTTGAGATTGTCAACTACTTAAAATTTCCTATTGAATATAATTATGAACGAAAACAAAAATTTAATACATTTAATTGTGGGCACTTGTGTTTAAAATTTTTATTCAATAAATATAAATTAAAATGAAATAATTCAGAGTACATCGTCCCGCACTAACACAACCTACTATTAAATTTTTAAAGAAGGGGAACAAAAATGGTAACATCAGCTGAATTGGAAGAACTATTAATAAAACATAGTAATCAGATTGATAAAGAGCATATAGATTTATTTATGAAACTTATAAATGAACTAAGAATATGTAACATTAGTAAAATAAGTAATCCATTTGTATGTATTAATATGTCATACGTTTGTATTATTGTGAAAATACTTATTCACAATCCTTCAACATTTGTCGATGTCAAACATTCTATACACAATATTTGTTAACACTTAAGTTATTTAATATGTATAAACGTATTTTTAAATTCGAATCTGTAAAAATCTGAAAAAAGAAATATGTAATAAAATTTTCAAAAAATAAAAAACTAATTTGTTTTAATATAATTTCATTTATTTAAAACAGTAAAACTAAAAAAATTCTAAATCCGTAAAAACAACTCTATTTATACTCTGGGGTGTTGTAGATCAATCAGTAAATTCAATTATGTGAAAACAGATATTACTTATACTTATACGTGAAAAAAAAAAAAAAAAAAAACCCACAGGCACAACTATACATTTCTTTCTCATCAAATTAAAAACAACCGCACAACCAACCTACCCTTTCTTATTAGTTTATATTTCTATTTCTTCTACCTGTGATCATGAGCAATACGTGCCAAGAATTTGTTATCATCTTAAAATTACAGATCCTTCTAATTAAATCACACAAAAAATAAAAAATAACCGCACAACCAACCTACCCTTTCTTATCACATTTAAAATTAAAGATCCTTCTAATTAAATATACAAAAAAAAAAAAAAAAAAACACACAACAAATATATAGGTGTAGATCCACATTATATGTTACGCACACACTCATTCTGTCCGTCCAAACATTCATGCATACGTATATACATTTTCACAGTCTACTTATACTCTAGGATTTAAATGAGGAAACGTGCACGCACTCATTCTGTCCGTCCAACCATTCGTTTGAAAAGCAATACAAATAAAATGAACAAGAAAAAGCAGGTATGATTCCAAATTTGTATGGAAAAATTAAAAATTAAAATGATTTAATTCTTTTCCAGATATGCATTCTCACAAATTTTAACACACACACACACACACACATACACATTAAAAAGCAATACCTTTTCATAATACATGTTACAAACCTAAAGACCGATCGCACACAATTCATTTCACAATGCTGCAATGTTCTTACTCTTTTACAGCTATGCATGCACCAAATTTTGTATGGAGTTTTTGGTCGAGAAGGTACATAAACATACTACTGTGAAGATGTATTGAATTGTTTTGAGTTCCAATCTTTCCTAAGATGTTGCGCCGTTCGAACTTCCAATGATATTTGTTTGTTAATTCTCTGGATGTTCAGAAAATTTCTTGGATGGAATGTTTGCTAACGTAACATTGTAATTTATTGTTGCGAAAAGGAAGTCAAATACGGCGACTAATCGATATAGGGTTTCTTTATAAAATCTGCTGCCCTGGCGAACCTTAATACGCTCCTTTGAGTCAATAAGGCTAACTTTCGTTCTAATACTCCCGCACATGTTTCAAGTCTTTGTTCTAGTGATTTGATTTATATATTGGACTAGTATTCATCAAAATTTTCATCGAAAAATCGTTTTCACCGATGAGGTCTATGTATGGATAAATGGCCACGTGAAGTCGCCGTAATCTAGTACGTAGTGGATTGTCTTATTAGATGTGAGACCACGTTTCAAATCCCAAGCCAGACATCTCGAACGAAACGAAATATGAAGAAATATTTCTTTGGCGACTTCCTCTCACCAGATTTCTGGTAAAAACTCTAAGAGTAAATAATATTGCCATGAAAAAGTTTCTCAGAAACACTGTCGGGTTTAAACTGTAGGTCCGGGCACTCATGTATAAAATTAACACACACAACAGAAGTGGTGTGAGAAGCTAAGTCGTAATCCTGGCTGAAGGGTTGCAATGACCAATAGTGTATGTATGTATGGGCACGTGAACAAGAAAATTCTTCGAATTTGAAATGATATCAATTCACATGAAATCCAAGAACGTCCACTACAGCCGGAAAATGTCATTGTTTGATGGGGATTTTGAGCAGGCGGCATCATCCGTTCATATTTCTTTGAAAACGCCATAGGCCAAGCTATCACTGTCAACAACGAACACTGTAGGTCGATGATTACAACCTTCTTTTGTCTGAATTGGGTGATTAAAACACTAACGACATGTGGTTTCAACAAGTTGCCACTGTGTGTCACATAGCTTATGCCACATTGGATATTCTGCATCTAGAAAGTATAGGATGTTTGGCCAGTAAAACATTTCAGAGATGTTTGATTGAATCATGGGTTATACTTCAACAGCTTTATTAATTAACCCAAAAGTAGGGGTATGTTCGACGCTAGACATGACTTAAGGATATAAAAAGAGATGTTGCTTTCAAGCATAGTACTAGGTTTGTTGCAAAAGGGTTTAATGAGGAAGTATACACATATAATGTAAACAAATCGTCTATCACTCAAAGACTCAATATAATGTCATCTTTCCACAGGACTCAAAAAAGTGAGAAAACTTTGAAGCCAATAAAGTTGCCTCCCGTATCCTTGATAGCGAAAATGATTTGTAAAAAGCAATGAGAACATTAGCCATGCTGTAGTGAAAAGCTCGTTTTCCTTTCACGTTTCACGTATTTGTTTAGTTTTGTAAATGAACCGAATACAGTCACAACATTTCATTGAAGATTTCTTTTTCTATTCTTTTTCCATAGTTTCTGTCAGTTTTTTGTTAAAATTTTGAATCTTTTTTACAAATTTATTCTAAATGGTAGATTTTTCTCCTTCGTTATCACGTTGTTTCACTCTTTCTCTCCTTTAGAAAGGAAGACTCTTTTATTCTGTGCAGTTTTTATTTCTATATGGAAATGAGACAGAAAAGAGGATAAACAAAATCGTGGACGAAATGTGTTGCTAAATCTGTCTATATTGGCTGACTATTTGCCAGACGAATTTGTCTGACTGACAGACATATTTTAATAGACTGCAGAAATATGTTTTTGCTACGGCTTTTGCTGTTGGTATGTTTTTATCCTTTATGTTTTTTCCTTTAAAATCCTTTCAACGTATTTATTGCATAAGTTTAAAAGGCTTAAACTGTTAACACTGGGAGCAGTAATTGAGAGAATACAGTGAGAATGGTTCTCTAAACCGATCTAGGCTAGTATATGTATGAAAATGTTGGAAAATTCTTGTGAAAGGTTGCTTGATCGATGTGTGGTCCAAAAGCAACGTTCTTTGAATTTGGGTCCAAGAATCTAGTAGCCAAGTGAACTAATTTACCCTAGAGTACAGTAAAATAATGCGAGTACCTAAGTGAGAGTACCTAACTAAGCATAAGCAAAGGAATATACACACCGTAACTAAATTATACATACGGTTAAAAAATTGCCGAAATTTTTTAACTAATCCGTTTTCGTTGAAAATCTTAATAGTTTCCTTGATGTTAAGACGGTCTTTTGCATTGGTTAAAAAATTTCTGAAATTGAACTGAATTCTAAACCAATGCAAAAGACCGTCTTAAAATCGAAGAAAGATGTCAGACAATTAGAAATATTTTCAACGAAAACGGATTGGTTAAAAAATTTCTGAAATTTGTTAACTTTTGTGGGCCTGTGCAGGCCGACAAAAGTGTACATCAGGCCCACAAAAGTTAACAAATTTCAGAAATTTTTTAAACAAGACCGTCTTAAAATCGAGGAAAGTTGTCAGACAATTACAAAGATTTTCAACGAAAACGGATTAGTTAAAAAATTTCTGAAATTTGTTATCCGTATGTATACTTTTGTGGCTGAGTGTATCTCTTATGAGGCAGGTAGTGTAAATAAAAATCTACCAAAAGACTACTCTACTCCATGGAGAATAGAGTAAGTAGTATCGGATAGTCTTCGTAGTCTAGTAAGTAAGTCTAGTAAGTAAGTAATAAGTTGCCTTACTTGATCGGACGAGAGCGCGTGATTCAAACTCCAGCTCGGATATCTCGAACAAAGCGAAATATGAAATTATATTTCTTTTAGCGTCTTCCTCTCAGCAGTTTTATGGCAAAAATTCGAGACGTAAATAAAATTTCTATAAAACGTTTCTCAATTCTGTCGTTCGGAGTCTATTTTAGACTGTAGCTCCCGCCATTCATGGATGAAATTAACACACACAACTAAAGAGTTATAATGATCAATTAAGAAGAAGAACTAGCTATCACAATAGTGTAGCTCTCTGGCAGAAAGCTTATTGAAATCTTGATGTTTCCTTGTTCACATTTTTTACCACAAACTACGTTCGAATGTTATCACGATAAAGTCTTTCTCCTACTTGTGGTTTCCCTTGCAAAATCGTTCATTTTTGAAGTTCAAATATTATGAAATCCTTTCCATGTACTTAAGAGTAAACCGTTAACATAGTCTAGCATCAAAGCATCTTCGTCTATTACTGTCTCTCATTTTATATGTAGGAAAAAATGTCTTAATTTCTTAGGGGGATTCATCCAGCACGTCTCCAACATCGATGAAGTATTATTCACCGATAAGATAATTATTTCTTCACACGTGCCCCTTAATAGTTTTACAGGGGAAAGCGTCATGTATTACTTTCATGGCGAGTGTAAATTATTATTGTAAAGTTAATTGAATTGCCGTTTGTTTTAGCTTTTAGTTGCTGGACTGTAGATATTTTTAGTTCCCTCATGAACCAGTTCATGTTCCGTCGGAGTTAAAAAAGAAAAAAATTTGATGGGATTTTATTAGAAATTATAATTCTTTTGGCTTAAGACAAGTGTTTTTAGGTTTTGCTGCAATTATTGGGTATCCTTTGGACACCTAATAGAGCTCAATTAGTGAGTTTTTCAATTCTGGGAAGTTTCAAATTGCCACCACCACCCGCCCTCCAAATACATTATCTTTTAGTTATTTTTAAATATTGATGAACTAAATGAGAATTACTTTTCGATATCATTCGAGGGTTTTGTTATTTGTCCGAACACTATATAACTAAGTACACAAACGATTGTAGCTGACAAACCTCTCACCACACACTTGTTGATTGTAACACTTAAATAGAATTCTATGTATGTGTGCCTGTGTGAAGATAAATTCGACAAAACTCTCAATGTTAATATTAACAGAGCAATGTTATGCGTTTAACAGAATATATAATATACACATAATCATGCAACTTACTTCCATTATCCCAATATTAGAAATCAGTTGATGGAATAATAATGGAATGATGGAATGGATCCACTACAAAAAAGTTATTTTCCAAACGTTGCAGTGTTAGATAAATTTGGTAGAATTATGCTACAATGATTCCTAAAATCTGAAATCCTTTAAGGGGTTAATATACTTTCTAAGGGTCTGTTTCGACTTATTTTTTTGAAGATAAACTTATTCAAAAAGCATTTTTCTTTTATGGTGAAGTCCTGCTGTCAGAGTTTTGATTCACTGTAGTACCACGGTTCCCTACAGAAGCCAACCTCGCGCCAAAATAAATCTTTACATTGAAAAGTTCAAGGATAATAGAAAATAAATGTTTAAGAACCGCAACATTTTCAAGGCAAGAGCAGAGCACTGACAGATGGTGAGCAAGATAGTCTTTTCCTCCTCTGCAGGTCCATATGTTTCTGCAGAAATAATTTGAGGGAATAAAATATTTCTTGACATGCTTCCCAATAGGACTTGTGATCTGTGAGGCAAAGAGTCATCTTCTTATCCATAGAAGTCCAAAATAGGCAACAAATACTGCATGTATTTTTTTGCTGCCGACAAAATATAACTTCTCTGTGAAACGAGCAGAGAATAACAATCTTTTTAAAAACAAAAAATGAAATTCCCGTTAACAACATAAAGGTTTAGTAACAATGCTTTGCATATCATATCGTAGTTGTTGGGATCGCTACATAGATTGAGGAGACTATGAACCATAGAAAATGTGTTACGAGCTAGGCACTTTGTAAATGGAGTTAACCAAACAGTTAACTCAGCTAACAACGTGTTGGCATTACTATCCAATGGGTCGTTCAAGCTAGGCAATCGAATATTGTAGGCCCTGTACCGCCCTTGACAATTCATCATATGTTGGAACCCATATGAGAGTTACGTTTATTTAAATGATAAAAAGTTCCTCTTACAAATTTCCAGCATTGATTGAAGAGGGGGTAAATTATTAAAAAGAGGTAATTAAGAGATTTTCAACACCTCCGCCTAGAAAACACTACAATGGTTAGACATGTTATATACGAAAGTTTAATACCAGAACGCTTTATACATGCCATAAACTTCTCTTCCCAGCAATTTAAAGAGTTTATCTGGGAGCCATCGGAACTTCACAACAGTAGTCCCTAGTTGGAATTCTAAAATCAAATATTCTTTCTCACAAAGTCATAAGGAACCATATAATTTAAGTATTTCTAGGATTGCATCATGTCCATATTCGAGGTTATGCTAGGATTTAATAGCTTTAAGCCTTATTTCCATCAACTCAGTCTTCGGCTTCGATAGAAAGTCAAAGAGCGGCCAAGCATAGCTAATAATGCTTTAATTGGAGTGAAACAGAGTGAACTGGCGATCAGGACAGCTGACTACGTACGAACTCTGTTTAGAAGTCTAAAGTGACACTAGTGCTTGCATTACGTTTAAACAAATGTTCTCCAAATTCTTCTTTTATAACAATATAAAATAAATTTAAGTTCTACTTTTTAATTTGCAGTCGCCGTAGTCCAGTAGGAAGTGTGTTCGCTTAACAGACGTAAGGCCACT
Source organism: Sarcophaga carnaria (assembly GCA_958299815.1). Classification (NCBI taxonomy): domain Eukaryota; kingdom Metazoa; phylum Arthropoda; class Insecta; order Diptera; family Sarcophagidae; genus Sarcophaga; species Sarcophaga carnaria. The sequence continues at coordinate 98,995,902 of OY283149.1, read as the reverse complement.
GTGCAAACCCCAGGTCAGACATCTCCAACAAAACGAAATGTTAAAAATATTTCTTCAGTGACTGCCTCTTAGTAGATTTCTGGTAAAAATCTTAGAGAAAAAATAAAATTGCAATGAAAAAGTTTTTCAACAAAATCTGTCGTTTGGAATAGATTTCAAACTGTAGGTTCTGCCACTCATCTATAAAACTATCGTAACCATTATAAATGGTATGAGAGGCTAGGATGTAATCCTGACTGAAGGGATGTAATGACCAGTTATGTATATATGTATGTATGTTCATTAAATTTTTTAGTTTAATAAACAAGCAAATTATCTGGTTAACAAACATTTTTGATCAAATTTAACTTAAAATGTTACTGCCTGTGATGGCCAGTATTGTAATAAAATCCTATTATTACAACACTTCTAAATTGAACTAAGTTTGCTAAAACTTTTACAGTTTTTGGTTAGACATTGTCATCGTATTTAAAACGTTCTTTTTGTTACGAACTGTAATTATAGCATTGAATGCATTAGCACGGCATTTACACTGTTTTCATAATAATTCCGCAATTTGCCTTATTTGTCTAAAAATCAATATCAAAACTAATGTAGAAAACCAAACTTTATGAATTCATTAAAGAGGGATATAGCCTATCTTTGCTTAAAAATACAAAGGCATTTATGTTCTCGCTGCTGAGCTATATTTCACCACGTCGTAACCATTAGCAACATTTGTGCACTTGGCAATGTAAATGAAGGACAATGATGATAAATTTTCATAAATGATTGCATAAACAAACACATAAAACAAAAAAAAAAAAAAAAGAACTGAAAACAAACGTAAACAAAAATGTCAATAACATGCTCTATCATGTTCACTTAAATGTATTTTTAATGTACTCACTCACTACCCGAGTAACTACTCTCACTATAAATACTGATAGTCAGTTACAGCAGTCATTGTACTGCTCTTTTCCTCTGTTTCTCTCTCAATACGTAATTGATGTTGCTTTGTTTGTGGTTGTTGTTGGCTTTTAAGTTATTAATATTTTTCATTTTTAGTTTATTGCCGTTGCTATTGTTGTACTTGTTATTATTATTGTACTCTGTTTTCATTTCATTTCAATCCACTCCACACAATTCCATATTTTGTTATTTATATATGGATTTACTTATTTGCTGTCGGTGTTTGTGTTGAGTTCACTTTGTGTCTGACAAATGAACGTTACAGAGGAAAAAGTAGATTTAAAAGCATTTACAATAATAACACCAACAACAAAAATAACAACAATAGAAGCAGGAATCCTTTCTAAAGCATGAACTAAAGGAGTATTAAAATAAGTTTCTCTTATTACACAAATATTATGATGATGGTAAGACGACGACCATAGTGATGATAAAGCAGTTTATATTGTTGAGTCATCCATACATATTCAACTGAACTAAACACCGTAACCAACTGGACAAGTTTAATCATTACCAATGCATTCATAAATATTCAACTTTAATGTTTATTTTTTTTTGTAGGGGTATTTATGTAGCTATCTGAGTGCGTTTGGGAGTATCATAAAGCAACTGGAAAATTTTATTTATGGCCTATGTAGTAGAGAAATGATAAATTTACCTCCCATTATACAAATATTTCAGACGTTTGTGTACATTTAAAAGAATTTTGTCGACAGGCCGTTTGAAAGTTCAGAAGTAGAAGGTCAAAGTAACGAATTTAGACAGCGTCTCAGATGAGATGTTGTTTACTCGTTTACTTGTTTACTCGTTTTCCAAAAAAGTTCATATTTTATAACCTATTGACTGTAAACATCTAACTTGAAAGATGTTTTTTTGGCATAGCAATAGTGACATACACACCATTTTCACTCGTGAGCGAGTCCTACAAATTTTTATGTTCGTCTGAAACTTAATTTTTTTAACACTTTATTAAATAAAGACAATCATATATAAAAGGTCTTCCAACAGGGGCTTCTGAACTTTAACAGTTTACGTCCATCTTGTTGAAGGTACATCTGTCAAATTAGTTGTCATTTATTCAGTCATTTATGCGGCCATCTTGTTAAAGCTACGTCTGTCATTTACTTATTCAGTCATTTATTCAAGTCACCAAGGACATGGTTATAGCATTCAACAATATGTTGACAACGTTCTGTTCGGACCATTTACCACCCATTTTACCACCAACATATTGGTCCTACAGAGGGAACTATATGGAGGTTCAGTAAAGGAGAGACCAACAACCTTACGTCGAAGAAACACAAAATATGCTATAAACATCGCCAATGTCTGAGGTAGTCTATTCCGCGTCGCAATATTAATCGAAAAACAGTTCCAGCAAAGAAGCTCATTTCTGGATAAATGGACACATTCCATAAAAGTCAATGTTTGATGTGGATTTCTTTGTGAGCAACGTTGGTCAGGCCGTCACTGCCAAGGGTAAAATTTCAAAAATCGAAGAAAGCCCCACGACTGCCAAGTTTAAATTTAAATTTTCTGTCAATGTCCTACGATCTCATTACATATTGAGTTTATACGACATGCCGTATGACTTGTGTGATCGTATAAATCACTCTTTATTGGTTTTAAAACCACTGGTCCGGCAAGTGTGTCAACTGAAACATCATTTATCATGTGATTTGCCCACTCTACTATTTTTTGTATATGTACAGTCATCTTAGACACAATTCTTGCTTTAAAATATATCATTACAGCTACCATTGGTGAAATGAAAAAGATTTGCTTTTATAGATAGACCACCTATTTAAAATTTTCTGCCTGTACTTTAACGTTACGTTATCTGCTTTGCTAAGCATTTACGGAGACCAGTCTTGCATATTAGAGATCACTTGTCATTTTCTGTAGATGTATTCCCAAGAGAATTTCAGCGTAATGACTTTTGCAATCCTTCCTTCTTCGTTTTAAGGTTTGCATATGTGCCTTTAAACCGCTGCAGACTCTAGCTTTTCATAGATTAATGGTTCTGGGTACAAAGAAAAACAGATTTTTTCTTATAAAACTTTCACAGTATTATCGTTTCCATTACGATGCTATTCAATTCATTTTTGAATTGTTCTCCATTGCCATTATGAGTGAGTGGTACGTGTTCTTTAAAGATTAGTTGTGTTTTATTGCTTGTGCTTTTTGTCTTCTACCTCTTTTGCTTAAGGATTGGCTTGAAACTTCATTCTGTGTGGATGGTGCAGTCATTCTAAAGAGTCCATACGGATTTTAAAGTCTGTTTGAGTGTGAGAATTTTAAATTTATTCCATTTCGTTTATTCCATAATAAATGCAAGAGAAAAGTAATACAAAGAATAATAACATCGAGTAAATTGTCTGAGTAACAGCAAGTGCTTTAGAAGAAATGCAAAGAAAAATCTTCTTGAAGAATATCTAATATATCTCGCCACACACGTTCCAGGCATGGTGTAGTGCCTTTGATTCAATCTCCATATCTCAGAATCATCATTTAAAGCTTGAAGAGATTCCTGATTCTGTAAAAATGTTTTTTGAGTCCATAATGTCGGTTCAGTAGGGCAGTTACTCTTCTGCATAATACAAGACTGTTTTTGCTGTGTAGCAAAAGTGTTGATTGTCTCAATCCCTTCTGGAATGAGCCCCGCTTCTTTCTATTTCACCCTTTGCCAAGCAACCTTCTCGAAGTTCTCTTTCTACACCACAGGAAGGTTCTGGTCCCAAAACAGTTTGTAAATACCTCTCTTGGGAAACTCATTAGCCCTAAAAGTCCTAGTAAGTTAGAATCCAGCAAGGAGTACCCGTATTTTTCCTGTCAAGGTGATTCAACTTGTCTAGGCAATCGTAAAATACAAGTTTCGAGTCAACTCTACAAGTTAAATTTTACGATAGAGGCTTCACTGTAAGAATTCTTTGAATTCTGTTCAAGTTTAATTAAGTACATCTACTAAAGCCATAAACAACCGCTTGGAAAATACTTGCGAGTTTACTCTTGGATTTTGAATGTTCTATTTCGGGCTCGAAACTTGCGTCCCTGTGCTACTACCAGCCTTTTCAAAAAATATTTTTAAGGGAGTATGTAGCCAGTCACTCTTATTACTTTGTCTCGTTGCAAACCAGTACCCAAAGTTGTACAGTCTACCTACTGGTTTTGTTCAGTTAAGGTTAAGCTAGCAGTCAATAGATCCATCAGCACCCACAGTTAGTTTGAAGTCGAAATATGAAAAAAATATTTCTTCGGCGACTTGCTCTCAGCAGTATTCTGGCAAAAACTCTCATAGTCAATATAATTGAATTGAAAAAGTTTCTCAAAAATCAGTCATTCGGAGACTACTTTAAAATGTAAATCCCGCCACTTATGGATACAAATGAATATACTTAACATGGGGGTATAGATGGTGGTGGTCTATGCTAGGCAAATCCTATTTACAAAAACTAGTTGTCCAAAAATCTTTTGTCACAGTGACAGTGACAGACAAAATGTGTAGACTTCTCTTCTTATTTATGTTCATTATAACCTCGTTGTCGGATATTTCCAGCCGTTGGACATGTAGGCTTAAGGACTATGAGTTTTAAAGTTAGATTCTAGAAATATTTAATGCCATCGTATCCCCCGATCAATCAGATCTCTTTACAACTGCGTTCATTTTCCTATCTTCCACTTGCGAATGACTCAAGACATTGTGGGATTATTTGTTTGATAGTCTCACTTCTACGTTTACAAATAAAGGTGCATCTGTACAGCAATTCATTCCAGATACGAAATTATGGTGTAGAGTATTTTATTTCTTGTTATTTATAGTTTTCGGTAAGGAAAAGGAGCATTAAAAAATAATTTTCTTTGTTTTGCTTGTTTCTTGAGATTATTTTGGCATTAAATTTAGGTTTGTAAGTAAATAACAGTTGTGAAGAAAAAATTAGCGGAGATTTTCACACTGAGTTAGACACATCATTGATCGAATGAGACTTCAAATTGATTCTACCCTTAAAAGACTTTTTGTCACAAAGCCTTAGTTTCAATAGATAGGCTTTGTCAGTTAAATAGATGATTGACCTAAAGATATAGATATTGGCCTTGGGATGTAGAGCAGAGAAACTTTGCTCATTTGGTTCTATTAAGGAGCCACTTTCTGATATTATTATGGTGTTAGTTGTTGTTGTTATTCCCATTGAGGGGCTCCCTGGATAAACTGTCTTAAAAAGTGTCAGTGGAGATACGTCAATATACACATCTTTAAAACCGGGTAGCCAAACTAGTCTCAATCAGTAGTTTTGCCAAGTGAGTATAGAATCTGGGTATAGGATTCAACGCATTCGCATGAGGGCAAATCTGTTTACAAATTTTAAGACGTTCAAATTACATATGTGTAGACCTTTTATTTAGGCTGATGCAAAATAACTTTTTTCTGGTCTAACTAAAGGCCATTCTTTACTTTACAGTTCAAATAGGGTCTCCATTACATACTGGCTCTATCGGCGGTGGTAGAACCATTCTCAGGTTTAGTGCCGTCTGACACGCAGTCATCTGTCCTAATCACCAGTGAACTGTGTTCCACTCGAATTGAGGCTTATTTTTCATACTCAATTGGCTATAGACTATGTACATGCTGCAATTCAGGACAAGGGCAGATCTCACAATCTACGCCAGGGTATTGATATTATGATTGCCTCAGTTAGACTAGGTATTATCCGATCGTTGTACGGGGAGGCTGAACTGTCCTGTATGAGAATACTTGTATGAATTAAAAGGGAATTGATTGCGTTCTGTCCTTAAGTAACATTACCATTCCATCGCGTAATAGCAGTTCTCACGTGCCACACTGTCTTTTTAGATGACAATTCCCTTAAATCACTTCTGCAGGAGGTGTGGATCTGAGGAGAAGAAAGATATTGTTTTCCAACTCACACGTCAGTGCCCTGCCACTAAGAGGCTGCATCTCATTTTTTTCATATTTGACTGAACTTTTCAACTAAAGACTGCTGCAATATTAGGATTTATTCCGGAGTTGGATTGGTTTCCTTTAGGGAACGTTTTAACACTGAGTTGAATATTAATTGTGATATCACAATGGCTCTAACGTTCTTAAAGAGACGAATTCGTCAAGGTTTCTGCCAAGTCTATGGACCTCTTTAATCCTCGTATCAATGAAGATAATATTTTTAGCCTCACTTGTGTTGTGGTACGTTATGTGTGTTAATTTCAAACATGATTGGCGGGACCTACAGTTTCAAGTCGACTCCGAACGACAAATGTTTAAGAAACTTTTCATGGCTGATTTTGCCAGAAATCTGCTGAGAGGAAGCCGTTGAAGAAATTTTTTTATTTCGTTATGTTCGGGACATGTTAGCCACGGCTTGAAACGTAGCCTTACGTACAATAAGCTAACACACTACCTACGAAACTCCGACAACTTCAATGTAGTCCAGTACAGAATGTGTTTATTTCTGAAACTGCTGCAAGTAAAGTTTCGTAAAACAAAGCATTTCATCTTTTTAGTTTTAAACAGGAATTATTTCGATGCTCACTTGAACAAGAATTTTGGAATATTTGGCTAAGGCTAAAGCTGTTATTACATACGGAAATTAAGTTTACTTTATCGTTTGACCTCTAGTTCAAAACTTGAGACGAAAGATCTGTAACATGTTTTCTTGCCTCGCAACGTTTCTAATTTCCTCTGAAGAGGAAGTACAATTTTTTAATTTCACCGCCACTACATTTTCGCTCGCAACTGTTAAGACTCTATACCCATATGTAGTACAATACACGTATTTATACTTGGACACAATCATTTACGAAGATTTTGTAGTGTTTGCACATGCATTTCCATGATTTTCATACTCCTCTGGGATCATACAGCTTCAACATGTCTTTTTCTGTCTCTCTCTACTCAGGAAGTATTACAAGAGCAACTACAACAGCATCAGTACAGTAACATTACGAAAAAAAATGATTTTATGAGGCATGTGATCTGTTTTTAGTGATTATATGATAATCCACACTCGTAAGTGCAAAAATAAATGTTTTTGATATTGTTTCTCCTCCCCTTTTAAGTTTTTTTCTGTTTTCATTTTTCTTTGTATTTTTTATTGTGAAATATTTCTACAATTGCCATTATTAATAAGAATTCGAAATGAAAGAAAAATCTACAACCAGTTATAAAATATTGCCAATTACGAGTTGCCAATTTCGAAGGCGCTGATGATGATAATGTTTTCAGGGTTTTTATTCAAAAGAAAAATTGTTTGTTTCATTTAATTATCGTGTTGCGAACAATGCATTATAAATGGAACCAATTTGTGAATTGAAAAAAAGATATCTTCTTTCTCCTTTTTTGCTTTTTTTTTAATGTTCTTGGAGTGTTGAAAACATTTCTTGAAACTCATTGGTTTGCCAAGGGACGGACAATAATTGTTATTGAACTCTAATGAAGAGAAGGTACCTACAGAAGATGAATTTCTAAGCCCAGCTGCAGCGGCAAAATAATTTCCCAGGGAAGCATATCGTCAAAATGTTCCATCGAATTCAACGCGTGAAAAATGTTTCAGTGGAGCAAGACAAAGGTTGTCAAGGTCATCTAAATACTTATAACATGATAAATTGGGATCACTGCTCCATCGTGATTGTTGTCAAAATGAAGAATTTTTTACAAAACCATTGAGAGTCGCACAAGTAATTTAAAATGTTTGAGAACAGCAAGGTTTTCTAAATTTCTTTGATAGTAAATAGGACACTACGCGATAGCTGCATGTACTGCATACTATTACGGGGGACTTGCATCGAACACATTGTTTCGTTTGGTGTGACAATTGGGCTTGAATTGTGCAACACCCAGGCATGAGGCCATAATTTTATTTCAATAAAACGCTGGAACATATGCTGCAAATACTGATAAAACTGCCGTTTGCAATTTTTAGGTTAGAATTAGGAACATGCTTCTTACACCACTTATTTTTCATGTGCTAATCTTATTCACAAGTGACGTTTAACAGGTTGTCGTTAATTCCGACCGACAGTTTTGAGATTCTTCTTCATGAGAAACACCTTTAGGGCAGAAATCTGGTAAGAAGATATCGAATCGAAGGAAATATATTCAGAATATTCAGAACCGCAATAAAAACAACTAAAAAATAAGTCGGAGGAAATTTTTTACCTCTAGCTCAGACCTTGCCACATCGGTTGTCGCCGAAAAACATTGAAAGACGATTCTGCATGTCCGAAAAGTCTGTTTTTCTCAACCGATTAGACAACCAATCAACCGAATCAACATCAAAGTCGAATATCCATTGTGTCAATCCAATGTTCAGTATTTGATAGGGTCACCAAAAAGGTTCCATCTATCTGGTCTTACATTAAGCGCTTCCCTTTTTTAAACAAAGTGTGTATTTGAGATATCATCAAAATTGTGTATTCGTTTAAAAGATTTATTGATGCCGCTGTGTGTGGAACACAACACCATTCAAATGCCCATCATGGCTTCTCTGGGTGGAGTACATCTGAAATGTCCAATTTTTTATAACAAAGGCGCATAAATCGAGCTGAATTTGAATAATAGCATGGGTTATGTTGGCTTTGTGGACTGCTATGGTTTTCCAGATACACCTCCTACCTAAGAAAACTTCGCAAGAAGTACTCTAAAGCGGTCAAATCGCACGATCTGGATCATCAGTTCGCCTCGCCAACACTTCAAATGATCTTGCGTTAAATCGCTCGTGCGGAATATTCAATGTGGCATGAGCTGTGTTTCTCGAAGTGCTGTCCTACTAAAACCACATGTCGTTGGTGTTCAGTTCATCTAATTCAGGCCTAAAGAAGTTGGTAAACACCGATATATAGTAGTCGTCGTAGACAGTGATGGCTTAGACCTAAGAGGCAGCCAGATTGAAATTCACACAAGACAATGCTTACATAGTACATAATTGGTCATTACAACCCTTCAGTCAGGATTACGACCTAGTTTCTCACACCACTTATGTTGTGTGTGTTAATTTTATACTTGAGTGGTGGGACCTACAGTTTAAAGCCTACTCCGAACGACAGATTTTTGAGAAACTTTTCATGGCAATTTTATTTACTCACAGACTTTTTGCTAGAAATCTGATGAGAGGAAGTCGCCAAAGAAATACTTTTTATATTTTGTTTTGATGTCTGAACTGGGGTTTGAAACCTGGCTTTATGTCTAATAAGCCAAAACGCTGCCTACTATACTACGGCTACTTCATACAAGACAGTGAAATTTGTTGGACGTTCTTGGGTCTTACGTGGATTTGATCAATATACTGAAGGATGCCTTTTGTCACTTCAATTGTATGCCATTGTGCTGCGAGATATCGTTTAGGAAAACGTGTTGAAGTCAATCATGGATTAAATTTATCTACTTTCGCACAAGATAAGCAATGTGCAAATAAATATAAACGATGTGGAAACATTAGCGCGCAATATTGGACCTGAGATTAATATGCAGAACAAAAGGTCTACGCTGGGTACTGGTCGGTTAGCGAGTAGGTCGAACGGATGGAAATACAGCACAATTTCCATTAATATAACTATTAAAAGACGGATATTTTGGCAATATCAAGGTAATCTATTTGCTTTCCAAATAATCATGACCTCCGTCTGGAAATCGTTGCAGCGTATACCAATGTTTGATATCAGAGCCCGTGATAAATATACCACAGCCTACTCTGTCCACCATTTTGTCTACATACATAAATCTGACGATTTGGATATGAGGGACATGTAATAACATGAGGTTATGAATGATGTGATATTTATAACAACGGTGATCATCTAAACAATCAAAAACAACGTTAGTATAACATACATTATGCTACGAGGCGGTATGTTGATAATAAATGATGGCGCATGATCAAACGTAAATTCGGAAATAAACCCGACTAGTGCAGATCAAAATTAGCGCTTTAGCGCCATGTGTTGGACAATCTGGCACAATACCAACAGAAGTACAAATCTCTAGAACTGAACCAACTTGAAGTAATTAAATGTAGACAATGGAAGGGAGTCGGCTATACTATCAATTTTTAAAAAAATTATGTTGAACCACAAAAGATCTGCAGAAGGGAGTTACACCAAGAGCTAGAACAAAGCGATTTTAAATGGAGGGGAGATCAAAAGATCTGCAGAAGGGAGTTACACCAAGAGCTAGAACAAAGCGATTTTAAATGGAGAATGGGGAGGTAATAAAAACAGGCAAAAACTTTATGAGATGGAAGTCATAAATTGCCCGTTTTTTCGTAACAAAAGTGCAAACTAGTTGTGAAATATTTACGTTGTTTTTGCTGTACGATTTTCATTGTTATTCACTGTTATTGCGGTATCCACTGCTTGTTTTTTATGCCAACGCATGCATATTTCAAAAGACTACAAAAGATCATTGTCAACACATTTACCGTGGTATTTGCAAAGCGTTTTTAATGACGGCAATTAAATTTTTTTTGAATGAAATGGAATGCAACGCCATAAAATAAAATGATATTCTCTGTCTGTTAACGTAATTTTCCTTAAACACTCATTAAATATTAATTTTCATGATGTCTACGAGTAGCAGTTGACACGAGTGTAATAACGATATTATCAACTTTAAGTAGCGACTATAAAATGTGTTGCCACGAAAGCCATCATCGTCATCACCATCATTATGTTTATCGTTGTCATGTGCATCTAGTACAAAAACTATTTACACACACAAAAATAAAATCCATTATTCAGACGTTATCGTGCTACTAGCAGACATATTTGCACCGAACTATTCACACACTAGCTTATTCACTCACCTCAATCACCCCACTCACTTGCACATTTTGTCACTTTCCTGTTCTCGCCGTATTTATAATTTTTATTTAAATAATGCGTGTATACATTAAGGAAGACAGCTCGACGACATCTCTGGGATTATGGCTGGCAAGTGTTACTAAATTTGTTGAAAGGATAATGCCCTTCCTTAATAAAATAGAATTTTACGCATAAAATTATCATTTTGTAGACGAAATGATACTCAGCTGTGGGCAAACACCTGAATTTATGAACACATCTGGTCTGCAAACCACACTAACTTCGCCATCACCACAATCTGTATCATCTTCATCGTCTGTAGTAGTGACAACAGTCATCTTAAAACGCTCATGCAAGGACTACACTTACACATTGAGTTCATATTCATGGCATCCCTTAAGTAATAATAGCTTTTAATGTTTGTTTTCACGTAAGCCTGAGAGCGCAGAGTAAGTAGTGGAGATATTTAAACAATGCAACAGTGGCTGCCTTCCAAAATGTATCAATACAAAGTTTGTATGCAGTTCTACTACTGTATATAAACTATGTAGATATGCAAAGTAACCAAACAATGCATCAACTATAAATCCGATGCCTGATTGCTTTTTGACTGCGTTAAAAATAAAAGTTGACAACGTTTTGAAATAGAATACATTGTATATATTTTGTACAGCGGCATTATGAAACACGATACTTCGTTCAAACACAAAGCCACTAACATTTTGGAAGGCAGCCAGTAACTTCTTGTTGTTCGTATAAGTCAACAACACTATAATACACTCACAGTATATGCGTATTATGGGGCGAACAACCCAAATAAACCTATGAAAGGAATTCAAATATTTAGAATCCAAACAGAAAGTCTCTACTTAACATGCTCTACATTAGATTGGATTATTTCGGAACGTCAAACACCTCTACCTGAAGGCAAGAAACGGCTAATTGTGGTTACCTTCAGAATTGTGGGACAACAAATTGACATAAAGGAGATCGATAATCTAGAGGAAAGGAAGAGAGGAAATGGAAGGGAAAATTGAGGGAAATTGAGTCATTACATAAGCTAGCTGATGCCAGAGATACAACTTTTATGTCAAAAATCTCAGTAGAAACCAACTGTTCAAGTTCGTTAAAAAACATTCTGGTCAAGAACCTTGACATTTTCCTTCTTTACACCAGGGCAGAAATGTAGAATATCCTTAACATTATTTGGCTCTTCCACATTACCACAAATCCTGTAGAATAAAGAAATGTCCTTGTTCCATCTTCGAGCCATTCGTAAAGATTGCGGGGCCCTACGATTCTGTTCCGTGTTTGGAAAAACAAGCGAGGACAACTTAACGAAGTAACATACTTTGAATATATATTCTGTGAAACCTAGACTTACTCATCCCAGGAAGATGTGGAAGTTCGCCATTAACTTACAATAAAACTTTCGAATTGAATGGGAAGTTTGTGTGGGTAAAGTCTATATGTTTACCCATTTGCTGAGTAATATGTATTAATCTCAATTATAAACAAATATACATGAGTGGTGGCACCTGCAGTTTAAAGTCGACTCCGAACAACAGATTTTTGAGAAACTTTTTGTGGTAATTTTATTTACTCTCAGACTTTTTGGCAGAAGTCTGCTGAGATGAAATGGCCGAAGAAATATTTTTTATATTTTGTTTTGATGATGATGATGGGGTTTCAACCATGGCCTCACGTCTTCTAAGCCAACACACTACCTACTAGATTACGGCGACTTCGTTCCAGTAGTTTCAGCCTTTGAAGATACGTCTGCCATGTTCTCTTTATGGCCTAGCGCCCATATGAATGTAACTGTTGAGTGTTTCACTCTCTCCTTCAGAAACACTCGACATTTTTATGATCTCTAAGAACCTAATCCAGTGGTCTGCACAAAGAGAACATTATTAAAATGTGACTGTAGTTGTAAGAAGCATTTGTGTAACCCAGAGGGAAATTGTTAGAAATATTTTCAAGTTTACTTATTAACCTAATAATATTCATCCAATATTTATCCAAATATTAAGATCATTTCTCATAAGTGACTCCCACAGCTTTTGTAATATTTCTTTGGGTGTATAATTGAAACAATTAAAAATTTGAAAAAAGCTACACAGATCTTCTTCTTTAGAAGTTGACAAGCAACTGAATACATTTTTGCCCTCTTTATTACGAACATTGTCGATGTACGTGTCCTACGTGTAAAAAACCGAAGATGTTCGACCCGCAGGTGGCTATAGGTGCCGACCACTGATCTACTCGCCGCTCCACTGCTGTAAATATGTGTTTGTCTCTAATCGATATACTCCGATATTGGATTCACACAGATGCGTTGTTTAACGAAGTATAAACCAGTTAGAAGCTTCAGTTAGGAACTCACAGCCGCTATCATCATCTCGGTGTTCGACGTTGAAATCCTTCCAAAGCTACCGATTAAGTAATACGCCCGAAAGAACATCCAGAGTCCTATACACAACCGTCCTGTTCGTTATACTTCAATTGTCTGCGTTCGATTATCATTTTCTTGAAGTATGCGCTCGATCATCTCGTTTATGCTGAATTTGAGTAAAACTTGTCTGACAAACAGTTGGGCGGCATTCCATTTGCCACTCGGCAGGCAATTAATTGGTATATAAACTCTTTACGGTGTTCCTCGGTACCATCTACCTATCGCACTTGAAAGTTAGTTGTTTCGCTGTTTCGAGTTCATAAGTGCAATTTGCACATAATAGGCCAATATTAGTACACCGTGCGGTTTTTTAGCCACATTTTGATACAATATTTAAGAACATATAAGAATTCATCTACCATTATTTTGCATCAATCATTACATCAAGTACTGTACATCCTGTGAAATTGTTATTCGCCTGATTTTATCTCTGCGCACTTATCAGTCCAGCATTATTCAGCCTTTTCCATATTATCGCTGCAGCACCATTGCATTTTGGTTCCAGAACACCATGGTGTTTACCTAAATAATCAACGATATTGTTCGCAATCCCAGCGTTAAAGCACTATCGGGGAGTGTTAGCCTCAATACGGTGTTATACATCGTATTCCATAATGCTGGTTCAAGTAGTGAGTTCAATGGGACGTTGCCTGATACATTGCGTGCTCTGCACTGCAGAGCACCAGCATACGATGACTGAAATAACTTCTAATAAAACGTAATAAGCACTCAAAACCTTCCAAAGATTTCAGAACGATGTTCAAGTAAAGTTTTAAATAAAAAAACATTTTTAACGCCTTGTGTGATTATCACCAATTTAATCAGCATGCAGTAAACTTCGTGCGCTATCGTTGTCACAGTTCATTATAGTCATTACGATTTTATTTAAAGGACTCGGAAAAGTCGGTCTTTGGACGGGCATATCACACGTAGCGTTCAAATCAGTTATCGAATAAAGCTTAGGTTACGTTAGATGGCCGAACCTCCATGAGAGCAATGATTCACATAAGGCTAAATGTTCGACCCGTTGTGACACCACATTTATTATCCAACCCGAGGATTAAAAAGTTCCTATGAAAGACCAATAAAAATTCAAGCTGGCAGGCAATAAGATTCGTAGCAAAAGTCGGGCAGTGAACATTTTGGTGAAAGCCTGCAATAAAATTTCCAATGATATCTCTACATTCTGCAACCTATAATCCAAACATCTTCTGAGAAATCCTCTGCATTCGTTGACATGAGCGGACATCAGAATCAATTTGCCAGCAAATATCGGAAAAACTGGATATGACTAACACCTAGCTTTGGAACCCCTACGAAAGTCGCCGGCTAGAACTTCCAAAAGATGCATGAAGTCGAAGAACCCTGCTGGAGCTTTCCAATAAATCAGGCTAAGAAATAAAAATTTGTTGTTGAAGTAATAAAATGTGGAAAATTCTGTTAAGACATTTGCTGCGAAGCGGAATTTCAATCTAAAAATGGCTTCTTAAAAGTTCTTTAAAAATAATATATAATGCTTAAGAAGGTCCACTATAACCCGCATATATAATGGGATGGGGGTTTCGAAATAATCATGTTTATGTAGCACATCCATTTAAGTTGCGTGTATTGTGGGCGTGTGAGTGTCTGCAACGTTTGCAAATGGCCTTAAATAATTGTCTACCAAACATGCCAGACAAACCTTCTGCACTCAAACAACTTCATGTACAGCCTATAATGCAGCATGGGGGCGGGCAAGCGAGTGAATCTCGTATGGGCACTACTGTTATCGCCATTCAACAGGGCTTACACTTAAAATTAAATACAGGACGTTTCTTGTATATGTAGTTGTTGTTACTTTATGCAGTTTTTGTTTGTTGTTTGTAGAAATGAAATGATGTTGTTGCTGTATGGGCGATACAAGACGGTCAGAGTCAGTGTCAGATAGTTTGAGTATGAAATTGCATTACTTTCATGGCCAGTTCTTGTTGTAGTTTTTTCTTAATGTAGTGGTAGTAACAGTTGTTGTTGTTAATGTCGTTTTT
This sequence comes from Sarcophaga carnaria, assembly GCA_958299815.1. Lineage (NCBI taxonomy): Eukaryota > Metazoa > Arthropoda > Insecta > Diptera > Sarcophagidae > Sarcophaga > Sarcophaga carnaria. Next base: position 98,980,665 of record OY283149.1, on the reverse strand, counting down.
GTCGTCGTCTCCTAGACGTCTGAAATTTTCACTTGATGTTGGTAAAATGGCATTGAATGTCAGATGAATTTCGTTTTGTTCAGTCAATATGAAAATCAACATAAAGAGGAAGACAGCATAGCACAGCAACAATGTATTGAAGAGTGAAGCAAAAATGGGAGTCTTTTAGTTTGAGGTAGAAAAAAAGTGATGTTTGTAATAGCCAGTGATTGTTTAAAGAATGACATTTAAAATGCGAATGTTTTAACTGCTCAACGTGCTAAACGACGTCATCATCATTATCATCGTCATTAATGTTGCACGTGTGATGGCTACGATGATCATGATGATGAAAAAGTTTTTTAATCTCCTTTTCAATGGCATTAAAGTAAAATAAAGGATTCAGGCTATGTTGCACGTGTATGTGCATGTGTACTTATGCATTTTTAAGGCAATCAAAGGTAATGAGCAGTAAATGAGATAAAATTAACAAGGACATCTTAAATAGTTCATGAAATGAACACCAGCAACAACAGCAATAAACACACACACAATAAACACACCACAAAAATTCATGCTGTTGCACCAATGGACAGACATACAGACAGACAGATAGCTAGCCAATTGAATGGAATTGGTTTAATTGTCAGATTTTTTCATGTGAGTGGAGTCCTCTGTTTTTCGATTTTGTGGCAGCTTTTCTGTGATCGATTATGAAAAGAGCCGGAGTAATTTGTTTTGCAAATAAACTTTTGACTTATATAAGACAATGCTTTTAAAAATTACTGGCATTTACTATGCTATTTACTATACTCTGTACAAGAACTGAAATTGGATTCAATTAAATTTGGGGCACATTGCAAATCGCCTCAAAAACCTTAACTTGGGTTCTATAAGACCCTATTAGAACACCGATAGTGCTTAGTCCATCATTAATTACTGACTTCAATCACTTCTTAATCATCGTGACAGTTTTATAAAAGCATGGATTCTATCCAAATTATCTTTGGCCAGATACGTTCTGTTTAAAAATATTAAAAGAGCTAGAATCCTTCCTCTCACATTCTTAAGTGCCATACAATGACAGAGAAGGTCTGTCTGTTCTGTGATCAGTTCCTCGTCATTACAGCTTTTGGAGAAGTCATTTTAGCCTTCGGACTTATGCACCCAAGGACCAGTGTCTTGTTAAAACTGCTATAAGATTCTTAAGATGGACTCTGATTAGACTTAACGCATGTTTTGTACTGCATATATATATACATAGCAGGACAGATTTGTCTGGTTTCTATACGAGTAAATTCATCTTTTCATTTTCCCTTTTCGAATGTGTGGAAACAAACTGTGAGACCATTTGTTTGCCTCTCTGTAGAGGAATGCTAATCTCAGTAATGCATTTTTTGTTGATCTCTCTTCTGAAGTACGTCGGTTGTTATTAACTATATTGGCCTTCTTAGGGACCCATACGAGAGTAACCGTTAGATGTCTTGCCATTTCCTTGTGGGACATCCGGCATTCTTGGTTATTTCCAGACGTGATTTTTGACCTCTACCTAATGGCCGCTTTACTGTCAGTAAACGGGGCTGTCTACACAATAAGGCCATATAAGGCCGATTGTGATACCACAGTCTCATATTTTCCCTAATCTCTGTACCATTCGAAGCTTCCAATGAAGCATCTTAGCCTACTAATGTCTATTATTGATAGTACGCTTAAATTGTCCACGTAGTAGACACCACTCCTGTGACTTTTTTCTCCTTTAACATAGTGCTGGACATAAGCCTATTAGATGAAGAACAGATTTCTCCTCTTCCTCATCTCAGTAGTTTGTGTATAAGTCATTCGCTATGTATCCCATACCGATGTGCCTTGCACGAGTGCACATAAGGCAGACTTTTTGTAAGTTCTCTATTTAGTTTTGACCAGATCTTCTACAGAGAACTTTGCGATACCTACAAATAGCCTGACTATCCGAAAGTATGGTAATATCTGTTGCAGATATTACTTATCTTCCGTCTAGAAGATACTGCGGTGATGCGGTTGCCTTATGGAATTAGCTATGCCTACCGACTCCATTTAATTTGAAGTCACCAGTGAAAACTTACCAAAATCGTTCTGTGTATCTAATGCAACATTTTTCTAAACTTCTCTATTCGGAATTCGCTTAGGATATTCATGTAGCTTATATTCGATCCAAGCCACTGTGCAGTCGACCAGAGATTCTTACTAAGCTTAGCCGCAAAGTTTTTACATTGAAGGTCGAGCGGAAATAGGCATAAAATTATATCAAGCGCTAACGTAGCTGAGTAGCGCAGGGCACCGCATGATTTGCTATAGTATTAAGGGAACAAATAGGCATGTACGACTAAGTATTGCCCAGTTTTCGTCATAGTGTTTAGGGCTTTTGCTTCTTCAGAACATTATTTCACATGTAAGCGGCACATGCGCTCTTTTTCTCATAGGATACTGTACAACATCGTTGAGGATGCAGTCACGTCATTTAGTTTTACTATGGCAAGTTACGAGTTCTTCTTTAATTGGATATTACCAAAATGCTACATGTATGCCATGTTGCAAGTGGTCGATTATAATTAAGTTTCTCCAAGTGCAAATAAAGCCGTGTTCTCTGTTAAAATAAATTTAAAATTTAATTTTTATTTCTTTAAAAAAGTGGGTATTTTAAAAATGTTTAAAATTTTTTCATTTCCCCCCAAAAGTATTTGAATTTGGCTTTTTTTACACACGGCAAGTCTGTCTCATCTCTCTCCAGATATTTGCACATAAACGACAAAAAATATGAAATCAACGTAAAGGACAAAAGTAGGAAGAACAAAAAGAAAAAACACGAATAACAACAACTTTCGGGGATAGAAATATACCGGCATATCAACCATAGAAACACATCCCCAAACACATATATATACACACACACCTACACATACTGATAGAATCGCCAAAAGAGATTAATACATTTCAAGAGAGCATAAGAGAGAGAGAGAGAGAGTACATATTTTATAAATAGAAACGCATTGAAAATGAAACACTACAACTCTACACACTAAAATTTGCACAGAGTGCTACTAATACCGGCAAAATTTAAAATCTTCATGGTGTTAAGCATCAAAAAAACATGTTATTTTTATTTTATAGGGAATTAGTTATTTAACACGGGATTTATAAATAATTTCAAAAAGAAAATTCTGAAATGCTTCAGATTCTTTCAGGATTTTACAGCTTTATTTTGAACCGTTACCCATTATTAATTTCCTTTTTGGTACTTTTTTGCCACATATTTTGGTATGGAACTATTAAAATGTCCCACACTGATATAACTATAGAAATGCTGTAAATAACATGAGCCATTTGAACAACAGTGGGGAAAAGCAAACTTTAACACTGTAAATAACATGAGCCATTTGAACAACAGTGTGGAAAAGCAACTCATGAAACGATTTAAAAATACTCATTCTCAAATATAAAAAACAATTATGAAAACATGCTCATGTTGTAAATGAGTAAAGAGACTTATATGATATGTTCTCTTTATAATTTTGCATTCTCTCTCTTAGTTTTTTACTTTGGCTGGTGAATTTAACGAGATATTAACTAATAATACATGAAAGAGACTCGTCACAAAACCAACGATTAAATTTATTATTATTAAAGCACACTTGCAGACATACATACAAATACTACATATTATATATCGTCTTTTCTCCGTGAAGGGATAAGGGAGATATATATGGAGTTATTAAAAGCAAACATGTCAGCAATAACAAGTCATTGACGATTTCTTGCCTCGTCTCATTTTACTATACACATTACTAGCTACAATCTGTTTACTTAGAGACAATAGCAACATTTTTAATAAATCGTGAAGCATTTGGATAAAGCTAAGCCCGGTTTAATTGGTTTGAGAACATTTTTTGGCATTATAGTTCAAATATTTTTGTTATTGAACCTATATCAGTTGATGATCATATTTACCACAGGGCATACAGTCCCCTAAGTTCTGCAAAGGCAACTAAAATAGAATCAAAATTCTCTTTTTATTTTTGATAGCATATGTACGCAAGCGTGTGTGCGAGTGTTACACAGCACATGTGTATTTATTGCTTTTGTAAAGTTTAGTGTTAAAAAAACGTAACAGAATTGTGTGTGAACATTTGTAGGCATTCAAAATTTTTTTTCAAATTTTTTTTCTGTGTCTATCGTGTGCGTCCAAAATTCGTTTAAACTAAACGATCGGTAAGAAAGTCACTTTAAAAATGTGAAAAAAATAAAATATTACAAATAAAATTAAAAGCTAGGATTCTGGTTATAAGTGAAAAAAAGAAAGATTCTGCTTAAATCCATAGAAACGAGAAAAATACATGAAGAAAAAAATTTGTCCCAAACGTAAAAAAACCGGTTGACTAAAAAAGCTTAGAAAATATTTTAAATGGCCCAAAATACAAAGAAGAAGAATACAAAACAAAAGAAAAGTTTAATAAAAATGGCGAAGCAATATTATGTGGAAAGGAAAAGGAACAAAAATTATAAACATAAGGAAACAAATATTTTTTAATTAAAACAAAATTGTTTAACAGAATACAAATGCAAATACTTAAAATGTAAATAAAAATAACAATTTTTAAATGCTGTTTAGCAGTATTACATTTGTTGCTGGCATTGTGTGCGCTGTAATAACAACATCAACAAAGGGCCACCAGTTGGATGTTTTTGTTGGAAATACTAGGTAAGTGTTATAATTTACACTTTCCGTTATAAAATGACTTAAAAAAGCTATAGATCCTGGCAAAACAAATATTTTTCATTTAATTTTATTTCATATTGTTTTTGTATATTGTTATTGTTATTGTATATGTCCGCCGGAAACCATTTATGGCGCTTTGTCTAGTCACAACAAATAGTTTTTTTTTATTTTGCATTCACATTGTTGTTGTTATTTAAGAATTTTGTTTTGATAATACCCGTTACCAGAGGGCATTTACAAATTATTTGGGGAGTTTTTTTATTTGAATTCTAAAATTTAATGTAAACCTTTACATGGGCTGGCAGCTATTTTATGCCAAGTGACTTACAATTTTTGTTTGTTTTAAAATTTTGTCCACATGGCCATATTCCTACTGAAATTCTTCTATTAACCCATTTGTTCATGGTCGTCCTGTTACTTGCGAATTTCGTCTTTAAACGGAATGCAATTCAAGACTATGAACGAACTGGGCAGTATGTGGCTTGAACGTGCCGCAAACTAGCACACTGCCGATTTCGGTTTTATCGCATTAATATTTTACAGAGAGAAAAGTTTCAACAATTAAACTTTAAAATCAAGGATGTCCTGCAGTTACATTTGGAACTAACGTTGGAATACTTAAAGACCAACATTCGTCCGGTTATCGCCATGTTATTGTCCGAAATATGCGAAAAAGTGCTCAAAAACTATCTGAAAAGAGGTCAACTGCAGCTGATCGTTGAAATGACACTGTATTTCGTATACAATGGTAGGGTCCAAGCATTGAATTTTCTGTGAATTGTGAGCTTAGAAAATATTTACGAGCGTGAAACTTAAATTCGAATATAAAGTCGAATATAAATTCGAATTTTAAACGCCCCTGAATGACGAGTTCATTCCATAAACGTCAGAGGTCTTTTAGTGCCTCGTTTGTTATTTTATTTATATTCATTTGATTTGTGTTGCCTCGTGTTATATCTTTCTTTTTTTCTTGATTTCCATTGTTCCGGGTTTTATTTTTTGTTCTCATTTTGTTATTTGTTTATTTTCCTTCGTATTCACCTTTTTTAATTTAATTTGCGTTCGTTAAAATAAGTAAAGATTCAACCGAAAATAGTCTCTTTTACAGGAATATTCTAGTCTTGCTACACCATTATAATAATTGTCATCATCATTTTTTAATAGTCAAACAAGATTGCAGTTGTTTGTTTGCTCTTCATTCTCCCTGTGGCACCTCTCTTTTCGACATATGGCTCCCGGTCTTGCTGTTGTGTGCCTGTGTTATCCTGTCTTGTCTTTTCTGGTGTAAATAATGAGAATTTTATACAGTTAATGTGTTTGTTTTGTTATTATTTGTGCGTCGTTTTTTCCGTTTTTTCTCTTTATTTTGTTTGTGCTCATCAGTTAATTACGGCGAGGGTTACCAACCTAACCTTGAATCATTTATTTAGTTTTTGCAAAGAAAAAGAACCACGAACAGAACTAATGGCTCTGAAAGTGAAAACATTGTTATTCTTATTGTCGTTTCTATTAGAAAATACTAGAAAATAAAGTTTCAGTAAATTATGGTTTGATTTATGATGTCAGTAAGTACAGTAGATGTAACAGAACTTTTGTATTTACTATCGATATAGGAATTCTTTTAATGTTCTTGACACATGTTACTGACATCATAGCTCATACATTCATTACATATTTATATGGGCATACATCATACAATATCAAACTGCAGCCCGTATTCTTCTAGTCAAAGCCACCTTTATTGCATGAAAGGTTTCTAGAAAGAGTGATTGGATGTTTTGGACACTTCTATTGACCAGCTACATCATGCGATTTGATGTTGTTGAACTTTCTTGCAGGACTACTTAATTACCCCTTTCTACATGGATAATCGCCTAATGTAGGAACATTTGAAAACCAACTTTAGACAAGTTTTCACACTGAATGTTTGGAACAGTGTTCGAAAATTTCCTCAACCGAATCGAATACTACAAACAATCGAGATGCGGTCATTTACATAAATGGCGTTAAGGTTAATGGCTCTAATTACACGAGAACAATTGTGCTGGCCTAAAATGATAGTTTATAGGCAAGAGTGGTGGAGAGAATGGTTTTTTGGTGGCGTAAAGTTTCAACCAGCTACAACCCCGTATTACAAACACAAAACTAATACATGCACATTTTTAAAAATCAGCCAAACATCAAATGAATGCAAAAAAACTAATACATACATAACTGTGTATACGTAAACATTTCATGTCAAACTAATATTCATCCCGTGTGATTTGAAAATAACAAAAATTGTGCGAATAAAAATTGTTCTCCTGTGATTAGAGCCAAGGTTATATTAACTCACAGAGGAGAATTAGAAAATTGTCTGACTACAGAGGGGGTTCTTAAACCATTTCCGTAAAATTAGAAATGCGAAGATTCCGGTGGTATTAATGAACTATGAAAGACACAAAAATTGAGCGACTAAAAATTGTTCTCGTGTGATTAGAGCCAATGGTTATATTAACTCACAAAATAGAATTAGAAAATTGTCTGACTTCTGAGGGACTTTTAAACCATTTCCCTAAAATTAGAAATGCGAAGACCTATTCTCTTATGTAACCCTGTGTATGTTCCATATTATCATTGTATTAAGAATTCTTGTAAAAATTTAGTCCGTAAAAGATATCCTTGAATGAATGAATTTTTCTAAAAATTTTGCTTGAATCCCTTACATTAATCAACATTTTCATTATGGAATACGAAGTTTGAAACTCTCTAATTAATAGCCTGTTTTAGAATTTCAAATGTTTTACTTCATTTAACAAGATTTTTCATTCCCTCATTTTTTTCCCATTTTTTTTCATTTATTTCCTTATGTACGGGGTAAATATAAAAAGAATATTTCTGAAATTACATTTCCCTTGCCAGGAAGAAAAAAAACCCGAAAAATATGAAAATCAAGATGAAAGTGAGGCATAGTATAACCCAATGGAGAGTGGTGCTCGATTTCAAAAGAATTCAAAAGTGTATGTTATGGCTGCATTCGTCCGTTTGTATACACATGAAGTGCAGCACATTGTATCACCCTGTACCCGGTGAAAGGACGAGAAAAGTGCATATGCAAGTTGTTCACTTTTTTGTGTGGAGTTTCAAATTCCAATGAAATACAAAACATTTTTTTAATGCATACAGCCTCGTAGTCTAGACATATTTAGAGTTTAAAACTACAATAGATGGATGGACGAATGAATGGCTGAATGGGTGGCAAGGCAACAGAAAAGATAAATTTTTTTTTAATTTTTTTTTGGTTGCTGTTGGTGTTGTTTTTTTATTTTAAATGCAGCTACTGTTTCAAGACAAAAAAAAATTTGTTTAAAAATTATTTCAAGATTAAGTTCGACTATATATTAAGCCCATACAATGATTCAGTAAAACCTTGGATAGTGCGGTATTTGCATAGAGGTAACGTTGATTAAGTAATTCAGGTTTTGGGGATTAGAAAATAAGTCAAATATCTGAGGAAATGAAATGCTTCTTACTATAGAAATTGGGAATACAGTTTGCTTAATTATGTTCCATTCAAAAAAAACCTTATATTGCTGGGCCAGTCAAAAAAGAAGCGAATGAAACGTATACCCATTTAACAGGGAATAGCAGAACCACTAGACATGAACCACACGTTAGGTTAAGGCTATTTAAGGAGCCAATTTTACAGAAATGATCTAACATGTGTTGTCATACATACATACATACATAAATAATTGGTCGTTACAATCCTTCAGTCAAGATTACGACCTAGCTTCTCACACCACTTAAGTTGTGTGCGTTAATTTTATACATGAGTGGCGGAACCTACAGTTTAAAGTCGACCCCGAGAAACTTGAGAAACTTCTCATGGTAATTTTATTTACTTTTAGAGTTTTTGCTAGAAATCTGCTGAGAGGAAGGCGGATTTTCATATTCTCGTTTTGATGTCTGACCTGGAGTTTGAACCGTAGCCTTACGTCTAATAAGCCAACACACTACCTACTAGACTACGGCGATATGTGTTGCCATAGTGAATAGAATTTGATAAAGGAAAGTTTAAAATGAAACAAAAAAAAAAAAGAAAAAAACGAAAACAAGAACCCACAAAATACAAGAAAAGAGAATGCAAGAGAAGGAAGACTTGAATGAAATTTTATGTGTGTGTCCATGTTTTCTGGTATGTTTTAGAAGTGCCCAAGAAGAACAACCAAATGAGTGAATATTTGAATTGAAAACAAAACCGAAAACAAAAAAGAAAAAACAGAAGAAATAAATTCACTTTCCATAGCTGTTGGCTGGTATATTTGAGAGATGTGGGCTGTTGAAATGAAACCTAAAATTTCAAGTGGATAAAAATGAGAATCTTTCATTTTTTTCTGTCTATTTTTATCGATTTCTTTTACTATTCGTTTATGGGTTTGGACAAGAAAGAAAAATACAATTTTCTATATTAGAAAACCTAAACATAATATCCACATTTTTTGTATTTTAATGTGCTTGTTATAGCTGTTATTGTTATTATTATTGTTTTGAGTCCTTAAATTACTTTTGCAATCTCTAGACATATTTGTGGATTAAGCTTAAGCTATTAAGACGACTAGAACATGATCAAAAGCACTATGGGCTGTATACGGACTAAATTCGAGAAAAATAGGTTTGTTTAAAAAAAAAATATGTGCTGTAATTGCTTTGCATTTCTAATATTCTATGGTATTGTTTGTGTCTTCCTAATTGAAACTGAAACAACTGATTTTCATGAGTTATTTTGAAGCAAAATTGTTACCAACAAAATTGTCCGCCATCAATAGGGAATAGTTGTTAGTCACTTCGTCTTTAAGTCAGGAATATATACCAGAATTTTAAGATGCTACCAAGTAAGCTTAAAAATAGTGACTATCGTAGTGTGTAGCTCGATGCCAAAACACAAATCCTCTCCTATTGGGTAAAACTGGCGAATCCAGTTCCATTAAAACTAACCTCATCCCTGTTTGGACTTTGTTTGAACAGATCGTTTCTAATCAATCATTATCGTATTCACTTAACGTGTCACAAGTGACTCACTATCTATCACCATTTACCGTTATTTTTAAATAAGAATACCAATTCAACCCATTAAATTTTTTTTAAAACCTTGACTATAACTGGTCGTACAGCGAAAAAAGATGTTCTGTTAGATTTATTGCCTGTTATTCGGTAGTGAGTACTAAACCTATGGAGGCTATAGCTAGATAATGAAAGCGAAGTCTGACACGAGTCACAATCTAAAAGCTGGCTAACAGATCCCTTCTTAATTGTGTCCTGCACAGAATGAATCATCAGAACTAATGGAATTTGTGCGACGTTCATTTCAGAACGAAACAGCGGGATGCTGACTCCGAACAATATTCTAAAGTTTGTCAAGCATCACTGGAGACATTATGGGGATCCAGGAATAGGGATACAGTTTATTAGATGCGAGATCATGACTCATACCCCAGCTCAAATATATTGAACAAAACGAAATATAAAAAAAATTTATCTTTCGGCGACTTCCTCTTAACAGTCTTCTGGCAAAAACTCTGAGACTAAATAGAAAATTGTCATGAGAAGTTTCTTAAATCTGTCGTTCTGCCTTCAAGTTAAACTGCAGGTTCTGCCGCTCATGGATTAAATTAACAGTCACAGTAGGTGGTGTGAGATGCTAGGTTGTAAACCTGACTAAAGGGTTGTAGCGACCAATTAGATGCGGAAGTTATGGCGGCTTGTTAGCTTAATAATAATTTTACGGACTGACTATAGTATACAAGATCTTGGATTTGCAGTTTTTAGTTGACCGAGCTTCATATACGAGTTGTGGTAATAGATTAATTCTACATATATTCGTTTTATTTACTAAACTGTGCCTCAATGAGTATAAACAAAAGAGCTTTTACCTTCAAAATGAAATATAATTCATCCAAGACGCGAACCAAGTGAAGAACCATGGACTATTGTGTGGTATTCCAGAATTATAAGTTACTAGCTGTATCATGCGCGTGTTGCTGCGTCATCAACTAAAATAAATTTGAAGGAAAGACATTACACAAATATCAAATTAATTTTGAATCATTTTATTGATTTTGTTTCCCGTTGTCCTGATGATTCAGATGAACGGGCCTGAGTAGTACGCATTCGATCAGTTTCTAATCTCACTTGTCGTTGTTCAAGTAGTTCAAGCGAACGGGTCTCAGCGGCATGTACTCGAAGATTTTCCAATCTCAATGCTCGTCTGATTCTGGGGCTCGTAAAGCTCTTTTCTTCCGTGCTTGAGGTGTAGATCGAACAATTGCTTGTCATTCAATTTGAATAATTTTCAGTGACGCCATCCATCGGAAATTAATTGCACCAAAGTCCGTCGACTCATGACTTTGTTAAAGAATGCACAGTTTACGATTTAATTCGTTTTGAGTAATTTTCAGTGGCACCACCTGCCGGAAATTGGTCATACCAACTTAGAAACCTTCGTCGGCTCATGCGGAACAACTTTGCTAAAGATCATATCATGATCAAATGCACAGTTTACGATTTAATTCATTTTGAGTAATTTTCAGTGGCACCACCTGCCGGAAATTGGTCATACGAACTTAGAAACCTTCGTCGGCTCATGCGGAACAACTTTGCTAAAGATCATATCATGATCAAATGCACAGTTTACGATTTAATTAATTTTGAGTAATTTTCAGTGGCGGCACCTGTCGGAAATTGGTCATACCAACTTAGAAACCTTCCCCGGCTCATGCGCAACAACTTTGCTAAAGATCATAACATGATCAAATGTATAGTTTACGATTCTATAATGTACATACAAACAAACATTAATTTTTATATATATAGACTATAGACACGCCCACTATAGCCAATCCGCCCATTTTGTTCCTATGTACGTCAAAGTCGTTCATACAAAATTTGAAGACTAGCTGCAGTTTATGAGATATGCAAAATTAAATACTTATTGGGTATGTGGGCGTGGCACCTCGCCTACTTGAAATTTTAAAATAAAAAGTAGCCTAGGAAGATACTGTGAAAATTTCAAGAAAATCGGTCCAGCCGTTTAGCCGTCTATAGTCTTCAAACAAACCCACAAACAAATAAACACACATTCATTTTTATATACATATAAGAAGAAGATTAATCAATTAATGTAGGGGATCATATACGCATCACGTATCACACACGTACTGTGTTGATGGTTGAAGCCATTAAATGATTTAAACTGTAAATTTTTAAATATTTGAGTTTTTCCGACCATGGTGCGCTTTTCGACTAAGCAAAGAAAAACTAAGAATAGCCACCAAACTTTCATACTTTTTACTTTTTACCGCATTTCCAACAACTAAAATTCTTTAGTGGTCATACTCTAACAACAACAACAACAACAAATGAGGAAATAAATATAAAGGATTTTTTAAGACTCTATTTCTTGTCTTCAATAGCAACGCAGTGTTTGCTACACAGTCATGGCGTTGATATAAAAAGCGAGACGAAAATTTTAAAAGTCAACAACCGGATTAATGTTGTTGCTTCAGTTTTTTGATTTTGCTTTTGTTTTATTTTTTTTTTTGCTTTTAAAAAATCAAAATGTAAATGCATAAACAAAAGGAATTATAACAACAAAGCAACAACAGCAACACAAAGCTTTAACTTTACTTTATCCTTTTTAGACAAAAAAAAAGCCAGTAGCACACCATAAACGACTCTTTTTACTCTTTATTTAATCTATAAAACAAAAACAAAAACAAAGACAAAAAAGAGAAAAAGTAAATAATCAAAACCCAAAACATCTAAACAAATAAAGATGTGAAAGAGAGGGAAAATTATCGAGAGAAGAGAGAGATGGTGTTACAGAGAATACAGTGAATTATGGCAAAGATAGACCAGTAGGTAATAAAAATTTTCATAGAACTTTTATCAGGACATCTTGAAGGCTGTTATGTATTTTTGAGGTCTAACGAAAGTATTTGAAAGATACACCACAATACCAGAAAATTTTGCTTAGTCTTCGACACTTTTAGTATCGCAGATAAAAACCAACTAAATAACATGGACAGGGAAAAACGAAACTAGTTTTTAGTTGACAAACAGGAATGAATGGACGAAGGGAAAAAAGACGTGTGGCGAAAAGCAGAGAAACATTTCACTAGCCAACCGGTGCCAGAGATGGATATCTTCAGGCCAGGAATACTCAATAAATGCGATACTCATGGATGCTTTTATGGAGTCTTCCGACCTTTGGCAGCTGATAACGGCTATTTTACATACATACATAATTGGTCATTACAACCCTTCTGTCAGGATTACGACCTAGTTTCTCACACCACTGATGTTGTGTGTGTTAATTTTATACATGAGTTGCGGGAGCTACAGTTTAAAGTCGACTCCGAACGACAGATTTTTGAGAAACTTTTCATGGCAATTTTTATTTACTCTCAGAGTTTTTGCCAGAAATCTGCTGAGAGGAAGTCGCCGAAGAAATACTTTTTGTATTTTATTTTGATGTCTGGCCTGGGTCTCGAACCCTGACTTTTCGTCTAACACACTACCTACTAGACTACGGCTATTTTATTGAAGCCAAATCTGTGCTAAATCACCAACTACGTACATATGTATGTTGGCTGAATGGGCTCTGGAGCAATTAACAACTGACCTTAATTTTCATCTAAAAATCAACTCATTTATGGATGATTGGGCACGTAAACAAAAAAGTTCTCACATTTTTAATAATACCAATACACATAAGATCCAATTAATCCCGAAAACTTCACTGTTTTATGTGGATTTTGAGCTTTGAGACATCAACGGTTAATATTTTTTTTACGACGTATGGCAGACCATCACTTGCAACGTTGAGCGCTAATGGCTATCAATTTTATTTAGCCTGAATTAGATACTTTAGTCACCAACAACATGTGGTTTCAACAGAGCGGCGCTCTGTGCCATACAGCTCATGCTTCTTTCGATATTCTACTCGTGCTAGTTGACGACACGTGAACTGACCACCGAGATTGTGCGATTTGACTCTGTTAGATTTTTTCTTGTTTAGTTTTTTAAGCCGTAGGTGTATGTGTAAGCAGAAACTACGACGGTCCTTAAACCGATCCTCAAGTCAGAGTCATGAAAACTGGACACATCAAATGCGATCCACTCGGAGAAGCAGCGGTGAACATTTCAACGATGTTTTATTCCTGACATAATGGCATCAATTGGCCTTTCAAAAGAATAAAAAATGTCTATGATATTTTACACACACTTTGTTTTATTAAATTTTAAAGAAGAAGCGTTTAATGGGATATTACATGTTTAAGGTGATGCAACATTTTTGTGAGTAATTTTGATCTGCAAACTGTAGAATTATTATCAACTTAAACTAGTTCTTTCAGCAATTGTATTGCATTTTTCTAGAGGCGTTTTGTACGCACTGTGTTCGTCATCTTCTTTGTTATTTCAATTGTTCTCTTTACTGAGATCCTATTGTAAGCTTTTTGTTTCCTGCTTATGTTTGTCAAAAAGCCAAATATTAAGAATACATTTTTTAATTTTCAATTTAAATTTATTATATTTTATTCTTTTATTGTTGTTATTGTACTTGTTGTTATTGTGATGAAATCTTTTTAATTATTTTTATTCTACGTTTTATTTGTCTTTTTTTTGTGAATCATTATCGCCATGTTACATGTACATACATACTATATGCTCTCAGTTGATAGATGAGAGAAGAGGAGTATGTCCTCTTAGCCTGCAATGTTAGTTGTTTGCTCTTCCTGCTCTTCTACTGTTACAGAATTGTTGCGTAGTGATGCTGTTCCTGCTGCTGTTGCTGCCTTTTATGGTCGTGTGGTATACATTTTAACCCTTGATCAACATTAGTTTGGTTTTACTCGAAATCTAAAGCTCTATTATGTGTGGAAAAACAACAACAACGGCAACAAATTGTGGTTTAAATATACATTTCAGATATTCTTTTCTTTTTTGTTTTTCTTTTCTATTTATTTTTTGCCACTTCCTCTATGGGTCTGAGCAACTCCATATGAGCGTTTGTTTTCTCTCCTTCTCTCTGCAATACACCTTGCAACATTGTATTCGATATAAGGGGTACGGAAAAAAAAACTTGTCTGGACTGTGGTTAAAACCAAATGGATATAAAGAATACGCACCATGTAGAAGTAAAATTTCTTATGGCGGGTCGTAACATTACGACCCGCTCTCACCAAAATCTTTTTAAAAATAATATCTCGATGAGGGGGGAGGAAGACAGAAGGAAAATGAACACAAACAAAGAACGTAACAATGTGTTGCTCTCATCGTACGTATGTGCATGTGTATGTATTCTTGTGTTTTTTGATTTAGTTGTCGATCAGACTGCGACAAGAATACATGTGCTGCGGATGCTTTATCATTTTATTTCAGAATAACACTCGAAGAATATTTTGTGTTAAAAATGTTCTATGTCATTAGCTGGGCGTATTTTATTTTGTCCCATAGTATATTTTTTTTAAATGCTTTGGAATGCTCGTTTTTTTTCTTTTATTAAAAAATGGTTTTTTATTCTTTTTATTTTTATTTATCTATAAAACATGGCCTAATTTTTAAGCCAAAGATGGATAGCTTTATGTTCCTTTAATAATAAAATCGATGTTTTATTTTATTTTTATTTATCCAAAATTATTAAGCCAAAGATAGACAGCTTTACATATGTATGTTGATGAAATGAAAATAAAAATAGAGTATATTACTAACACTTTTATATGGCTGTAAATAAATAAATTCTCTCAACTTATTTTCTCTCTCTCACTTACTAATCCATAACCATAGGCATGTGTTAACCTAGAGGAAAATTGTTAGTAATAATGTCAAGTCTACTTATTAACCCAATGATATGTATATGTGATCGGAAAATATAGAAAAATTGTACTGCACTAAGACACTAAGACACCGTATTTAACTTGGCAAGTATTCTTCCAAAAAGTGGTCAAACAACAAAAACGCATGATGAGAACAACGCATTGTTACGCTCTTGGTTTCTGTAACCTTCCCTTCTATCTTTCCCCCCGCGTCGTGAAATATTTTTGAAAAATATTCCAAAATATGTTAAAATGCACATTCTTTATACTTTATTTTCTTTGTTTAAACTAAATGAGATAAACGCTCACTGTCATTTATTCGATATGCCATGAATTTATATTCTTTTAAACGCATCCAGTTTAGACAGAACAACAAAAGAATTAAATCATTAATAATACTTTAAAAAAATGAAAAATATTGACAGATATACTGGAGACTCTGTTGGTATTAATAGTTTTTGGTTCCATTGTCAGTAGAAATTTCCCCATTTCGAAAACGTAACGTTAAATTATCTGCATTCAAAGCAAATCAGTCGAAGACTCTTTCCTTTTACCCAGGGAGTCTGTTGGTGAAATTCGATACAGAGCTAAATGAGACGGATATGGACGAATATCCGACAACTGAGGATATAAACTTCCTTAAATGGCTTTAAGGACTACTATGGTTCGCATGAAGAAAACCCTAATAGCACAACTCAAATCGCACGAGCTCTCGGTGGCCAGTTCACATCCCCAATGCGACAAAAGCTGTGTGGCCCGTAGCCCCGTTATGTTGAAACTGTCATTTGTATTCGACCATCCAATTCATGCCAAGGAAAATTGTTAATCATCGATCTACAGTACTCGCCGTTAACAGTGATTGCCTGGTTAATGTTGTTCCCAAAGAAATATGGACCAATGACGTCGCGAGCCCAAAATCCACACTAAACAGTGACTTTTCCTGGTTGCATTAGATGCTCTTGGTTCTCATGTGGATTAGTGTCGTCCTAAATTTGATAAATTTGTTTTGTTAATTCAGTTAGAAATGGACCTCATCGCTGAAATAATTTTTCGATGAAAATTGAGATCAATTTTCAACTGCTCCAGATCCCATTCAGCGAATGCACATCGTTGTCTACGGTCGTCTACCGTCAGTTCCTGGGTCAGTTGAATTTTGTATGGGTACAGGCCCAAGCAAAATTCGTTTTCGTTTTCGAATTGCGGTTTTCGAAAGTCTGTGTTCTTGTGAGCAACGGTTACCTCGGATACTCCTGCACTCGCTAACGGACAGCGGAGATATTTTCTGTAGATCGGATGTTTTGTCGAAATACGGATGTTTGTCCATCGTTGACTCCATCGTTGACTTATCCACCACGTTTCGAAGAGTCCTGTTGGTAGGACGATTGTGCCGATCGTAAAACGGGCTAAGCACGTGGTTCTTTGTCCAAATAGAACACTCATTTTGATAAAACAATTTTATTATTTGCACGTGTTGTTTAATGCATTATCCATCGCCTGTGATTTGGCAAAACAGACTGCATAGATGACAGCTAAGTTGACAGTTGTAGCTACAACAAGTCACCCGTTCTCAACTGTCAAAATCTAGAAGTTCTTGTTGGTATTCTTGCTACCATAAAAGCCTTTCAAACTAACTGTTATCCCTTCATGGGTAACAACTGTCAAATACTTTACCACCATGAAAGGGCAATTATGAAGAAGTTGCAGCAGGAGCCGCAAAAAAACAAAACTAAAAGGAAAAAAGTATTTCGAGTTCTAAACAAAATATGAACGAACGGATACACACAATACAGAAGGAACTAATAAGAGTCTAATTGTATTTCATATTTACAACGAGAATGAAAAAAAAATGAAATGAAGGACAATTATGTAACATACGCCATCAAACCACTTAGCTACCTTGACAACTTATCGAGTTCAGGCAGGCTACTGCCGCTACTCGTAGTTGAGGCAACGATAAAATTGAGACAAAAATAGTTCAATTTTAATGGACACAATAAAAGGAAAATTTAAAACAATTTTCTAACGCTTTGACTCCTATTTTTTACCCGGTGGACGAGCATCAAAGAGATGATGAAATGCGAATAGAGAAGGTGGTGTTGAAAGCCAAGGCTCAAGCACAAGGCAGGAAATGTGCTTCATAAAATAGAAATAAAACGGCTATTGTAATTGACAAATGTTGTTATAAATTCTATTCCCAAGTTCTACTGGAGTATCTCTGTCTCTCTTAATTTTTGCCCCCCTTTTTTTGTAATGTTTCACCACTTAGACGGCCAAACATGTTTAAAATAATTTTTCCACTTTTGCATCATTTTTCCGTAATAAAATTTATGCCACAATTGACAAGTGCTTGTTACACCAATTTCTATGCTTTCAATATATTCCGTAATTGTTGAACTGCATTTCACATCACTTCCCATTTGGTTATCAATAAGTGGCAGTTGAACATGATTTTAAAAGATTTGTTTAAGGCGATTAGGACGATTAGATGCTGCCATACCATGCATAACAATGATTACATTGAAGTAATCCAATGATGGAGTAGTAATGTAGTATTGACCGTGGGTATCATCAGTTCATGCTGGTGTTTGTAACGATTTCCTTATACAGGTTAATTCCATTATTCTGTTTATCAATACAGAATGTTTACTTTGATATTTTTTTCTATTTATGAGGAATTCCAATCTATATCCCTATTTATTCTGAATCGCAGTGAAACAGGTAGGCTGCTGTATAATTACCCTGACTAAGGGTCATGATTCCAGAAAGTCAGAAACAGCATCGTGAGCTGTTTTCGGATTACAACTCACCTGTTACGGCCTTAGATAAACTGATGATCTATCAAGTGATTTGATGCTGTGTTTTGGATTTGTTAAAGACTAGCAGCAGGATATATGATGTGCGGAGTGGGTAAACTGTGACACTCTTTTATACGTTTTGTTCGTTTTCGAGTTTTAAAATAAATTTTTTGTGGACAATCTTCCTTACTGAAGTTGCCATTATAATCCTTTACAACCTAGCTTTTTACGCCACCCGTTTGTTTTAGTCTTATTAATGAGTGGTAGAAATCGAAAGAAAGAAACTTTTCATGCCAATTCTATTTACTCGCAGAGTTTTTGCCAGAAGATGGCTGAGACAAAGAATTTTTTTCATTTTTCGTTTTATTCAGACGTCTGTGCTTGGACTTAACAAGGGAATACACTACCTACTATACTACAACGACAATCATATTCGAGTTATTATACACTGCCCCCACTGTGGTTACAACGCATTGAAGAACTATGTCTATGTAGAACTACTTCCGTTTATTGAATCGCAATCAATTCTAACAACAATCAACCCAAATCTTTTTGTAATAATTTTCACAATTCACTGCCTACGAAGCGGTTATTTGCTGTAATCATTCAAGATGACATTGCGACTGTTTACCGGTTTGACGGCACTAAACGCCATAAAAATTAATGATTTTCCTTCACTCTATCCTATGCACACAAGCATTTAAGAATTTCATGGGGAAGCAGTAACTTAGATGGAATGCTTTCCCTTTTCAGGGAAAACGTAGGGGAGGAGGGAAAGTTGCATATATTATTAGTGCGTAAGTTCATGTTAATTAAAGCTCCACTTCAACGCATGTTTTTAGTCCAAAGCTGCTTCTATAAAAGTGTTTTAACTTTTCTGATAAAGGCAGTCAGGCAGGCAATGTTGTGCGTTCGTATGCAAAAATAATGACAGAATAAATCTTTAAAAAGCCCTCCACTTCACTTCAGTTTGAACCCAATGCGTTTAGTTTTGTTAAGAATTTTGCTTCACTCTTTACGCACTCACGGCGTTTTAGGTTTGTCATAATGATGCCCACTTTCCACACCGCATACAAACTGCAGTTAGAACTTTTCATCATTCATTCCTTCAGTCATTCAGTCATTTCTGTAATGTCTAGTCAATCCGTATGTTACTCCTCTTATTTGATTCCTTTATAAATGTTGTTGTATTTGCAATTTTGCTACTCTCTGGTTATTAATTGGATTCAAATTATGTTAACTTGACTTCTTAAGTACCTTGTGTGTGCATATTTTGCACATTATTGCCGATGCAACAACAAGAGGCATCATTAACCCCTTTTCGAACATATGGTTAATTTAGTTTTCAACATGAGTTTGTAATTTCATAGTTTTCAGTTTTAACTACCGTCGTTTTTAGCGGATTAGTTTAAAAGTCGTTGATCCTTTGAAGATAGAATTTTTGTGTATGAAGGGGCCACACTTAAAGTGTTGGTTTGACTGTGGCTTTGTCAACTATCATATGCAGGAAGTATATTGGCCAGTAGGCACAATCTCAAGGGGTTTAAATGGAGACTTCATTTCAGAAGACAGTACTCATTGGTGTACTATCATGAGAACGAAACTGTCGACAAAATGGTGTAGTAATGATCTCATTTCGAATAATAACACAAGAATTAAAATCCGTCTGCCGTAAGAAACTAACGTCGTGAAGGAGCAACAGTACCTCTTTAAACCTTTAAAAGTGCTGTAGGTTTGATTTCAGGGGATTAGAGCCGCAAATATATTATAATGGAACCATCCTTGATTACGTTTAGTGTGCTAACATTAATGTTACAAAGAGACAGTGCACGCAGAAAGTCAGCTGTCCTGTCAACATTGTGGTTTCTATTGCGACAGAAGGCTGAGCTGATGGCAGTAAGACAGCCAGTCTGCGATTAACTTCTTAATTGATGTCCTTCCTGAGTATCAAGGATTCCTCAAACTCTGCTAGACTTGTATGAAAAAAACTGATTGATCATGCAATTGCAATTCTTACAGGCTATTTAATGCATGCCATTAGACTTAGCATTCCGTCCAGTGCCTTTTACAGGAGTTTAAGGAGGACGATACAGAGATTCTTAAGATTTAATTTTCTTTCAAGCATGACGGAATTCTTTAAACTAAAAAGTTTTGCAATGCTAAGATTGAGAGAATGTTTGGTTATTAATTGTGGTATTACAATGGGCTTAAATGCTGGACCTTGTTCTTCAAGATGGATTCGTCTTTTAACCAAGCCTAGCCTTAACCTAGTTGATAAGAAAACTTTTGAAGGCGTTCATTCGTGAAGACTGTAATATGTTTGTATATTAAAATTCTTTGTAGGCGAAAATCGCTCAAGAAATTGTGTAAAAATACTTCCCTTTTGCATTTTATTTTCCGTGAAAATATAAGGATATACCATTCACTGGGTAATAAAATAATGTTCTGACTGCAAAAAAATTCGATTTCTATCTAAGGAGACAAATGCGTATCTCTTTGTATATATTTTTGCAAGCTTATTAGACAAGAATACTTTCCCCGTACTAGTTATTACTAAATAATACGCTCATCTCAACCTTCCAAGAGTCTTCAAATAACTTCTGTGGCTAATTTAATATTATCGGAAGGATTAGGAAGGCGAAATCTGGCCTTTTATTGATAATCAAACCATGTAATGTTTACACTCGCGATCATTCACTTGGAAAGGAGAGGTGTAATCTTAGGTTTTTTCAAAATGAATTTTCATTCACTTTAAAGTTCTCATATTAAAACTCAGCTTATGTCGTATGAATTCGTTCCATTTAAATGCATTCCATTGATGATATAAGTTTCCCCCTATCAAAGCTTTCCCTTTCACCATTCGAATGAATAAAATGCCATTCTCTGCTACTCAAAGAGCAATGCAAACAAACGAAAGCTATTAAAATAATTTATTTCTGCTTGACATTTCCCTTCGAAAAGGACAAGGTTATGAGTTCGTCAACTTTAAAACACAATTTTCTAACGTCTTAGCCTTATTGCTGAATAAAGGGTTTTAGGTTACAACACTCTTCACTGTAAAGTAATGATGTCTGTTTCTTCAATATTTTGCATTAAGTTATGTGTTGTTAATGCTTCTTTGAGCTTATTTACTCATTTTCTTTAAGACTCCCATTATGGTAATCTTTGACAGTTTTTGCTAATTCCCACTTTGCCAATACAACAACCCATCGAACACCAACAACATCACCATCACCATCACCATCGCCCTCTAACAATAACTCTTTGGAAGTCAAACACACACATGCTCTTTTGTTGCCAAATCTGTGCTAAATCACCAACTACGTACATATGTATGTTGGCTGAATGGGCTCTGGAGCAATTAACAACTGACCTTAATTTTCATCTAAAAATCAACTCATTTATGGATGATTGGGCACGTAAACAAAAAAGTTCTCACATTTTTAATAATACCAATACACATAAGATCCAATTAATCCCGAAAACTTCACTGTTTTATGTGGATTTTGAGCTTTGAGACATCAACGGTTAATATTTTTTTTACGACGTATGGCAGACCATCACTTGCAACGTTGAGCGCTAATGGCTATCAATTTTATTTAGCCTGAATTAGATACTTTAGTCACCAACAACATGTGGTTTCAACAGAGCGGCGCTCTGTGCCATACAGCTCATGCTTCTTTCGATATTCTACTCGTGCTAGTTGACGACACGTGAACTGACCACCGAGATTGTGCGATTTGACTCTGTTAGATTTTTTCTTGTTTAGTTTTTTAAGCCGTAGGTGTATGTGTAAGCAGAAACTACAACGGTCCTTAAACCGATCCTCAAGTCAGAGTCATGAAAACTGGACACATCAAATGCGATCCACTCGGAGAAGCAGCGGTGAACATTTCAACGATGTTTTATTCCTGACATAATGGCATCAATTGGCCTTTCAAAAGAATAAAAAATGTCTATGATATTTTACACACACTTTGTTTTATTAAATTTTAAAGAAGAAGCGTTTAATGGGATATTACATGTTTAAGGTGATGCAACATTTTTGTGAGTAATTTTGATCTGCAAACTGTAGAATTATTATCAACTTAAACTAGTTCTTTCAGCAATTGTATTGCATTTTTCTAGAGGCGTTTTGTACGCACTGTGTTCGTCATCTTCTTTGTTATTTCAATTGTTCTCTTTACTGAGATCCTATTGTAAGCTTTTTGTTTCCTGCTTATGTTTGTCAAAAAGCCAAATATTAAGAATACATTTTTTAATTTTCAATTTAAATTTATTATATTTTATTCTTTTATTGTTGTTATTGTACTTGTTGTTATTGTGATGAAATCTTTTTAATTATTTTTATTCTACGTTTTATTTGTCTTTTTTTTGTGAATCATTATCGCCATGTTACATGTACATACATACTATATGCTCTCAGTTGATAGATGAGAGAAGAGGAGTATGTCCTCTTAGCCTGCAATGTTAGTTGTTTGCTCTTCCTGCTCTTCTACTGTTACAGAATTGTTGCGTAGTGATGCTGTTCCTGCTGCTGTTGCTGCCTTTTATGGTCGTGTGGTATACATTTTAACCCTTGATCAACATTAGTTTGGTTTTACTCGAAATCTAAAGCTCTATTATGTGTGGAAAAACAACAACAACGGCAACAAATTGTGGTTTAAATATACATTTCAGATATTCTTTTCTTTTTTGTTTTTCTTTTCTATTTATTTTTTGCCACTTCCTCTATGGGTCTGAGCAACTCCATATGAGCGTTTGTTTTCTCTCCTTCTCTCTGCAATACACCTTGCAACATTGTATTCGATATAAGGGGTACGGAAAAAAAAACTTGTCTGGACTGTGGTTAAAACCAAATGGATATAAAGAATACGCACCATGTAGAAGTAAAATTTCTTATGGCGGGTCGTAACATTACGACCCGCTCTCACCAAAATCTTTTTAAAAATAATATCTCGATGAGGGGGGAGGAAGACAGAAGGAAAATGAACACAAACAAAGAACGTAACAATGTGTTGCTCTCATCGTACGTATGTGCATGTGTATGTATTCTTGTGTTTTTTGATTTAGTTGTCGATCAGACTGCGACAAGAATACATGTGCTGCGGATGCTTTATCATTTTATTTCAGAATAACACTCGAAGAATATTTTGTGTTAAAAATGTTCTATGTCATTAGCTGGGCGTATTTTATTTTGTCCCATAGTATATTTTTTTTAAATGCTTTGGAATGCTCGTTTTTTTTCTTTTATTAAAAAATGGTTTTTTATTCTTTTTATTTTTATTTATCTATAAAACATGGCCTAATTTTTAAGCCAAAGATGGATAGCTTTATGTTCCTTTAATAATAAAATCGATGTTTTATTTTATTTTTATTTATCCAAAATTATTAAGCCAAAGATAGACAGCTTTACATATGTATGTTGATGAAATGAAAATAAAAATAGAGTATATTACTAACACTTTTATATGGCTGTAAATAAATAAATTCTCTCAACTTATTTTCTCTCTCTCACTTACTAATCCATAACCATAGGCATGTGTTAACCTAGAGGAAAATTGTTAGTAATAATGTCAAGTCTACTTATTAACCCAATGATATGTATATGTGATCGGAAAATATAGAAAAATTGTACTGCACTAAGACACTAAGACACCGTATTTAACTTGGCAAGTATTCTTCCAAAAAGTGGTCAAACAACAAAAACGCATGATGAGAACAACGCATTGTTACGCTCTTGGTTTCTGTAACCTTCCCTTCTATCTTTCCCCCCGCGTCGTGAAATATTTTTGAAAAATATTCCAAAATATGTTAAAATGCACATTCTTTATACTTTATTTTCTTTGTTTAAACTAAATGAGATAAACGCTCACTGTCATTTATTCGATATGCCATGGAATTTATATTCTTTTAAACGCATCCAGTTTAGACAGAACAACAAAAGAATTAAATCATTAATAATACTTTAAAAAAATGAAAAATATTGACAGATATACTGGAGACTCTGTTGGTATTAATAGTTTTTGGTTCCATTGTCAGTAGAAATTTCCCCATTTCGAAAACGTAACGTTAAATTATCTGCATTCAAAGCAAATCAGTCGAAGACTCTTTCCTTTTACCCAGGGAGTCTGTTGGTGAAATTCGATACAGAGCTAAATGAGACGGATATGGACGAATATCCGACAACTGAGGATATAAACTTCCTTAAATGGCTTTAAGGACTACTATGGTTCGCATGAAGAAAACCCTAATAGCACAACTCAAATCGCACGAGCTCTCGGTGGCCAGTTCACATCCCCAATGCGACAAAAGCTGTGTGGCCCGTAGCCCCGTTATGTTGAAACTGTCATTTGTATTCGACCATCCAATTCATGCCAAGGAAAATTGTTAATCATCGATCTACAGTACTCGCCGTTAACAGTGATTGCCTGGTTAATGTTGTTCCCAAAGAAATATGGACCAATGACGTCGCGAGCCCAAAATCCACACTAAACAGTGACTTTTCCTGGTTGCATTAGATGCTCTTGGTTCTCATGTGGATTAGTGTCGTCCTAAATTTGATAAATTTGTTTTGTTAATTCAGTTAGAAATGGACCTCATCGCTGAAATAATTTTTCGATGAAAATTGAGATCAATTTTCAACTGCTCCAGATCCCATTCAGCGAATGCACATCGTTGTCTACGGTCGTCTACCGTCAGTTCCTGGGTCAGTTGAATTTTGTATGGGTACAGGCCCAAGCAAAATTCGCCAAGTTGCGGTTTTCGAAAGTCTGTGTTCTTGTGAGCAACGGTTACCTCGGATACTCCTGCACTCGCTAACGGACAGCGGAGATATTTTCTGTAGATCGGATGTTTTGTCGAAATACGGGTGTTTGTCCATCGTTGACTCCATCGTTGACTTATCCACCACGTTTCGAAGAGTCCTGTTGGTAGGACGATTGTGCCGATCGTAAAACGGGCTAAGCACGTGGTTCTTTGTCCAAATAGAACACTCATTTTGATAAAACAATTTTATTATTTGCACGTGTTGTTTAATGCATTATCCATCGCCTGTGATTTGGCAAAACAGACTGCATAGATGACAGCTAAGTTGACAGTTGTAGCTACAACAAGTCACCCGTTCTCAACTGTCAAAATCTAGAAGTTCTTGTTGGTATTCTTGCTACCATAAAAGCCTTTCAAACTAACTGTTATCCCTTCATGGGTAACAACTGTCAAATACTTTACCACCATGAAAGGGCAATTATGAAGAAGTTGCAGCAGGAGCCGCAAAAAAACAAAACTAAAAGGAAAAAAGTATTTCGAGTTCTAAACAAAATATGAACGAACGGATACACACAATACAGAAGGAACTAATAAGAGTCTAATTGTATTTCATATTTACAACGAGAATGAAAAAAAAATGAAATGAAGGACAATTATGTAACATACGCCATCAAACCACTTAGCTACCTTGACAACTTATCGAGTTCAGGCAGGCTACTGCCGCTACTCGTAGTTGAGGCAACGATAAAATTGAGACAAAAATAGTTCAATTTTAATGGACACAATAAAAGGAAAATTTAAAACAATTTTCTAACGCTTTGACTCCTATTTTTTACCCGGTGGACGAGCATCAAAGAGATGATGAAATGCGAATAGAGAAGGTGGTGTTGAAAGCCAAGGCTCAAGCACAAGGCAGGAAATGTGCTTCATAAAATAGAAATAAAACGGCTATTGTAATTGACAAATGTTGTTATAAATTCTATTCCCAAGTTCTACTGGAGTATCTCTGTCTCTCTTAATTTTTGCCCCCCTTTTTTTGTAATGTTTCACCACTTAGACGGCCAAACATGTTTAAAATAATTTTTCCACTTTTGCATCATTTTTCCGTAATAAAATTTATGCCACAATTGACAAGTGCTTGTTACACCAATTTCTATGCTTTCAATATATTCCGTAATTGTTGAACTGCATTTCACATCACTTCCCATTTGGTTATCAATAAGTGGCAGTTGAACATGATTTTAAAAGATTTGTTTAAGGCGATTAGGACGATTAGATGCTGCCATACCATGCATAACAATGATTACATTGAAGTAATCCAATGATGGAGTAGTAATGTAGTATTGACCGTGGGTATCATCAGTTCATGCTGGTGTTTGTAACGATTTCCTTATACAGGTTAATTCCATTATTCTGTTTATCAATACAGAATGTTTACTTTGATATTTTTTTCTATTTATGAGGAATTCCAATCTATATCCCTATTTATTCTGAATCGCAGTGAAACAGGTAGGCTGCTGTATAATTACCCTGACTAAGGGTCATGATTCCAGAAAGTCAGAAACAGCATCGTGAGCTGTTTTCGGATTACAACTCACCTGTTACGGCCTTAGATAAACTGATGATCTATCAAGTGATTTGATGCTGTGTTTTGGATTTGTTAAAGACTAGCAGCAGGATATATGATGTGCGGAGTGGGTAAACTGTGACACTCTTTTATACGTTTTGTTCGTTTTCGAGTTTTAAAATAAATTTTTTGTGGACAATCTTCCTTACTGAAGTTGCCATTATAATCCTTTACAACCTAGCTTTTTACGCCACCCGTTTGTTTTAGTCTTATTAATGAGTGGTAGAAATCGAAAGAAAGAAACTTTTCATGCCAATTCTATTTACTCGCAGAGTTTTTGCCAGAAGATGGCTGAGACAAAGAATTTTTTTCATTTTTCGTTTTATTCAGACGTCTGTGCTTGGACTTAACAAGGGAATACACTACCTACTATACTACAACGACAATCATATTCGAGTTATTATGCACTGCCCCCACTGTGGTTACAACGCATTGAAGAACTATGTCTATGTAGAAATACTTCCGTTTATTGAATCGCAATCAATTCTAACAACAATCAACCCAAATCTTTTTGTAATAATTTTCACAATTCACTGCCTACGAAGCGGTTATTTGCTGTAATCATTCAAGATGACATTGCGACTGTTTACCGGTTCGACGGCACTAAACGCCATAAAAATTAATGATTTTCCTTCACTCTATCCTATGCCCACAAGCATTTAAGAATTTCATGGGGAAGCAGTAACTTAGATGGAATGCTTTCCCTTTTCAGGGAAAAGGTAGGGGAGGAGGGAAAGTTGCATATATTATTAGTGCGTAAGTTCATGTTAATTAAAGCTCCACTTCAACGCATGTTTTTAGTCCAAAGCTGCTTCTATAAAAGTGTTTTAACTTTTCTGATAAAGGCAGTCAGGCAGGCAATGTTGTGCGTTCGTATGCAAAAATAATGACAGAATAAATCTTTAAAAAGCCCTCCACTTCACTTCAGTTTGAACCCAATGCGTTTAGTTTTGTTAAGAATTTTGCTTCACTCTTTACGCACTCACGGCGTTTTAGGTTTGTCATAATGATGCCCACTTTCCACACCGCATACAAACTGCAGTTAGAACTTTTCATCATTCATTCCTTCAGTCATTCAGTCATTTCTGTAATGTCTAGTCAATCCGTATGTTACTCCTCTTATTTGATTCCTTTATAAATGTTGTTGTATTTGCAATTTTGCTACTCTCTGGTTATTAATTGGATTCAAATTATGTTAACTTGACTTCTTAAGTACCTTGTGTGTGCATATTTTGCACATTATTGCCGATGCAACAACAAGAGGCATCATTAACCCCTTTTCGAACATATGGTTAATTTAGTTTTCAACATGAGTTTGTAATTTCATAGTTTTCAGTTTTAACTACCGTCGTTTTTAGCGGATTAGTTTAAAAGTCGTTGATCCTTTGAAGATAGAATTTTTGTGTATGAAGGGGCCACACTTAAAGTGTTGGTTTGACTGTGGCTTTGTCAACTATCATATGCAGGAAGTATATTGGCCAGTAGGCACAATCTCAAGGGGTTTAAATGGAGACTTCATTTCAGAAGACAGTACTCATTGGTGTACTATCATGAGAACGAAACTGTCGACAAAATGGTGTAGTAATGATCTCATTTCGAATAATAACACAAGAATTAAAATCCGTCTGCCGTAAGAAACTAACGTCGTGAAGGAGCAACAGTACCTCTTTAAACCTTTAAAAGTGCTGTAGGTTTGATTTCAGGGGATTAGAGCCGCAAATATATTATAATGGAACCATCCTTGATTACGTTTAGTGTGCTAACATTAATGTTACAAAGAGACAGTGCACGCAGAAAGTCAGCTGTCCTGTCAACATTGTGGTTTCTATTGCGACAGAAGGCTGAGCTGATGGCAGTAAGACAGCCAGTCTGCGATTAACTTCTTAATTGATGTCCTTCCTGAGTATCAAGGATTCCTCAAACTCTGCTAGACTTGTATGAAAAAAACTGATTGATCATGCAATTGCAATTCTTACAGGCTATTTAATGCATGCCATTAGACTTAGCATTCCGTCCAGTGCCTTTTACAGGAGTTTAAGGAGGACGATACAGAGATTCTTAAGATTTAATTTTCTTTCAAGCATGACGGAATTCTTTAAACTAAAAAGTTTTGCAATGCTAAGATTGAGAGAATGTTTGGTTATTAATTGTGGTATTACAATGGGCTTAAATGCTGGACCTTGTTCTTCAAGATGGATTCGTCTTTTAACCAAGCCTAGCCGTAACCTAGTTGATAAGAAAACTTTTGAAGGCGTTCATTCGTGAAGACTGTAATATGTTTGTATATTAAAATTCTTTGTAGGCGAAAATCGCTCAAGAAATTGTGTAAAAATACTTCCCTTTTGCATTTTATTTTCCGTGAAAATATAAGGATATACCATTCACTGGGTAATAAAATAATGTTCTGACTGCAAAAAAATTCGATTTCTATCTAAGGAGACAAATGCGTATCTCTTTGTATATATTTTTGCAAGCTTATTAGACAAGAATACTTTCCCCGTACTAGTTATTACTAAATAATACGCTCATCTCAACCTTCCAAGAGTCTTCAAATAACTTCTGTGGCTAATTTAATATTATCGGAAGGATTAGGAAGGCGAAATCTGGCCTTTTATTGATAATCAAACCATGTAATGTTTACACTCGCGATCATTCACTTGGAAAGGAGAGGTGTAATCTTAGGTTTTTTCAAAATGAATTTTCATTCACTTTAAAGTTCTCATATTAAAACTCAGCTTATGTCGTATGAATTCGTTCCATTTAAATGCATTCCATTGATGATATAAGTTTCCCCCTATCAAAGCTTTCCCTTTCACCATTCGAATGAATAAAATGCCATTCTCTGCTACTCAAAGAGCAATGCAAACAAACGAAAGCTATTAAAATAATTTATTTCTGCTTGACATTTCCCTTCGAAAAGGACAAGGTTATGAGTTCGTCAACTTTAAAACACAATTTTCTAACGTCTTAGCCTTATTGCTGAATAAAGGGTTTTAGGTTACAACACTCTTCACTGTAAAGTAATGATGTCTGTTTCTTCAATATTTTGCATTAAGTTATGTGTTGTTAATGCTTCTTTGAGCTTATTTACTCATTTTCTTTAAGACTCCCATTATGGTAATCTTTGACAGTTTTTGCTAATTCCCACTTTGCCAATACAACAACCCATCGAACACCAACAACATCACCATCACCATCACCATCGCCCTCTAACAATAACTCTTTGGAAGTCAAACACACACATGCTCTTTTGTTAACTTGAGATATTGCCAAAGTTTCATTTCCTTTTTTTGTTGTATTTGCTACTTGTGATGTTGCAAGTTATTTTGCTTTCATTTTACTCCTAACGCTTAAGCCTTTTATTAAATGAGAAAAAGTTTTCCGGCATGACAAAGTAAGGCTGCAATAATAATATCGAGTGGAGCAAAAGCGTTGAACGACTGAAGAACGAATTGTTATTGAAAAACACTTGAGAACTTTTGCCTGAAGAATACGAAAATTTAATGACTATTTATGTGGGTATGTCATGCCAATAGTAGCGTCGAAAGTTCCCTACTTCTTCTACTTTTTCTTTTATTTGCTGTTTATTTTCGCAAACTAATTCACTTTCACCGCACGTACGAAAAAACAAGTTATAACAGAAGAAACATGCGATACTCGTATTATCATTAGAGGGGTTTCATATTCGCTAGAAGCTGGCCCTTTAAAATATTTTCAATTTTCCCAGTTTCCATTTGTATTTGAGTAAAAATTTCGTATCAAATATTGTTTTAATTATCACGCTTGATACTAAAGCGCTGTTTCCATCAGTAGAGGTGGTCCCAAACCCAACCATAATTTTTCGTATATTATTATGCTCCGTACTACTCTGTAGCTGCCGATGTTTACTGGGACGTATGTTGGCTTGTGAGATGTAAGTTCGGGTTAAAAACTTAGCTCTGAAATCTCGAAAAAAAAATTATTTTCAAATCTGTCGGATGGTGTGAAAAGCTAAACCATATGTTTATACGCTCAATGTTCACTGTTGAGACCCTTCTCTCGATAATACTCTCAAATTGGCATATGCTAGAAGAAAATACTAGTCACTGACGTATTTGGACTTAGTTCACGTATACTATTGAACTGATAACCCATATTACTCAAGAAGCTGTCTACAAATTCAATAAGAAAACTGAATTCTACAGCGAATTGGATTGATAAGACGTTTTTTCAAACTACAGTATTAGCAAGAGAATATTGAATAGCGCAGTTCAGAGTCATCAGCAATTGTGCCCAACACCGGTACCGAGGAAATCAACCAATCTCATCACTTTCTACAATATTTTACGACTTACAGCATTCTCATGAAACGGCTGTCTTACTACAGCTACAATCAAATTTATCGTACGATTCCGCTTATCAAATAGTCACAGCGAACGTTTAACACGTAAACCTTAGACATTTGTTTTGCAGACGTTGTTGGTACAGGTACCAATAGAAAGGCCTAAGAAAATCTTGGACCCGACTCCCAGTTGCACTACCTCTGAACCTGGGGAGTAAAAATTAATTGACTGTCTAGAGAGTACAATCCATTTGTTCAATCCATCCAAGATGGTTTGGTTCACACCAGTTATCTAACTGCTACGAATAAACTCCAACCCATCCCCACATTCTGAACTTAATGCTCAAATTCTTGCAGTGTGTAACTGTAACCGTAGCAGTGTACGTAACATCAGCGTAACATTCGAATAACAGTTGTTGGGAAACCCTTTAAAGCCACTGAATGTAAGGCACTTTGGTTTTTTTGTACGGTATAAGCTTCTAAGTTCAAGGATTTAGTGGTGAAAGAGAAAAGAACAACAAAAAATTTTTTCGAAGTCTAAAGGAAAAGTAAACATACGTTGAGACATGAACAAACATGCACGATGCTGTTGATTATGATAATGGTGTTGAACCATCAACACATCAAATGACGGTGGTGATGTAACTTAAACTCTCCACGCATTGAACATATTAGCCGCACTCCGTTTCTCTGTACGAATGCTCTTTACGGTGGCTTTAGTGGTGCTAAATAAGTCACTCATATTATAAAAACAACAACAACAACAGTAACTAGAACACAACAACTGTAAGCAATACAGTTACAGATGATGCCGATGTTTCTGCTGCACCCAACCACATCCAATAGAAGTGGGATTGCTTGACATATCAGTTCTCAAAAGGATTTTCCTTTTATTGTCTGTTTGTTTTTGTAGTGTGAAGTAGTAACATTAAAATATGGAGCTTAAGTCAGTCAAAATTACTTGTAATTCTTCTTCCAGCCAACTATTGTCACTATTTTGAATTGTCTAAAGACACTGCTTCGCTGTACATAACAACTGCAGCACATATTTCGTATTCCCATGTACTTACCTCATGTTGGCAGCATGTATAGCATGTGTTACAACAACATTTGTGTTCTCGTTTGGACAATATCAGCAATAGTTGCCTTTACATTGCCTGGATGTTTTTCGTTTGTGCAGAAAACTATTTGACTTGTGGAGTTCCGAACTCTTCTCGTTGCCAACATTGGCCATCATCATCGTAGTCGTTGTCTTCTACTTCTATTTCAGTTTTCTTGTGTGTTTTGGTCTTGTTACTGCGGTTATCGTGGAATGTTTATGTTTTTGGCCACTTTTTGTTCCAAATATTTTCAAAACGAAGTTTAAAAAGTGTTGCTTTGACGGTGCTGTGTATTGCTTTACGAATTGTGTAACCATGATATGACAATTTGAGGTTTTGCTTCATCATTGTTATTGTTGTTGTTGCTTGTTGGCAAATCAATTCATCAAATCGAAAATATGAATTTTGAATGAGACAAACCGGCATCATTGCATACCTGACGATGTGGTTCTAATACAACTTGCTAATTAATTTTGAAAATGTAACCCAATTGGCCAAATAGTATAAAAATACTGAATTATTAAAATGGAACACTTAACCCATTTAGTCCAAATGAGCCGTTTGTTTAACTTTTGCCTCCTATAACAGATGTATTCAGATCAACTCAGTATTCAAATAGAAGCGTATTGAAAACGCTTTCAACTTAGAGAAATTGGAGTTATATCCTATTGTGATTGTGGCTGCATAACTGCTCCGTTTAGTAAGGATTTCGATTGATTTTTCGGTTTGATTTCTAACATTTCAATACGACAACTGTTCTTCAAACGTATATCCTAGAATCTCTATATGACACTATGCAGAATGAATTTAATATAAATATATCCGAGACGATAATATTAACAGTTTCACCGACAATATTGTTGCAGTTGTAACAGCAATACACTTGCCAGTCGCGTTATTAGGGTGCTCAGTTCTAGTTGTAACCTATAATTAGTTGGAACTATTATTAGCCGGAATGGGAAGAAAGAAACGCTAAAGTTTCAAGTTGATGAGAACAATTTAAAATCTTCGAGAACCAACAAATCTAATACACGGGCATAATGATAAACGATCGTCTGAAAATTGAGAGTCGCTTGGGAAATACTTGCAATAATGCAACGCAAATTGCCAGGATGTTGGCAACTCTAGGAGACCTTTAAAAGAGTAAAATATTGTAACAGTCAATAAAAATAAAGTTATGTAAAATATTGTAACCCCTGTTACCACTATGGAAAATAAATGCAGCCAAGAAGAACGCAAGTTAACAACAAGGATTGTTAGTGTACACCGCAACACCTAAAAGATATAGCGTTAAAAGACTTAAAGGAGAAAAGTTAGCAAACATAAAAGGCAATAAAAAAAATTTGGGTCAGGCCCGAAGTAATCATTTTCACTATGATTCCCTTTAATCTATTGCACATCGACTTGTTAACCACAGTCTTGGTCGCAATGGAAATAGCAACAAATCGTTGTCAGCCTGCATTAATGCGAATAGTAGACTGTATTGATTGTGCCCAAGTTCTATGTTTTTCAATTTTTCCAGTATTTAGCTGATGTCTGTGTGGGATATGTCTATTCTGAGCAGCTGCTTCACTGAAGGTGTCCACAATCTTTTTTGTCTAGTTTCAGAACAAAGTCCATTCTCTTGGCACTGAAGTTAATCATTGAAGTAAGTAGTGGCGTTTTTATATTCATTCCCGATGGATACTGACCAATTCCTTGTCTCGTCTTTTAGAAGACTCCTTGTGAAGCCAAAACAAGGAATTCTTGCAGACTCCCTCCTCTCTTTTCCACCAACATTCCATTGTGGCCCTTATATACTGACGTCCAAAGCATATATTGTTCAGAGCGGTAAGGTTCTATCGCTCATTTTGACATTCCACAGTAACCACAGTAAGACTCTGGCCAAGTGCTTTAAGATCACTTGAACATTCATGTGCATTACCCCTAAGAGTGTGCTTTCGGATAGAACTCCAACCCTTTAGCGGTTGTAAAGATCCAGTTGTTCTAGATTTGCATGTTTGGATTTCGCTGTTCCCACTCTTATTTCGTTGATCATTATGGATTCATCGGTGTGCTACTTTTGTTAGTCACCGCGTAGCCAATATGGTTCATAAACCCACTTTTTCCTGTTCGAAAAGATCACCTTGCATCTCTTAGCGGTTCTCTGTGGTTACTCGTCTGTGACTTAAGATAAAATAGAAACATACATAAGTCGACATTAACTTAACTGTTAAGAAATTTATCAAGTTTAATCCTATATGAGGTCATTTACATATGATTATCACGACTGTTCTACACAAAATCACTCTTTTCAAGAGATTGAAATTTTACGTGAAATTTCTTTAAATACTTTAACGCAATCTACCAGAATAACCGCCACCTGTCGGCGGATTACTCAAAGGGATTCGTATTTAATCTGCACCCTGAATTAGTGAGTGTTGTGCTATCTAAACGTAGTCATTATTCAGTTGCAAATACAAGCTACAGAAACAAAATTTGAAAATTGTTTGTTGCATGTGCACATCTATTGCCAACATCATCTTCATTGGCACTTGATATGCAGTAAGTTGCTCTCACTATGTTTCTCATTGACTGTTAGTATTTCTATAATAAAAATGATGCTGAAGACGATGATGTTGCTGGTGTCGCCAATCAGTGTTACAGATGTCATGTGTGCCTCTTGTTAATCATAAGATGTACCTTCCCTTCTCACCGTTGAACGCCACAAAGTCTTGTTGTAAAATTCAATGCATTAGACAAACATACACACATTTTGATAAAAATGTGATTTCGTCTGGTATTTACAATTGTTGTAACCATTTGATACCACCGCCATTGATGAGAAGCTTTTTTTTTTTTTTTGGTATTTTCTAAACATTTTCCTGCTTGTAGCTGTGGTACGTGTTGCGTTGTTGCATTCACACTGGGGCTGCAACATTTAATTGTCTTAAAGTGTAGCGTGTCTCTTACAAATATTTTTTGTGTTTTTTCTTCGTTTGTTTCGATTTCGTTCTTTGCAGGCTACACTTGAGGAATTCGGTTGGGAATTGCTAGAGAATTGAAACTAAATTGCCAACAAAATACAAGATTTTCAATCAAGTCGTTAGAAACTACCTCAAAGGGATGGACTGTTGCTACTAATGTAGAGGTGAAGGTTTAAGCACTGGAATCATGGGTGTTTTATTTTGAAACGTAATGAGCGTTAATGTCGTACAACTGACTGAATATTTAAATGTAAAAGAGATGTAATTTGAAGTCTTCTATTTTTTGTTTTACTAACATATTACTTTACAAATCTGTCAATTTCATTTCAAGCATTATCTCGTACTATTGACTTTGAACTATTCACTTCGACCGTTTTTACACTCATTATTTCATAAAGGGTCCGCCAAATAACTTTTTTTTTCGAAAATGCTTTAAAAAAAAAACTACTGAATATTTTCTCAAATTTCTTTTTTAATTTGAAAGTACAATCCTTCCGGTTAATAATGGAAAATAATTTCATTCAAATGGCTGCCTCGGCTGGCCATGTAGTAGCTTACACGAGCGGTCCAATTTTAAGCACACTATCGATTGTTTGCAGCTGTATTTCACCAATGGCTTCACGAATATTGTGCTTTAAAACGTCAATTGTCCTGGCTTTGACGGCAGCCCACAAATAATAGTCCAACGGTGTCAAATCGCAGCTTCGAGCTGGCCAAACGACATCAGCTCTGCGGCTGATAATGCGATCTTCAAAAACAGGGCGCAAAACATCGAGTGTAGCTTCGGCTGTGTGGCACGTAGCTCCGTCCTGTTGAAACCAAATGTTGCCAATATCCTCCTCTTCAATTTTTGTGAATAAAAATTCGTTCAACGTGGCCCGATAACGATCGCCAGTGACTGTAACGGCCACGTCTTGCTCATTTTCGAAGAAAAATGGCCCAATTATGTCTCTGGACCAAAATCCGCACCAAACAGTGACTCGTTTTGGGTGCGTCGGCTTTTCAATGTATGCGTGCGGGTTTTCTGTGCCCCAAATGCGACTATTTTGCTTATTTACATACCCGCCAAGATCAAAATGAGCTTCATTTGAAAAGATGATTTTTTTTTTTGCCAAAATCGGCATCTTCTGTAAGTCGATCGCAGGCCCACTTAGCGAAGCGAAAACGCATTGGATGGTCAATTGGCTTCAACTCCTGAATCAATTGGACTTTGTATGGCGTCATACCAAGGTCTTTATGCAAAATTCGTCTCAATGATGTCTCCGAAATGTCCAATTGTTGAGAACGACGGTGAATTGATGTTGATGGCGCGTCACGCACACTTTCTGCCACAGCAGCAATATTCTCGGGTGTACGCACTGTTTTTGGCTTTTCACGCTTTGGTTTATCGATGAGGATGCCAGTTTCTTTCACTTTTTTCACAAGTGCTGACGGAGCTGACGGTGCTTCTCTTCTTCCAAAATCCGTAAGCAATTTTCGCACACATTCTGCAACATTACCATGATTTTCAAAGTAATACCGCAATATTTCCCAGCGGTGTTCAAGCATATATGTACACAACCATATTTGTTCAGCGGAAGGATAAAACTAATTATCTGTCAAATCAGACATTCACGAAATAAGCACTAGTTAAAAAAAAACGTTAGATGGCGGACCCGATATTTTATATACAATTTGATTTCAAAACTGCATCTTTGTTTAATTCTGGTAAATTTATATTCTCTTACAGATATTCATTAATTATTACAACAACAACGAAAGACTATTTAAATGATAATTTTAAGGTAAGAAAAACAAATGAACGCACAATTTTAATTGCACCATATTTCTCTGTCAAAAATATTTGATATTTAAAACTCTTCTATCATTTACAGTTTAATGGCAAATTTATTTATTTGTTTTGCCCATTAAACAAAAAAAATTTTTTTTATTAAAAACAGAAAATAATCACAAATATTTATATTTGAAATAAAATAATATTCGAAATTGTTTTTTCATATGAAGTCATTTATAATTTTAATCTCAAGTTTTCGCATAAATTATTCGGTAGACTTGATGGTAAATTATTAAGACTTTGAATTGGAAATTAACGCACATAAACATTTAATCGATAGAATAGAAACATTAAACACACCATTTGTATGTTAAAACCGTATTTCAATCGAAACAAATTATAATTAATTTACTTTAATTTATTTAAGGGTTTATTTGCTGTAATTTCCACTCAAAGGTATCATTGACTTTGGATAACATTTGAGACATCTACCCGCACTACCCAAAATTATAATTCAGATACATTTCGAGATCAGCCTCTTGGCTACTTCTCTTTTTTTCAATCCTTCTCACATAACTCTCATATATTGCTCCCATATATCCAAATTTTTATTCCAAATTTTTACTGAAAACAATTGGTCTGAAGAACACGTTGAAATTCGGTAAACAAAAGAGATCCGTGTTCTATCATAATAAAGAAAATAAGTTTTTCTAAACCGTTTACTCTGAGGGTATATAAAATTGCCATGAAAAGTTTCTCAAAAATCCGTCGTTCAGTATCGACTTTAAACTTTCCCAGCACTCATGTATAAAATTAACACACGCAACGTATGTAAGTGGTGAGGGAAACTAGGTAGTAATCCTGACGGAAGGGTTGTAATGACCAATTATGTACAGTTGTGTTCAAAATAATAGGAGCGCCCTTCATTTAAAAGCAAAGTTTAAAATTAAAAAAATAAAAAAGAAAATATCATATTTTTTTGAATTAAAATTTATTTCTAATTCATTTTCTAATTTTTTAACACTTAATTACTTAATTAAAACTAAGAAAACAAAAAATATTTTATGTAAATAAAGCTTACTCTCAAAATTAATTGTTCAGAATAATAGGAGTGTTAGCAAACAACCTAATAATTTTTAAACAAAAGGCACAAAAGTTTGATATTATCTTAAAATATTAAATTTATTTTAGTATTTGGTTGAATAACCATTGTTTTTAATGAATTCAGCACATCTACGAGGCATTGAGTCAATAAGATCTTGGCATCTCTTTCAAGGAATTTGATGCCACGCATCGCGCACTGGGATCCATAGTTCTTCTGCATTTGAAGGTTTTTTTCTTTGCAACATACTTTTTAACATCTTCCCATAGATGTTCTATGGTATTAAGGTCAGGAGACTGAACTGGTCACGCCATAACCTTTGCCCCATTAACCCGAAACCACTCATTTGCCAATTTACTGGTGTGTTTCGGGTCATTATCTTGTTGGAATATTCATTTTAGAGGCGTGGAGTATGGTAACATCACTTCTCTCAAAATGCCAACATAGACGTTCCGATCCCTTATGTCTCTAATTGGATGTATTGGGCCTACACCATTGTATGAAAACCTTCTCCATATCATTAGTTTTGCACCACCATGTTTAACTGTCTTTTGTGTATATTGAGCTTTATATTTGGTGTTGGGCGGACATCTAACATACTGTCTAGACCCAGTGCCACCAAATGAAACAATTTTGCCCTCGTCGGTCCACAGTATGTTTCCCTTTTTTTTCGGCCAATTGATATGTTCTTGGGCAAAAATTAAGCGTGCTAATACCTGATTTTTTGGTCAGCAATGGCACCTTTCGTGGACTTCTTGCGAATAAATAGTTGTCCATCAGATGCCTACGAATAGTAGCGCTACTTACGGCAAGATTCAGATCCTTTTGAATTTTTTTTTCATACGCCGAAGGATTTATTTTGCTGTATCGCACAATTCTGCGGTCATCTACAGTTGATGTTTTGCGCTTGCGCCCACGCGTTTCGAGCTTTTTTTATATTTTAATGCATTTGCGATCATTTGATTGAAGCAACTTAAGGTCTCCTCAATTTCTTTAGAAGTCTTGCCTTTTTTCGAAGATTTTTAATTAGTTTTCTCTCTTCTTCAGTAGCGCTGTTCTCGTTCCACTATTACAAAAATTTAAGTACATTTTTCCGTACTTATTTTTCACTTTTTCCTTTAAATTATGTGCTGTTATATTTTTATTTTTAAAAGAACACTCACACTCCTATTTTTTTGATCAACTGAATTCAAGGGCAAACACAGAAATGAATCAATTTCATCGTAAATATTAAAGTTATTACGAGATTCTTTTTTGTATTTTATTTCTTACATATCGTTGTAACTACCATTAAAATATATCATGTTTTGCAAATTGGTACAATAAAAAATTTTAACTTTGAAAATATTACATGGTAGCACTCCTATTATTTTTAACACAGCTGTATGTTTGTAAACCGTTGGCCTCGTGTTTACTTCATTTCGTTTAATTTTAGCAACGTCTTTTAAACTAATCAATTTTGATTTAAGTTAAAGCTTCGATGCTTGGTTTTATGTAGAACCTATTATAAATCCCTTGTAATAATGGATATACTCGTTTATTACCATTTTCATCTTTAGGGACCACATTCCAAATAAAACGCCCGAACCCTTTATTTGAAAGTTCTGCACTATTAAGTCCACTGGACAAAAGGCAACAATGAAAGTAAAAACAACGTAAGAAATGTACACCAGCGTTATTCTATATCTGGTACACTTACATAAATGTTAAATGTTTTTCCGAATTTTGGACTGGACTTTTACCATTTGTTTTGTATTTGAAAATACAATCCCGGAAATACCTTGTCATACTGGTATGCCTATAAAAGACACTGTTTTCTTATTCCGAATTCCATTTTGGAAATGGTATACATATGAGTGATGCATTTGAAAGCAATAACAAGATTTCCCAGACAAAATCAAATAATGATAATATTTATAATAATCATAATAATAACAATCTGTAATAATCAACGTACTGTTCTATACTGTTTACTGTGTATACAACAATTAAAATCTTCGCATGTTGCCGGTTCTGATGGAATTCCTAGCAGTATTTTAAAACACCATTTTCAATTATTGAGTACTCCATTAACCCACTTATTCTATAAATTGCTTAAATTGGGCTATTTTCCCTCCTTTTGGAAACAATCATTTATCATTTCACTGTTTAAATCAGGATCTAAAGCTGATATTTCAAATTATAGAGGAATTGCTGAACTCAATATTATACCGAAATTATTTGAAAAACTCTTATGTGATACACTGTCATTTCAACCATTGTCTATTTTATCCGCTTCCCAGCATGGATCCTATATGTCTCGATCAACAATCACAAATCTTCTTGAATTTAAAACTTTGGTAAAGGATGGATTTATTGTAGGTAAACAAACTGACGTCATTTATATCGATTTAAAGTAAGGCATTTGATAAAGTAAATCATAACTTACTCGTTCATAAGCTTAATCAACTTGGTTTTAGTTCGTCTTTATTGAATTGGATTAATTCGTATTTAGTAAACAGAAAACAGTGCGTTAAATTCAGCACTACGCAATCTAACTTTATTGATGTACTGTCAGGCGTACCACAGGGTAGTCATCTTGGGCCGCTCCTCTTTACTCTTTTTATAAATGATCTCCCTTCTGTTATCAAAAATTCAAACACATTAATGTATGCAGACGATTGATGTATGAAATGATGAATAAGCCAACACAGTACCAACTAGACCACGGCGACTTCTTGCTAACAGTTGATTTAATATGATTTCTTAAGTCCAATTTACAATCGAAAACTATCCCTAAATCGTTAAAGGTATTGACTAGTTCAAGAGCAGTACCATTCATTGTATAAAATCCATTGGTTGGTGATGATCTAGTGAAGCACATATATTTACATTTTTTAACATTCAGCTCCATTAAATTAATACTGCACCAAGAGGTTAAGTAGTTAATATCCTCTTGTAAAAGTACTTGGTCTTCAATGTTATTAAATGATAAAAATATTTGATTCTTCGATTCATCATTTAATAACATTGAAGACCAAGTACTTTTACAAGAGGATATTAACTACTTAACCTCTTGGTGTAGTATTAATTTAATGGAGCTGAATGTTAAAAAATTTAAATATATGTGCTTCACTAGATCATCACCAACCAATGGATTTTATACAATGAATGGTACTGCTCTTGAACTAGTCAATACCTTTAACGATTTAGGGATAGTTTTCGATTGTAAATTGGACTTAAGAAATCATATTAAATCAACTGTTAGCAAGAAGTCGCCGTGGTCTAGTAGGTAGTGTGTTGGCTTATTAGACGCAAAAGCCTGGGTTCGAGCCCCAGGCCAGGCATCAAAGATAAAATACAAAAAGTATTTTTTCGGCGACTTCCTCTCAGTAGACTTCTGGCAAAAACTCTGAGAGTAAATAAAAATTGCCATGAAAAGTTTCTCTATAAATAAAAATCTGTCGTTCGGAGTCGACTTTAAACTGTAGGTCCCACCACTCATGTATAAAATTAACACACACAACATAAGTGGTGTGCGAAACTAGGACGTTGTACAATGGGTCAATTCGACCTCCGGGTACTGTACTTGTCTTAATTGACAAGTACACGTCCTCTAACCTAACCTAACCTAACTGTTAGCAAAGCTATATTTACCCTTTGATTTATCAAACGGTGGGCTAAAGAGTTTTCTGACCCTTATGTTACCAAACAATTGGATCTGTAATATAGGACCCTCAATACGCTGTATACTCTGACAAAATCGAATCAGTTCAAAAACAGTTCTTATTATTTTGTCTTCGTGGTTTAGGAATGGATGGGATCCTAATGAAAGGTTACCATCTTATGAAAAACGCCTAGCACTCATTAAATTACCCACTTTAAGAAGCCGTCGTAAAATGCTAAGTGTTGTCTTTCTCCTGAAACTGATTAATGGTGTTATCAACTCTCAATTTCTTCTAGAAAAACTTTCCATAAAAGTACCTGTTCGTCCAACAAGATACGATAATTTCTTAAATATAAAATATATAATATATATATAAAATATAAAATATTACGCGAACTTCGATCCATTTCATAGAATCTGTAATGATTTTAATAATCTGTACCCTCATATAGATTTTAATAAAAGTTTGGAATCTATTAAAAAGGATATAATTTTGCAATTAAACTCATTTATTTAACAAATTCAATGTTGTCTCTTTTTTAACTTATTTTTTGTATTGAAATCATAATAATAATAATTCTGTATTGAAATATAAAATGTAATAGTCTGTAAGAATTTTCCATAGACTTGAAATAAATAAATAAATAAAGTACAATAACGATAACAATAATAAGACTGCATGAAATGCAAATAATTGTCTGCACAAACGACTTTGTGTATGAATAGTAAGCAGCAGTAGCTGTAGCAAAAGCAACAACAATTTATTAATGCCTCTATCTGTTTAGAATCATAATGTGCATTTAAACGTATTTGCAAGCAGTCATGCATATATCTACATAAAAAGCTATTCAAATACCCAAATACTCATAATAATACATTTATTGCTTAAACCCTGCTAAGGATACTGAAGAAGACGTTAAGACATGAAGCTTTTAGTGAAGTCTATAACTTGTGAAGCACGTATACGTGTATGGAGAATTGTTGTTCTGTCAAAGTGAAATTAGTTTTAGTCTTAGTTTTATTGTTGTTGTTTTCTTTTAGTACGTTGTAAATGCTTATTTCAAAAGCTGGGTGATTGTAGCGTGTATCAAAAAACGGTTTTTGAAAATGAAGTTGTAATCGAGTTATTCGAAATCATTGATTATTATTTGAAAAGTTAATGAAACAAATCGTATTGATTGACAAATTTTATTTACTTTCTCATCCAACTTTGTTCTTTATCCTGCCCATTTTTGTTATGCTATGGTCTACCATATTTCAGTGTGAGCTACTCTATCGTATTCTGGTTTCCTTAAGTTTAGCATGGAAGTTGTAAAGCTTAATGTGTGTGCAAATAGATTTTAAAATCTATCTCCCAAGACGCAAACCAAGTCAGTTAACAGAGCTTTGTTATGTTACTAACAGACCTCTGTTAAACAATTATTTTAAGATTGGGAAAGAAAAACA
This sequence comes from Sarcophaga carnaria, assembly GCA_958299815.1. NCBI lineage: Eukaryota > Metazoa > Arthropoda > Insecta > Diptera > Sarcophagidae > Sarcophaga > Sarcophaga carnaria. Next base: position 98,937,532 of record OY283149.1, on the reverse strand, counting down.
GGAAAAATTAATTAAATTCCTGGGTAAAATGAGAAAAAATAGCAAAAATTGATAAATAAGTCCTATAGTTAACCACTGTTACAAAATGTTGCGTAATAAGAACTACAATAAAGAGATAATCACACATTTCCGAAAGCTATTGTAATCCGATAAATATATTCATATTGTGGGAAAACAGGACTGAGTGGGCGGACAAAGTAAATTGTTTTTAAAGCATTGTACGTCCCTTTAACTAACCCAATCGCCAGAACTCTTAACAAAGCGAGTTTTCATCCTAGATTTTGAAATTTTCTGAGGTTTCAGATTTTAAAATCCTCTGTAAGTCCTTTTGTGTGAAAACAGGACTGAGTGGGCGGACAAAGTAAATTGTTTTTAAAGCATTGTACGTCCCTTTAACTAAATCAATCGCTAGAATATTTAACAGAGCGAGTTTTCATAGTTGATTTTGAAATTTTCTGAGATTTCAGATTTTAAAATCCACTCTATGTCCATTTGTGGGAAAACAGGACTGAGTGGGCGGACACTTGGACACTTTGCAAATGATTTCTGCAGAAGCTGTGGAGATGAGTAGGAGGATGAGACTGTTCTTCATCTACTGTGTACATGCCCGCCACTTGGTTGGAGGAGAAAGAGGCACCTGGGTGCCTACTACATGGAGGATCGTAATGAACTGTCATGCATGGATATTGGCAGTATGCGTCGCTTCATCGAAAGCTCCGAGTGGTTCCTGGACTAGGTGAGAATGTGAAACTGTGGTAGCACAATGGTCCTTGTGTGCGGTCGTATACATTATACAGTGTACCGTGTACTTATATGTACATTCCATAAATATTAAGTCAGATTGAATCCAAAAATGTTATATTCTATAATATTACAAGAATAAATGTTTATAATAATATACAATTTAAGAAGCAAATAAAACTTCTTCCAATTGAGCTCTAATTGGTATTTTTTATTTTTGCATAAACTTAACGACACTCATCACTGTTCCGAACAGCTGACTTCGTGCAAATGCCTGTATAGGAATTTCTTTGCATTGTGTTGTGTTAATGTGTGTATTGCATTGTGTTCTGTTTCGTTTTTTATTTACATTCTTTGTTGACAAATGTCACAAATACGCAAACATTCTTACGGCAACGTACGTTACGTTTTTACGTTCTCTAAGCTTGGCTAATCAGCCCCTATGACTCTAGAAGTGGCAAAAGGGGTAAGATAAGCAAGCAACTAAGCAAAATTGTCTTTGCAAAAGCAAAATTGTCTTTGCAAAAGCAAAATTGTTTTTGCAAAAGCAAAATTGTGTTTGCAAAAGCAAAATTGTCTTTGCAAAAGCAAAATTGTGTTTGCAAAAGCAAAATTGTGTTTGCAAAAGCAAAATTGTGTATGCAAAAGCAAAATTGTGTTTGCAAAAGCAAAATTGTTTTTGCAAAAGCAAAATTGTTTTTGCAAAAGCAAAATTGTTTTTGCAAAAGCAAAATTGTCTTTGCAAAAGCAAAATTGTGTTTGCAAAAGCAAAATTGTGTTTGCAAAAGCAAAATTGTGTTTGCAAAAGCAAATTGTGTTTGCAAATGCAAAATTCTGTTTGCAAAAGCAAAATTCTGTTTGCAAAAGCAAAATTGTGTTTGCAAAAGCAAAATTGTTTTTGCAAAAGCAAAATTGTGTTTGCAAAAGCAAAATTGTGTTTGCAAAAGCAAAATTGTGTTTGCAAAAGCAAATTGTGTTTGCAAAAGCAAATTGTGTTTGCAAATGCAAAATTCTGTTTGCAAAAGCAAAATTGTGTTTGCAACAGCAAAATTGTGTTTGCAAAAGCAAAATTCTGTTTGCAAAAGCAAAATTGTCCTTGCAAAAGCAAAATTGTCTTTGCAAAAGCAAAATTATCTTTGCAAAAGCAAAATTGTGTTTGCAAAAGCAAAATTGTTTTTGCAAAAGCAAAATTGTTTTTGCAAAAGCAAAATTGTCTTTGCAAAAGCAAAATTGTGTTTGCAAATGCAAAATTCTGTTTGCAAAAGCAAAATTCTGTTTACAAAAGCAAATTGTGTTTGCAAATGCAAAATTCTGTTTGCAAAAGCAAAATTCTGTTTACAAAAGCAAATTGTGTTTGCAAATGCAAAATTCTGTTTGCAAAAGCAAAATTGTGTTTGCAACAGCAAAATTCTGTTTGCAAAAGCAAAATTCTGTTTGCAAAAGCAAAATTGTCCTTGCAAAAGCAAAATTGTCTTTGCAAAAGCAAAATTATCTTTGCAAAAGCAAAATTGTCTTTGCAAAAGCAAAATTGTTTTTTGCAAAAGCAAAATTGTTTTTGCAAAAGCAAAAATGTTTTTGCAAAAGCAAAATTGTCTTTGCAAAAGCAAAATTGTGTTTGCAAAGCAAAATTGTGTTTGCAAAAGCAAAATTGTTTTTGCAAAAGCAAAATTGTCTTTGCAAAAGCAAAATTGTGTTTGCAAAAGCAAAATTGTGTTTGCAAAAGCAAAATTGTGTTTGCAAAAGCAAAATTGTCTTTGCAAAAGCAAAATTGTTTTTGCAAAAGCAAAAATGTGTTTGCAAAAGCAAAATTGTGTTTGCAAAAGCAAAATTGTCTTTGCTAAAGCAAAATTGTCTTTGCAAAAGCAAAATTGTGTTTGCAAAAGCAAAATTGTGTTTGCAAAAGCAAAATTGTCTTTGCAAAAGCAAAATTGTTTTTGCAAAAGCAAAAATGTTTTTGCAAAAGCAAAATTGTCTTTGCAAAAGCAAAATTGTGTTTGCAAAAGCAAAATTGTGTTTGCAAAAGCAAAATTGTGTTTGCAAAAGCAAAATTGTGTTTGCAAAAGCAAAATTGTGTTTGCAAAAGCAAAATTGTCTTTGCAAAAGCAAAATTGTTTTTGCAAAAGCAAAAATGTGTTTGCAAAAGCAAAATGTGTTTGCAAAAGCAAAATTGTCTTTGCAAAAGCAAAATTGTTTTTGCAAAAGCAAAAATGTTTTTGCAAAAGCAAAATTGTCTTTGCAAAAGCAAAATTGTGTTTGCAAAAGCAAAATTGTGTTTGCAAAAGCAAAATTGTGTTTGCAAAAGCAAAATTGTGTTTGCAAAAGCAAAATTGTGTTTGCAAAAGCAAAATTGTTTTTGCAAAAGCAAAAATGTTTTTGCAAAAGCAAAATTGTCTTTGCAAAAGCAAAAATGTTTTTGCAAAAGCAAAATTGTCTTTGCAAAAGCAAAATTGTGTTTGCAAAAGCAAAATTGTGTTTGCAAAAGCAAAATTGTGTTTGCAAAAGCAAAATTGTCTTTGCAAAAGCAAAATTGTTTTTGCAAAAGCAAAAATGTTTTTGCAAAAGCAAAATTGTGTTTGCAAAAGCAAAATTGTCTTTGCAAAAGCAAAATTGTTTTTGCAAAAGCAAAAATGTTTTTGCAAAAGCAAAATTGCCTTTGCAAAAGCAAAATTGTGTTTGCAAAAGCAAAATTGTGTTTGCAAAAGCAAAATTGTGTTTGCAAAAGCAAAATTGTGTTTGCAAAAGCAAAATTGTGTTTGCAAAAGCAAAATTGTGTTTGCAAAAGCAAAATTGTTTTTGCAAAAGCAAAAATGTTTTTGCAAAAGCAAAATTGTGTTTGCAAAAGCAAAATTGTGTTTGCAAAAGCAAAATTGTGTTTGCAAAAGCAAAATTGTTTTTGCAAAAGCAAAAATGTTTTTGCAAAAGCAAAATTGTGTTTGCAAAAGCAAAATTGTGTTTGCAAAAGCAAAATTGTGTTTGCAAAAGCAAAATTGTCTCTGCAAAAGCAAAATTGTCTTTGCAAAAGCAAAAATGTTTTTGCAAAAGCAAAATTGTCTTTGCAAAAGCAAAATTGTTTTTGCAAAAGCAAAATTGTGTTTGCAAAAGCAAAATTGTCTTTGCAAAAGCAAAATTGTTTTTGCAAAAGCAAAATGTGTTTGCAAAAGCAAAATTGTCTTTGCAAAAGCAAAATTGTCTTTGCAAAAGCAAAATTGTTTTTGCAGAAGCAAAATTGTGTTTGCAAAAGCAAAATTGTCTTTGCAAAAGCAAAATTTTTTTTGCAAAAGCAAAATTGTCTTTGCAAAAGCAAAATTGTCTTTGCAAAAGCAAAATTGTGTATGCAAAAGCAAAATTGTCTTTGCAAAAGCAAAATTGTCTTTGCAAAAGCAAAATTGTATTTGCAAAAGCAAAATTGTCTTTGCAAAAGCAAAATTGTGTTTGCAAAAGCAAAATTGTGTTTGCAAAAGCAAAATTGTGTTTGCAAAAGCAAAATTGTGTTTGCAAAAGCAAAATTGTGTTTGCAAAAGCAAAATTGTTTTTGCAAAAGCAAAAATGTTTTTGCAAAAGCAAAATTGTCTTTGCAAAAGCAAAATTGTGTTTGCAAAAGCAAAATTGTGTTTGCAAAAGCAAAATTGTGTTTGCAAAAGCAAAATTGTTTTTGCAAAAGCAAAATTGTCTTTGCAAAAGCAAAATTGTGTTTGCAAAAGCAAAATTGTGTTTGCAAAAGCAAAATTGTGTTTGCAAAAGCAAAATTGTGTTTGCAAAAGCAAAATTGTTTTTGCAAAAGCAAAAATGTTTTTGCAAAAGCAAAATTGTCTTTGCAAAAGCAAAATTGTGTTTGCAAAAGCAAAATTGTGTTTGCAAAAGCAAAATTGTTTTTGCAAAAGCAAAATTGTCTCTGCAAAAGCAAAATTGTCTTTGCAAAAGCAAAAATGTTTTTGCAAAAGCAAAATTGTCTTTGCAAAAGCAAAATTGTTTTTGCAAAAGCAAAATTGTGTTTGCAAAAGCAAAATTGTCTTTGCAAAAGCAAAATTGTTTTTGCAAAAGCAAAATGTGTTTGCAAAAGCAAAATTGTCTTTGCAAAAGCAAAATTGTGTTTGCAAAAGCAAAATTGTGTTTGCAAAAGCAAAATTGTGTTTGCTAAAGCAAAATTGTTTTTGCAAAAGCAAAATTGTCTCTGCAAAAGCAAAATTGTCTTTGCAAAAGCAAAAATGTTTTTGCAAAAGCAAAATTGTCTTTGCAAAAGCAAAATTGTTTTTGCAAAAGCAAAATTGTGTTTGCAAAAGCAAAATTGTCTTTGCAAAAGCAAAATTGTTTTTGCAAAAGCAAATTGTCTTTGCAAAAGCAAAATTATCTTTGCAAAAGCAAAATTGTCTTTGCAAAAGCAAAATTGTCTTTGCAAAAGCAAAATTGTCTTTGCAAAAGCAAAATTGTGTTTGCAAAAGCAAAATTGTCTTTGCAAAAGCAAAATTGTGTTTGCAAAAGCAAAATTGTGTTTGCGAAAGCAAAATTGTCTTTGCAAAAGCAAAATTGTCTTTGCAAAAGCAAAATTGTCTTTGCAAAAGCAAAATTGTCTTTGCAAAAGCAAAATTGTTTTTGCAAAAGCAAAATTGTCTTTGCAAAAGCAAAATTGTCTTTGCAAAAGCAAAATTGTCTTTGCAAAAGCAAAATTGTCTTTGCAAAAGCAAAATTGTCTTTGCAAAAGCAAATTGTCTTTGCAAAAGCAAAATTGTTTTTGCAAAAGCAAAATTGTTTTTGCAAAAGCAAAATTGTCTTTGCAAAAGCAAAATTGTTTTTGCAAAAGCAAAAATGTGTTTGCAAAAGCAAAATTGTCTTTGCAAAAGCAAAATTGTCTTTGCAAAAGCAAAATTGTTTTTGCAAAAGCAAAATTGTCTTTGCAAAAGCAAAATTGTTTTTGCAAAAGCAAAATTGTCTTTGCAAAAGCAAAATTGTGTTTGCAAAAGCAAAATTGTTTTTGCAAAAGCAAAATTGTGTTTGCAAAAGCAAAATTGTGTTTGCAAAAGCAAAATTGTTTTTGCAAAAGCAAAATTGTCTTTGCAAAAGCAAAATTGTTTTTGCAAAAGCAAAAATGTCTTTGCAAAAGCAAAATTGTGTTTGCAAAAGTAAAATTGTCTTTGCAAAAGCAAAATTGTTTTTGCAAAAGCAAAATTGTTTTTGCAAAAGCAAAATTGTTTTTGCAAAAGCAAAAATGTGTTTGCAAAAGCAAAATTGTCTTTGCAAAAGCAAAAATGTTTTTGCAAAAGCAAAATTGTCTTTGCAAAAGCAAAATTGTCTTTGCAAAAGCAAAAATGTTTTTGCAAAAGCAAAATTGTCTTTGCAAAAGCAAAATTGTGTTTGCAAAAGCAAAATTGTCTTTGCAAAAGCAAAATTGTTTTTGCAAAAGCAAAATTGTCTTTGCAAAAGCAAAATTGAGTTTGCAAAAGTAAAATTGTGTTTGCAAAAGCAAAATTGTTTTTGCAAAAGCAAAATTGTTTTTGCAAAAGCAAAATTGAGTTTGCAAAAGCAAAATTGTGTTTGCAAAAGCAAAATTGTGTTTGCAAAAGCAAAATTGTCTTTGCAAAAGCAAAATTGTCTTTGCAAAAGCAAAATAGTCTTTGCAAAAGCAAAATTGTCTTTGCAAAATCAAAATTGCGTTTGCAAAAGCAAAATTGTCTTTGCAAAAGCAAAATTGTCCTTGCAAAAGCAAAAATGTTTTTGCAAAAACAAAATTGTCTTTGCAAAAGCAAAATTGTGTTTGCAAAAGCAAAATTGTGTTTGCAAAAGCAAAATTGTGTTTGCAAATGCAAAATTGTGTTTGCAAAAGCAAAATTATGTTTGCAAATGCAAAATGTTGTTTGCAAAAGCAAAATTGTTTTTGCAAAATCAAAATTGTGTTTGCAAAAGCAAAATTGTGTTTGCAAAAGCAAAATTGTGTTTACAAAAGCAAAATTGTGTTTGCAAAAGCAAAATTGTTTTTGCAAAAGCAAAATTGTGTTTGCAAAAGCAAAATTATGTTTGCAAATGCAAAATGTTGTTTGCAAAAGCAAAATTGTGTTTGCAAAAGCAAAATTGTGTTTGCAAAAGCAAAATTGTGTTTGCAAAAGCAAAATTATGTTTGCAAATGCAAAATGTTGTTTGCAAAAGCAAAATTAAGTTTGCAAATGCAAAATGTTGTTTGCAAAAGCAAAATTGTTTTTGCAAAATCAAAATTGTGTTTGCAAAAGCAAAATTGTGTTTGCAAAAGCAAAATTGTGTTTGCAAAAGCAAAATTGTGTTTACAAAAGCAAAATTGTGTTTGCAAAAGCAAAATTGTTTTTGCAAAAGCAAAATTATTTTTGGAAAAGCAAAATTGTGTTTGCAAAAGCAAAATTGTATTTGCAAAAGCAAAATTATGTTTGCAAATGCAAAATGTTGTTTGCAAAAGCAAAATTGTATTTGCAAAAGCAAAATTGTGTTTGCAAAAGCAAAATTGTGTTTGCAAAAGCAAAATTGTGTTTGCAAATGCAAAATTGTGTTTGCAAAAGCAAAATTATGTTTGCAAATGCAAAATGTTGTTTGCAAAAGCAAAATTGTTTTTGCAAAATCAAAATTGTGTTTGCAAAAGCAAAATTGTGTTTGCAAAAGCAAAATTGTGTTTACAAAAGCAAAATTGTGTTTGCAAAAGCAAAATTGTGTTTGCAAAAGCAAAATTGTGTTTGCAAAAGCAAAATTGTTTTTGCAAAAGCAAAATTTTCTTTGCAAAAGCAAAATTGTATTTGCAAAAGCGAAATTGTGTTTGCAAAAGCAAAATTGTGTTTGCAAAAGCAAAATTGTGTTTACAAAAGCAAAATTGTGTTTGCAAAAGCAAAATTGTTTTTGCAAAAGCAAAATTATTTTTGGAAAAGCAAAATTGTGTTTGCAAAAGCAAAATTGTTTTTGCAAAAGCAAAATTTTCTTTGCAAAAGCAAAATTTTCTTTGCAAAAGCAAAATTGTATTTGCAAAAGCAAAATTGTATTTGCAAAAGCAAAATTGTGTTTGCAAAAGCAAAATTGTGTTTGCAAAAGCAAAATTGTGTTTGCAAAAGCAAAATTGTGCTTTCAAAAGCAAAATTGTGTTTGCAAAAGCAAAATTGTCTTTGCCAAACAAAATTGTCTTTGCAAAAGCAAAATTGTCTTTGCAAAACAAAATTGTCCTTACAAAAGCAAAAATGTTTTTGCAAAAACAAAATTGTCTTTGCAAAAGCAAAATTGTGTTTGAAAAAGCAAAATTGTGTTTGCAAAAGCAAAATTGTGTTTGCAAATGCAAAATTGTGTTTGCAAAAGCAAAATTATGTTTGCAAATGCAAAATGTTGTTTGCAAAAGCAAAATTGTTTTTGCAAAATCAAAATTGTGTTTGCAAAAGCAAAATTGTGTTTGCAAAAGCAAAATTGTGTTTACAAAAGCAAAATTGTGTTTGCAAAAGCAAAATTGTGTTTGCAAAAGCAAAATTGTGTTTGCAAAAGCAAAATTGTTTTTGCAAAAGCAAAATTTTCTTTGCAAAAGCAAAATTGTATTTGCAAAAGCAAAATTGTGTTTGCAAAAGCAAAATTGTGTTTGCAAAAGCAAAATTGTCTTTGCAAAAGCAAACTTTTCTTTGCAAATGCAAAATTATGTTTGCAAAAGCAAAATTGTGTTTGCAAAAGCAAAATTTTCTTTGCAAAAGCAAAATTATGTTTGCAAATGCACAATTATGTTTGCAAAAGCAAAATTGTGTTTGCAAAAGCAAAATTTTCTTTGCAAAAGCAAAATTGTCTTTGCAGGAGCAAAATTATGTTTGCAAAACCAAAATTGTGTATACAAAAGCAAAATTGTGTTTGCAAAAGCAAAATTGTGTTTGCAAAAGCAAAATTGTGTTTACAAAAGCAAAATTGTGTTTGCAAAAGCAAAATTGTGTTTGCAAAAGCAAAATTGTGTTTGCAAAAGCAAAATTGTGTTTGCAAAAGCAAAATTGTGTTTGCAAAAGCAAAATTGTGTTTGCAAAAGCAAAATTGTGTTTGCAAAAGCAAAATTTTCTTTGCAAAAGCAAAATTGTCTTTGCAGGAGCAAAATTATGTTTGCAAAAGCAAAATTGTGTTTGCAAAAGCAAAATTGTGTTTGCAAAAGCAAAATTGTGTTTGCAAAAGCAAAATTGTGTTTGCAAAAGCAAAATTGTGTTTGCAAAAGCAAAATTGTGTTTGCAAAAGCAAAATTGTGTTTGCAAAAGCAAAATTGTGTTTGCAAAAGCAAAATTGTGTTTGCAAAAGCAAAATTGTCTTTGCAGGAGCAAAATTATGTTTGCAAAACCAAAATTGTGTTTACAAAAGCAAAATTGTGTTTGCAAAAGCAAAATTGTGTTTGCAAAAGCAAAATTGTGTTTGCAAAAGCAAAATTGTCTTTGCAGGAGCAAAATTATGTTTGCAAAACCAAAATTGTGTTTACAAAAGCAAAATTGTGTTTGCAAAAGCAAAATTGTGTTTGCAAAAGCAAAATTTTCTTTGCAAAAGCAAAATTGTCTTTGCAGGAGCAAAATTATGTTTGCAAAACCAAAATTGTGTTTACAAAAGCAAAATTGTGTTTGCAAAAGCAAAATTGTGTTTGCAAAAGGAAAATTGTGTTTGCAAAAGCAAAATTGTTTTTGCAAAAGCAAAATTGTTTTTGCAAAAGCAAAATTGTGTTTGCAAAAGCAAAATTGTGTTTGCAAAAGCAAAATTGTCTTTGCAGGAGCAAAATTATGTTTGCAAAACCAAAATTGTGTTTACAAAAGCAAAATTGTGTTTGCAAAAGCAAAATTGTGTTTGCAAAAGCAAAATTGTCTTTGCAGGAGCAAAATTATGTTTGCAAAACCAAAATTGTGTTTACAAAAGCAAAATTGTGTTTGCAAAAGCAAAATTGTGTTTGCAAAAGCAAAATTGTTTTTGCAAAATCAAAATTAAGTTTGCAAAAGCAAAATTGTCTGTGCAGGACCAAAATTGTGTTTGCAAAAGCAAAATTGTGTTTGCAAAAGCAAAATTGTGTTTGCAAAAGCAAAATTGTGTTTGCAAAAGCAAAATTGTGTTTGCAATGGCAGAAATTGTGTTTGCAAAAGCAAAATTGTGTTTGCAAAAGCAAAATTGTGTTTGCAAAAGCAAAATTGTCTGTGCAAAAGCAAAATTGTGTTTGCAAAAGCAAAATTGTGTTTGCAAAGGCAAAATTGTCTTTGCAGGAGCAAAATTGTGTTTGCAAAAGCAAAATTGTGTTTGCAAAAGGAAAATTGTGTTTGCAAAAGCAAAATTGTGTTTGCAAAAGCAAAATTGTCTGTGCAAAAGCAAAATTATGTTTGCAAAAGCAAAATTGTGTTTGCAAGAGCAAAATTGTTTTTGCAAAATCAAAATTATGTTTGCAAAAGCAAAATTGTGTTTGCAAAAGCAAAATTGTCTTTGCAGGAGCAAAATTGTGTTTGCAAAAGCAAAATTGTGTTTGCAAAATCAAAATTATGTTTGCAAAAGCAAAATTGTCTTTGCAGGAGCAAAATTGTGTTTGCAAAAGCAAAATTGTGTTTGCAAAAGGAAAATTGTGTTTGCAAAAGCAAAATTGTTTTTGCAAAAGCAAAATTGTTTTTGCAAAAGCAAAATTGTTTTTGCAAAAGCAAAATTGTGTTTGCAAAAGCAAAATTGTGTTTGCAAAAGCAAAATTGTCTGTGCAAAAGCAAAATTATGTTTGCAAAAGCAAAATTGTGTTTGCAAAAGCAAAATTGTTTTTGCAAAATCAAAATTATGTTTGCAAAAGCAAAATTGTGTTTGCAAAAGCAAAATTGTCTTTGCAGGAGCAAAATTGTGTTTGCAAAAGCAAAATTGTGTTTGCAAAATCAAAATTATGTTTGCAAAAGCAAAATTGTCTTTGCAGGAGCAAAATTGTGTTTGCAAAAGCAAAATTGTGTTTGCAAAAGGAAAATTGTGTTTGCAAAAGCAAAATTGTCTGTGCAGGAGCAAAATTGTGTTTGCAAAAGCAAAATTGTGTTTGCAAAATCAAAATTATGTTTGCAAAAGCAAAATTGTTTTTGCAAAAGGAAAATTGTGTTTGCAAAAGCAAAATTGTGTTTGCAAAAGCAAAATTGTCTGTGCAGGAGCAAAATTGTGTTTGCAAAAGCAAAATTGTGTTTGCAAAATCAAAATTATGTTTGCAAAAGCAAAATTGAGTTTGCAAAAGCAAAATTGTGTTTGCAAAAGCAAAATTTTGTTTGCAAAAGCAAAATTATTTTTGCAAAAGCAAAATTGTGTTTGCAAAAGCAAAATTGAGTTTGCAAAAGCAAAATTGTCTTTGCAAAAGCAAAATTGTTTATGCAAAAGAAAAATTGTGTTTGCAAAAGCAAAATTAAGTTAGCAAAAGCAAAATTGTCTTTGCAAAAGCAAAATTGTGTTTGCAAAAGCAAAATTGAGTTTGCAAAAGCAAAATTGTCTTTGCAAAAGCAAAATTGTTTATGCAAAAGTAAAATTGTGTTTGCAAAAGCAAAATTGTGTTTGCAAAAGCAAAATTTTGTTTGCAAAAGCAAAATTATTTCTGCAAAAGCAAAATTGTGTTTGCAAAAGCAAAATTGAGTTTGCAAAAGCAAAATTGTCTTTGCAAAAGCAAAATTGTTTATGCAAAAGCAAAATTGTGTTTGCAAAAGCAAAATTGTGTTTGCAAAAGCAAAATTTTGTTTGCAAAAGCAAAATTATTTTTGCAAAAGCAAAATTGTGTTTGCAAAAGCAAAATTGAGTTTGCAAAAGCAAAATTGTCTTTGCAAAAGCAAAATTGTTTATGCAAAAGCAAAATTGTGTTTGCAAAAGCAAAATTGAGATTGCAAAAGCAAAATTGTCTTTGCAAAAGCAAAATTGTTTATGCAAAAGCAAAATTGTGTTTGCAAAAGCAAAATTGAGTTTGCAAAAGCAAAATTGTGTTTGCAAAAGCAAAATTGTGTTTACAAAAGCAAAATGGTGTTTGCAAAAGCAAAATTGTTTATGCAAAAGCAAAATTGTGTTTGCAAAAGCAAAATTGAGTTTGCAAAAGCAAAATTGTGTTTGCAAAAGCAAAATTGTGTTTGCAAAAGCAAAATTGTGTTTGCAAAAGCAAAATTTTGTTTGCAAAAGCAAAATTGTGTTTGCAAAAGCAAAATTGTCTTTGCAGGAGCAAAATTGTGTTTGCAAAAGCAAAATTGTGTTTGCAAAATCAAAATTATGTTTGCAAAAGCAAAATTGTCTTTGCAGGAGCAAAATTGTGTTTGCAAAAGCAAAATTGTGTTTGCAAAAGCAAAATTGTGTTTGCAAAAGCAAAATTGTGTTTGCAAAAGGAAAATTGTGTTTGCAAAAGCAAAATTGTTTTTGCAAAAGCAAAATTGTGTTTGCAAAAGCAAAATTGTGTTTGCAAAGGCAAAATTGTCTGTGCAAAAGCAAAATTGTGTTTGCAAAAGCAAAATTGTTTTTGCAAAATCAAAATTATGTTTGCAAAAGCAAAATTGTGTTTGCAAAAGCAAAATTGTGTTTGCAAAATCAAAATTATGTTTGCAAAAGCAAAATTGTCTTTGCAGGAGCAAAATTGTGTTTGCAAAAGCAAAATTGTGTTTGCAAAAGCAAAATTGTGTTTGCAAAAGCAAAATTGTGTTTGCAAAAGCAAAATTGTGTTTGCAAAAGCAAAATTGTGTTTGCAAAAGCAAAATTGTGTTTGCAAAAGCAAAATTGTGTTTGCAAAAGCAAAATTGTGTTTGCAAAAGCAAAATTGTCTGTGCAAAAGCAAAATTGTGTTTGCAAAAGCAAAATTGTGTTTGCAAAAGCAAAATTGTTTATGCAAAAGCAAAATTGTGTTTGCAAAAGCAAAATTGTGTTTGCAAAAGCAAAATTGTGTTTACAAAAGCAAAATGGTGTTTGCAAAAGCAAAATTGTTTTTGCAAAAGTAAAATTGTGTTTGCAAAAGCAAAATTGATTTTGGAAAAGCAAAATTGTCTTTGCAAAAGCAAAAATGTTTTTGCAAAAGCAAAATTGTGTTTGCAAAAGCAAAATTGTCTTTGCAAAAGCAAAATTATGTTTGCAAAAGCAAAATTGTTTTTGCAAAAGCAAAATTTTGTTTGCAAAAGCAAAATTGTGTTTGCAAAAGCAAAATTGTTTTTGCAAAAGCAAAATTGTGTTTGCAAAAGCAAAATTGTCTTTGCAAAAGCAAAATTGTGTTTGCAAAAGCAAAATTGTTTTTGCAAAAGCAAAATTGTCTTTGCAAAAGCAAAATTGTCTTTGCAAAAGCAAAATTGTCTTTGCAAAAGCAAAAATGTTTTTGCAAAAGCAAAATCGTCTTTGCAAAAGCAAAATTGTGTTTGCAAAAGCAAAATTGTGTTTGCAAAAGCAAAATTGTGTTTGCAAAAGCAAAATTGTCTTTGCAAAAGCAAAATTGTCTTTGCAAAAGCAAAATTGTCTTTGCAAAAGCAAAATTGTTTCTGCAAAAGCAAAATTGTGTTTGCAAAAGCAAAATTGTCTTTGCAAAAGCAAAATTGTCTTTGCAAAAGCAAAATTGTGTTTGCAAAAGCAAAATTGTCTTTGCAAAAGCAAAATTGTGTTTGCAAAAGCAAAATTGTTTTTGCAAAAGCAAAATTGTGTTTGCAAAAGCAAAATTGTGTTTGCAAAAGCAAAATTGTTTTTGCAAAAGCAAAATTGTGTTTGCAAAAGCAAAATTGTCTTTGCAAAAGCAAAATTGTCTTTGCAAAAGCAAAAATGTTTTTGCAAAAGCAAAATTGTCTTTGCAAAAGCAAAATTGTGTTTGCAAAAGCAAAATTGTTTTTGCAAAAGCAAAATTGTGTTTGCAAAAGCAAAATTGTTTTTGCAAAAGCAAAATTGTTTTTGCAAAAGCAAAATTGTTTTTGCAAAAGCAAAATTGTTTTTGCAAAAGCAAAATTGTCTTTGCAAAAGCAAAAATGTTTTTGCAAAAGCAAAATTGTGTTTGCAAAAGCAAAATTGTTTTTGCAAAAGCAAAATTGTTTTTGCAAAAGCAAAATTGTTTTTGCAAAAGCAAAATTGTGTTTGCAAAAGCAAAATTGTGTTTACAAAAGCAAAATTGAGTTTGCAAAAGCAAAATTGTGTTTGCAAAAGCAAAATTGTCTTTGCAAAAGTAAAATTGTGTTTGCAAAAGCAAAATTGTGTTTGCAAAAGCAAAATTGAGTTTGCAAAAGCAAAATTGTGTTTGCAAAAGCAAAATTGTGTTTGCAAAAGCAAAATTGTGTTTGCAAAAGCAAAATTTTGTTTGCAAAAGCAAAATTATTTTTGCAAAAGCAAAATTGTGTTTGCAAAAGCAAAATTGAGTTTGCAAAAGCAAAATTGTCTTTGCAAAAGCAAAATTGTTTATGCAAAAGCAAAATTGTGTTTGCAAAAGCAAAATTGAGTTTGCAAAAGCAAAATTGTCTTTGCAAAAGCAAAATTGTTTATGCAAAAGCAAAATTGTGTTTGCAAAAGCAAAATTGAGTTTGCAAAAGCAAAATTGTCTTTGCAAAAGCAAAATTGTGTTTACAAAAGCAAAATGGTGTTTGCAAAAGCAAAATTGTTTATGCAAAAGCAAAATTGTGTTTGCAAAAGCAAAATTGAGTTTGCAAAAGCAAAATTGTGTTTGCAAAAGCAAAATTTTGTTTGCAAAAGCAAAATTATTTTTGCAAAAGCAAAATTGTGTTTGCAAAAGCAAAATTGAGTTTGCAAAAGCAAAATTGTCTTTGCAAAAGCAAAATTGTTTATGCAAAAGCAAAATTGTGTTTGCAAAAGCAAAATTGAGTTTGCAAAAGCAAAATTGTCTTTGCAAAAGCAAAATTGTGTTTGCAAAAGCAAAATTGAGTTTGCAAAAGCAAAATTGTCTTTGCAAAAGCAAAATTGCTTATGCAAAAGTAAAATTGTGTTTGCAAAAGCAAAATTGTGTTTGCAAAAGCAAAATTTTGTTTGCAAAAGCAAAATTATTTTAGCAAAAGCAAAATTGTGTTTGCAAAAGCAAAATTGAGTTTGCAAAAGCAAAATTGTCTTTGCAAAAGCAAAATTGTTTATGCAAAAGCAAAATTGTGTTTGCAAAAGCAAAATTGTGTTTGCAAAAGCAAAATTTTGTTTGCAAAAGCAAAATTATTTTTGCAAAAGCAAAATTGTGTTTGCAAAAGCAAAATTGAGTTTGCAAAAGCAAAATTGTCTTTGCAAAAGCAAAATTGTGTTTGCAAAAGCAAAATTGTGTTTGCAAAAGCAAAATTGTGTTTACAAAAGCAAAATGGTGTTTGCAAAAGCAAAATTGTTTATGCAAAAGCAAAATTGTGTTTGCAAAAGCAAAATTGAGTTTGCAAAAGCAAAATTGTGTTTGCAAAAGCAAAATTGTGTTTGCAAAAGCAAAATTGTGTTTGCAAAAGCAAAATTTTGTTTGCAAAAGCAAAATTATTTTTGCAAAAGCAAAATTGTGTTTGCAAAAGCAAAATTGAGTTTGCAAAAGCAAAATTGTGTTTGCAAAAGCAAAATTATTTTTGCAAAAGCAAAATTGTGTTTGCAAAAGCAAAATTGAGTTTGCAAAAGCAAAATTGTCTTTGCAAAAGCAAAATTGTTTATGCAAAAGCAAAATTGTGTTTGCAAAAGCAAAATTGAGTTTGCAAAAGCAAAATTGTCTTTGCAAAAGCAAAATTGTGTTTACAAAAGCAAAATGGTGTTTACAAAAGCAAAATGGTGTTTGCAAAAGCAAAATTGTTTATGCAAAAGCAAAATTGTGTTTGCAAAAGCAAAATTGTGTTTACAAAAGCAAAATGGTGTTTGCAAAAGCAAAATTGTTTATGCAAAAGCAAAATTGTGTTTGCAAAAGCAAAATTGTGTTTGCAAAAGCAAAATTTTGTTTGCAAAAGCAAAATTATTTTTGCAAAAGCAAAATTGTGTTTGCAAAAGCAAAATTGAGTTTGCAAAAGCAAAATTGTCTTTGCAAAAGCAAAATTGTTTATGCAAAAGCAAAATTGTGTTTGCAAAAGCAAAATTGTGTTTGCAAAAGCAAAATTTTGTTTGCAAAAGCAAAATTATTTTTGCAAAAGCAAAATTGTGTTTGCAAAAGCAAAATTGAGTTTGCAAAAGCAAAATTGTCTTTGCAAAAGCAAAATTGTTTATGCAAAAGCAAAATCGTGTTTGCAAAAGCAAAATTGAGTTTGCAAAAGCAAAATTGTTTACAAAAGCAAAATGGTGTTTGCAAAAGCAAAATTGAGTTTGCAAAAGCAAAATTGTCTTTGCAAAAGCAAAATTGTGTTTACAAAACCAAAATGGTGTTTGCAAAAGCAAAATTGTTTATGCAAAAGCAAAATTGTGTTTGCAAAAGCAAAATTGAGTTTGCAAAAGCAAAATTGTGTTTGCAAAAGCAAAATTGTGTTTGCAAAAGCAAAATTGTGTTTGCAAAAGCAAAATTTTGTTTGCAAAAGCAAAATTATTTTTGCAAAAGCAAAATTGTGTTTGCAAAAGCAAAATTGTGTTTGCAAAAGCAAAATTGTTTTTGCAAAAGCAAAATTGTTTTTGCAAAAGCAAAATTGTTTTTGCAAAAGCAAAATTGTCTTTGCAAAAGCAAAATTGTCTTTGCAAAAGCAAAATTGTGTTTACAAAAGCAAAATTATTTTTGCAAAAGCAAAATTGTGTTTGCAAAAGCAAAATTGTGTTTACAAAAGCAAAATTATTTTTGCAAAAGCAAAATTGTGTTTGCAAAAGCAAAATTGTCTTTGCAAAAGCAAAATTATTTTTGCAAAAGCAAAATTGTGTTTACAAAAGCAAAATGGTGTTTGCAAAAGCAAAATTGTTTTTGCAAAAGCAAAATTGTGTTTGCAAAAGCAAAATTGTGTTTACAAAAGCAAAATGGTGTTTGCAAAAGCAAAATTATTTTTGCAAAAGCAAAATTGTGTTTGCAAAAGCAAAATTGTGTTTACAAAAGCAAAATGGTGTTTGCAAAAGAAAAATTGTTTTTGCAAAAGCAAAATTGTGTTTGCAAAAGCAAAATTGAGTTTGCAAAAGCAAAATTGTCTTTGCAAAAGCAAAATTGTGTTTACAAAAGCAAAATTATTTTTGCAAAAGCAAAATTGAGTTTACAAAAGCAAAATGGTGTTTACAAAAGCAAAATGGTGTTTGCAAAAGAAAAATTGTTTATGCAAAAGCAAAATTGTGTTTGCAAAAGCAAAATTGTGTTTACAAAAGCAAAATTGTGTTTACAAAAGCAAAATGGTGTTTACAAAAGCAAAATGGTGTTTGCAAAAGAAAAATTGTTTATGCAAAAGCAAAATTGAGTTTGAAAAAGCAAAATTGTCTTTGCAAAAGCAAAATTGTGTTTACAAAAGCAAAATGGTGTTTACAAAAGCAAAATGGTGTTTGCAAAAGCAAAATTGTTTATGCAAAAGCAAAATTGTGTTTGCAAAAGCAAAATTGTGTTTACAAAAGCAAAATGGTGTTTGCAAAAGCAAAATTGTTTTTGCAAAAGCAAAATTGTTTTTGCAAAAGCAAAATTGTGTTTGCAAAAGCAAAATTGAGTTTGCAAAAGCAAAATTGTCTTTGCAAAAGCAAAATTGTGTTTACAAAAGCAAAATTGTGTTTGCAAAAGCAAAATTGTTTTTGCAAAAGCAAAATTGTTTTTGCAAAAGCAAAATTGTGTTTGCAAAAGCAAAATTGAGTTTGCAAAAGCAAAATTGTCTTTGCAAAAGCAAAATTGTGTTTACAAAAGCAAAATTGTGTTTGCAAAAGCAAAATTGTGTTTACAAAAGCAAAATGGTGTTTACAAAAGCAAAATGGGGTTTGCAAAAGAAAAATTGAGTTTGCAAAAGCAAAATTGTCTTTGCAAAAGCAAAATTATTTTTGCAAAAGCAAAATTGTGTTTGCAAAAGCAAAATTGTGTTTACAAAAGCAAAATGGTGTTTGCAAAAGCAAAATTATTTTTGCAAAAGCAAAATTGTGTTTACAAAAGCAAAATGGTGTTTACAAAAGCAAAATTGTTTTTGCAAAAGCAAAATTGTTTTTGCAAAAGCAAAATTGTCTTTGCAAAAGCAAAATTGTCTTTGCAAAAGCAAAATTGTGTTTACAAAAGCAAAATTATTTTTGCAAAAGCAAAATTGTGTTTGCAAAAGCAAAATTGTGTTTACAAAAGCAAAATGGTGTTTGCAAAAGAAAAATTGTTTTTGCAAAAGCAAAATTGTGTTGGCATAAGCAAAATTGAGTTTGCAAAAGCAAAATTGTCTTTGCAAAAGCAAAATTATTTTTGCAAAAGCAAAATTGTGTTTACAAAAGCAAAATGGTGTTTGCAAAAGCAAAATTGTTTTTGCAAAAGCAAAATTGTGTTTGCAAAAGCAAAATTGTGTTTACAAAAGCAAAATGGTGTTTGCAAAAGCAAAATGGTGTTTGCAAAAGAAAAATTGTTTTTGCAAAAGCAAAATTGTGTTTGCATAAGCAAAATTGAGTTTGCAAAAGCAAAATTGTCTTTGCAAAAGCAAAATTATTTTTGCAAAAGCAAAATTGTGTTTACAAAAGCAAAATGGTGTTTGCAAAAGCAAAATTGTTTTTGCAAAAGCAAAATTGTGTTTGCAAAAGCAAAATTGTCTTTGCAAAAGCAAAATTGTTTTTGCAAAAGCAAAATGGTGTTTACAAAAGCAAAATGGGGTTTGCAAAAGAAAAATTGAGTTTGCAAAAGCAAAATTGTCTTTGCAAAAGCAAAATTATTTTTGCAAAAGCAAAATTGTGTTTGCAAAAGCAAAATTGTGTTTACAAAAGCAAAATGGTGTTTGCAAAAGCAAAATTATTTTTGCAAAAGCAAAATTGTGTTTACAAAAGCAAAATGGTGTTTACAAAAGCAAAATTGTTTTTGCAAAAGCAAAATTGTTTTTGCAAAAGCAAAATTGTCTTTGCAAAAGCAAAATTGTCTTTGCAAAAGCAAAATTGTGTTTACAAAAGCAAAATTATTTTTGCAAAAGCAAAATTGTGTTTGCAAAAGCAAAATTGTGTTTACAAAAGCAAAATGGTGTTTGCAAAAGAAAAATTGTTTTTGCAAAAGCAAAATTGTGTTTGCATAAGCAAAATTGAGTTTGCAAAAGCAAAATTGTCTTTGCAAAAGCAAAATTATTTTTGCAAAAGCAAAATTGTGTTTACAAAAGCAAAATGGTGTTTGCAAAAGCAAAATTGTTTTTGCAAAAGCAAAATTGTGTTTGCAAAAGCAAAATTGTGTTTGCAAAAGCAAAATTGTGTTTACAAAAGCAAAATGGTGTTTGCAAAAGAAAAATTGTTTTTGCAAAAGCAAAATTGTGTTTGCATAAGCAAAATTGAGTTTGCAAAAGCAAAATTGTCTTTGCAAAAGCAAAATTATTTTTGCAAAAGCAAAATTGTGTTTACAAAAGCAAAATGGTGTTTGCAAAAGCAAAATTGTTTTTGCAAAAGCAAAATTGTGTTTGCAAAAGCAAAATTGTGTTTACAAAAGCAAAATGGTGTTTGCAAAAGCAAAATTATTTTTGCAAAAGCAAAATTGTGTTTGCAAAAGCAAAATTGTGTTTACAAAAGCAAAATGGTGTTTGCAAAAGCAAAATTGTTTTTGCAAAAGCAAAATTGTTTTTGCAAAAGCAAAATTGTGTTTGCAAAAGCAAAATTGTGTTTGCAAAAGCAAAATTGTTTTTGCAAAAGCAAAATTGTTTTTGCAAAAGCAAAATTGTGTTTGCAAAAGCAAAATTGAGTTTGCAAAAGCAAAATTGTCTTTGCAAAAGCAAAATTGTGTTTACAAAAGCAAAATTGTGTTTGCAAAAGCAAAATTGTGTTTACAAAAGCAAAATGGTGTTTACAAAAGCAAAATGGGGTTTGCAAAAGAAAAATTGTTTTTGCAAAAGCAAAATTGAGTTTGCAAAAGCAAAATTGTCTTTGCAAAAGCAAAATTATTTTTGCAAAAGCAAAATTGTGTTTGCAAAAGCAAAATTGTGTTTACAAAAGCAAAATGGTGTTTGCAAAAGCAAAATTATTTTTGCAAAAGCAAAATTGTGTTTACAAAAGCAAAATGGTGTTTACAAAAGCAAAATTGTTTTTGCAAAAGCAAAATTGTTTTTGCAAAAGCAAAATTGTTTTTGCAAAAGCAAAATTGTCTTTGCAAAAGCAAAATTGTCTTTGCAAAAGCAAAATTGTGTTTACAAAAGCAAAATTATTTTTGCAAAAGCAAAATTGTGTTTGCAAAAGCAAAATTGTGTTTACAAAAGCAAAATGGTGTTTGCAAAAGAAAAATTATTTTTGCAAAAGCAAAATTGTGTTTGCATAAGCAAAATTGAGTTTGCAAAAGCAAAATTGTCTTTGCAAAAGCAAAATTATTTTTGCAAAAGCAAAATTGTGTTTACAAAAGCAAAATGGTGTTTGCAAAAGCAAAATTGTGTTTACAAAAGCAAAATGGTGTTTGCAAAAGCAAAATTATTTTTGCAAAAGCAAAATTGTGTTTGCAAAAGCAAAATTGTGTTTACAAAAGCAAAATGGTGTTTGCAAAAGAAAAATTGTTTTTGCAAAAGCAAAATTGTGTTTGCAAAAGCAAAATTGAGTTTGCAAAAGCAAAATTGTCTTTGCAAAAGCAAAATTGTGTTTACAAAAGCAAAATGGTGTTTGCAAAAGCAAAATTATTTTTGCAAAAGCAAAATTGTGTTTGCAAAAGCAAAATTGTGTTTACAAAAGCAAAATGGTGTTTGCAAAAGAATAATTGCTTTGCAAAAGCAAAATTGTGTTTGCAAAAGCAAAATTGAGTTTGCAAAAGCAAAATTGTCTTTGCAAAAGCAAAATTGTGTTTGCAAAAGCAAAATTGAGTTTGCAAAAGCAAAATTGTTTTTGCAAAAGCAAAATTGTCTTTGCAAAAGCAAAATTGTCTTTGCAAAAGCAAAATTGTGTTTACAAAAGCAAAATGGTTTTTGCAAAAGCAAAATTGTTTTTGCAAAAGCAAAATTGTGTTTGCAAAAGCAAAATTGTGTTTACAAAAGCAAAATGGTGTTTGCAAAAGCAAAATTGTGTTTGCAAAAGCAAAATTGAGTTTGCAAAAGCAAAATTGTCTTTGCAAAAGCAAAATTGTGTTTACAAAAGCAAAATGGTGTTTGCAAAAGCAAAATTGTTTTTGCAAAAGCAAAATTGTGTTTGCAAAAGCAAAATTGAGTTTGCAAAAGCAAAATTGTTTTTGCAAAAGCAAAATTGTCTTTGCAAAAGCAAAATTGTCTTTGCAAAAGCAAAATTGTGTTTACAAAAGCAAAATTGTGTTTGCAAAAGCAAAATTGTGTTTACAAAAGCAAAATGGTGTTTGCAAAAGCAAAATTGTTTTTGCAAAAGCAAAATTGTGTTTGCAAAAGCAAAATTGTGTTTACAAAAGCAAAATGGTGTTTGCAAAAGCAAAATTGTTTTTGCAAAAGCAAAATTGTGTTTGCAAAAGCAAAATTGTGTTTACAAAAGCAAAATGGTGTTTGCAAAAGCAAAATTGTTTTTGCAAAAGCAAAATTGTGTTTGCAAAAGCAAAATTGTTTTTGCAAAAGCAAAATTATTTTTGCAAAAGCAAAATTGTGTTTACAAAAGCAAAATTGTGTTTACAAAAGCAAAATTGTGTTTACAAAAGCAAAATGGTGTTTGCAAAAGCAAAATTGTGTTTACAAAAGCAAAATTGTGTTTACAAAAGCAAAATGGTGTTTGCAAAAGCAAAATTGTTTTTGCAAAAGCAAAATTGTGTTTGCAAAAGCAAAATTGTGTTTGCAAAAGCAAAATTGTGTTTACAAAAGCAAAATTGTGTTTACAAAAGCAAAATTATTTTTGCAAAAGCAAAATTGTGTTTACAAAAGCAAAATTGTGTTTACAAAAGCAAAATGATGTTTGCGAAAGCAAAATGGTGTTTGCAAAAGCAAAATTGTTTTTGCAAAAGCAAAATTGTGTTTGCAAAAGCAAAATTGTTTTTGCAAAAGCAAAATTGTGTTTGCAGAAGCAAAATTGTTTTTGCAAAATCAAAATTATTTTTGCAAAAGCAAAATTGTGTTTACAAAAGCAAAATGGTGTTTGCAAAAGCAAAATTGTGTTTGCAAAAGCAAAATTATTTTTGCAAAAGCAAAATTGTGTTTACAAAAGCAAAATGGTGTTTGCAAAAGCAAAATTGTGTTTACAAAAGCAAAATTGAGTTTGCAAAAGCAAAATTGTGTTTGCAAAAGCAAAATTGAGTTTGCAAAAGCAAAATTGTGTTTGCAAAAGCAAAATTGTGTTTGCAAAAGCAAAATTGAGTTTGCAAAAGCAAAATTGTGTTTGCAAAAGCAAAATTGTGTTTACAAAAGCAAAATTGAGTTTGCAAAAGCAAAATTGTGTTTGCAAAAGCAAAATTGTTTTTGCAAAAGTAAAATTGTGTTTGCAAAAGCAAAATGGTGTTTGCAAAAGCAAAATTGAGTTTGCAAAAGCAAAATTGTGTTTGCAAAAGCAAAATTGTGTTTGCAAAAGCAAAATTGTGTTTGCAAAAGCAAAATTATTTTTGCAAAAGCAAAATTGTGTTTACAAAAGCAAAATGGTGTTTGCAAAAGCAAAATTGTTTTTGCAAAAGCAAAATTGTGTTTGCAAAAGCAAAATTGCGTTTGCAAAAGCAGAATTATATTTGCAAATCAAAATTGTGTTTACAAAAGCAAAATGGTGTTTGCAAAAGCAAAATTGTGTTTGCAAAAGCAAAATTGTGTTTGCAAAAGCAAAATTATTTTTGCAAAAGCAAAATTGTGTTTACAAAAGCAAAATGGTGTTTGCAAAAGCAAAATTGTTTTTGCAAAAGTAAAATTGTGTTTGCAAAAGCAAAATGGTGTTTGCAAAAGCAAAATTATTTTTGCAAAAGCAAAATTGTGTTTACAAAAGCAAAATGGTGTTTGCAAAAGCAAAATTGAGTTTGCAAAAGCAAAATTGTGTTTGCAAAAGCAAAATTGAGTTTGCAAAAGCAAAATTGTTTTTGCAAAAGTAAAATTGTGTTTGCAAAAGCAAAATTGAGTTTGCAAAAGCAAAATTATTTTTGCAAAAGCAAAATTGTGTTTACAAAAGCAAAATGGTGTTTGCAAAAGCAAAATTGTGTTTACGAAAGCAAAATGGTGTTTGCAAAAGCAAAATTGAGTTTGCAAAAGCAAAATTGTTTTTGCAAAAGTAAAATTGTGTTTGCAAAAGCAAAATTGCGTTTGCAAAAGCAAAATTGTGTTTGCAAAAGCAAAATTGTGTTTGCAAAAGCAAAATTGTGTTTGCAAAAGCAAAATTGAGTTTGCAAAAGCAAAATTATTTTTGCAAAAGTAAAATTGTGTTTGCAAAAGCAAAATTATTTTTGCAAAAGCAAAATTGTGTTTGCAAAAGCAAAATGGTGTTTGCAAAAGCAAAATTGTTTTTGCAAAAGTAAAATTGTGTTTGCAAAAGCAAAATTGAGTTTGCAAAAGCAAAATTGTGTTTGCAAAAGCAAAATTGTGTTTGCAAAAGCAAAATTGTGTTTGCAAAAGCAAAATTATTTTTGCAAAAGCAAAATTGTGTTTGCAAAAGCAAAATTGTTTTTGCAAAAGTAAAATTGTGTTTGCAAAAGCAAAATTGAGTTTGCAAAAGCAAAATTGTGTTTGCAAAAGCAAAATGGTGCTTGCAAAAGCAAAATTGTGTTTGCAAAAGCAAAATTGTGTTTACAAAAGCAAAATGGTGTTTGCAAAAGCAAAATTGTTTTTGCAAAAGTAAAATTGTGTTTGCAAAAGCAAAATTGAGTTTGCAAAAGCAAAATTGTGTTTGCAAAAGCAAAATTGTGTTTGCAAAAGCAAAATTGTGTTTGCAAAAGCAAAATTATTTTTGCAAAAGCAAAATTGTGTTTGCAAAAGCAAAATTGTTTTTGCAAAAGCAAAATTGTTTTTGCAAAAGCAAAATTGTGTTTGCAAAAGCAAAATTATTTTTGCAAAAGCAAAATTGTGTTTACAAAAGCAAAAATGTTTTTGCAAAAGCAAAATTGTCTTTGCAAAAGCAAAATTGTGTTTGCAAAGCAAAATTGTGTTTGCAAAAGCAAAATTGTTTTTGCAAAAGCAAAAATGTTTTTGCAAAAGCAAAATTGTCTTTGCAAAAGCAAAATTGTGTTTGCAAAAGCAAAATTGTGTTTGCAAAAGCAAAATTGTGTTTGCAAAAGCAAAATTGTCTTTGCAAAAGCAAAATTGTTTTTGCAAAAGCAAAAATGTGTTTGCAAAAGCAAAATTGTGTTTGCAAAAGCAAAATTGTCTTTGCTAAAGCAAAATTGTCTTTGCAAAAGCAAAATTGTGTTTGCAAAAGCAAAATTGTGTTTGCAAAAGCAAAATTGTCTTTGCAAAAGCAAAATTGTTTTTGCAAAAGCAAAAATGTTTTTGCAAAAGCAAAATTGTCTTTGCAAAAGCAAAATTGTGTTTGCAAAAGCAAAATTGTGTTTGCAAAAGCAAAATTGTGTTTGCAAAAGCAAAATTGTGTTTGCAAAAGCAAAATTGTGTTTGCAAAAGCAAAATTGTCTTTGCAAAAGCAAAATTGTTTTTGCAAAAGCAAAAATGTGTTTGCAAAAGCAAAATGTGTTTGCAAAAGCAAAATTGTCTTTGCAAAAGCAAAATTGTTTTTGCAAAAGAAAAAATGTTTTTGCAAAAGCAAAATTGTCTTTGCAAAAGCAAAATTGTGTTTGCAAAAGCAAAATTGTGTTTGCAAAAGCAAAATTGTGTTTGCAAAAGCAAAATTGTGTTTGCAAAAGCAAAATTGTGTTTGCAAAAGCAAAATTGTTTTTGCAAAAGCAAAAATGTTTTTGCAAAAGCAAAATTGTCTTTGCAAAAGCAAAATTGTGTTTGCAAAAGCAAAATTGTGTTTGCAAAAGCAAAATTGTGTTTGCAAAAGCAAAATTGTCTTTGCAAAAGCAAAATTGTTTTTGCAAAAGCAAAAATGTTTTTGCAAAAGCAAAATTGTGTTTGCAAAAGCAAAATTGTCTTTGCAAAAGCAAAATTGTTTTTGCAAAAGCAAAAATGTTTTTGCAAAAGCAAAATTGCCTTTGCAAAAGCAAAATTGTGTTTGCAAAAGCAAAATTGTGTTTGCAAAAGCAAAATTGTGTTTGCAAAAGCAAAATTGTGTTTGCAAAAGCAAAATTGTGTTTGCAAAAGCAAAATTGTGTTTGCAAAAGCAAAATTGTTTTTGCAAAAGCAAAAATGTTTTTGCAAAAGCAAAATTGTCTTTGCAAAAGCAAAATTGTGTTTGCAAAAGCAAAATTGTGTTTGCAAAAGCAAAATTGTGTTTGCAAAAGCAAAATTGTTTTTGCAAAAGCAAAAATGTTTTTGCAAAAGCAAAATTGTCTTTGCAAAAGCAAAATTGTGTTTGCAAAAGCAAAATTGTGTTTGCAAAAGCAAAATTGTGTTTGCAAAAGCAAAATTGTGTTTGCAAAAGCAAAATTGTTTTTGCAAAAGCAAAAATGTTTTTGCAAAAGCAAAATTGTGTTTGCAAAAGCAAAATTGTGTTTGCAAAAGCAAAATTGTGTTTGCAAAAGCAAAATTGTCTCTGCAAAAGCAAAATTGTCTTTGCAAAAGCAAAATTGTGTTTGCAAAAGCAAAATTGTCTTTGCAAAAGCAAAATTGTTTTTGCAAAAGCAAAATGTGTTTGCAAAAGCAAAATTGTCTTTGCAAAAGCAAAATTGTCTTTGCAAAAGCAAAATTGTTTTTGCAGAAGCAAAATTGTGTTTGCAAAAGCAAAATTGTTTTTGCAAAAGCAAAATTGTCTTTGCAAAAGCAAAATTGTGTTTGCAAAAGCAAAATTGTCTTTGCAAAAGCAAAATTGTCTTTGCAAAAGCAAAATTGTTTTTGCAAAAGCAAAATGTGTTTGCAAAAGCAAAATTGTGTTTGCAAAAGCAAAATTGTTTTTGCAAAAGCAAAATTGTGTTTGCAAAAGCAAAATTGTCTTTGCAAAAGCAAAATTGTCTTTGCAAAAGCAAAATTGTTTTTGCAAAAGCAAAATGTGTTTGCAAAAGCAAAATTGTCTTTGCAAAAGCAAAATTGTTTTTGCAAAAGCAAAATTGTGTTTGCAAAAGCAAAATTGTCTTTGCAAAAGCAAAATTGTTTTTGCAAAAGCAAAATGTGTTTGCAAAAGCAAAATTGTCTTTGCAAAAGCAAAATTGTCTTTGCAAAAGCAAAATTGTTTTTGCAGAAGCAAAATTGTGTTTGCAAAAGCAAAATTGTCTTTGCAAAAGCAAAATTGTTTTTGCAAAAGCAAAATTGTCTTTGCAAAAGCAAAATTGTCTTTGCAAAAGCAAAATTGTGTATGCAAAAGCAAAATTGTCTTTGCAAAAGCAAAATTGTCTTTGCAAAAGCAAAATTGTATTTGCAAAAGCAAAATTGTCTTTGCAAAAGCAAAATTGTGTTTGCAAAAGCAAAATTGTGTTTGCAAAAGCAAAATTGTGTTTGCAAAAGCAAAATTGTGTTTGCAAAAGCAAAATTGTGTTTGCAAAAGCAAAATTGTTTTTGCAAAAGCAAAAATGTTTTTGCAAAAGCAAAATTGTCTTTGCAAAAGCAAAATTGTGTTTGCAAAAGCAAAATTGTGTTTGCAAAAGCAAAATTGTGTTTGCAAAAGCAAAATTGTTTTTGCAAAAGCAAAATTGTCTTTGCAAAAGCAAAATTGTGTTTGCAAAAGCAAAATTGTGTTTGCAAAAGCAAAATTGTGTTTGCAAAAGCAAAATTGTGTTTGCAAAAGCAAAATTGTTTTTGCAAAAGCAAAAATGTTTTTGCAAAAGCAAAATTGTCTTTGCAAAAGCAAAATTGTGTTTGCAAAAGCAAAATTGTGTTTGCAAAAGCAAAATTGTGTTTGCAAAAGCAAAATTGTTTTTGCAAAAGCAAAATTGTCTCTGCAAAAGCAAAATTGTCTTTGCAAAAGCAAAAATGTTTTTGCAAAAGCAAAATTGTCTTTACAAAAGCAAAATTGTTTTTGCAAAAGCAAAATTGTGTTTGCAAAAGCAAAATTGTCTTTGCAAAAGCAAAATTGTTTTTGCAAAAGCAAAATGTGTTTGCAAAAGCAAAATTGTCTTTGCAAAAGCAAAATTGTGTTTGCAAAAGCAAAATTGTGTTTGCAAAAGCAAAATTGTGTTTGCTAAAGCAAAATTGTTTTTGCAAAAGCAAAATTGTCTCTGCAAAAGCAAAATTGTCTTTGCAAAAGCAAAAATGTTTTTGCAAAAGCAAAATTGTCTTTGCAAAAGCAAAATTGTTTTTGCAAAAGCAAAATTGTGTTTGCAAAAGCAAAATTGTCTTTGCAAAAGCAAAATTGTTTTTGCAAAAGCAAAATGTGTTTGCAAAAGCAAAATTGTGTTTGCAAAAGCAAAATTGTCTTTGCAAAAGCAAAATTGTTTTTGCAAAAGCAAAATTGTCTTTGCAAAAGCAAAATTATCTTTGCAAAAGCAAAATTGTCTTTGCAAAAGCAAAATTGTCTTTGCAAAAGCAAAATTGTCTTTGCAAAAGCAAAATTGTCTTTGCAAAAGCAAAATTGTGTTTGCAAAAGCAAAATCTTCTTTGCAAAAGCAAAATTGTGTTTGCAAAAGCAAAATTGTGTTTGCGAAAGCAAAATTGTCTTTGCAAAAGCAAAATTGTCTTTGCAAAAGCAAAATTGTCTTTGCAAAAGCAAAATTGTCTTTGCAAAAGCAAAATTGTTTTTGCAAAAGCAAAATTGTCTTTGCAAAAGCAAAATTGTCTTTGCAAAAGCAAAATTGTCTTTGCAAAAGCAAAATTGTCTTTGCAAAAGCAAAATTGTCTTTGCAAAAGCAAAATTGTTTTTGCAAAAGCAAAATTGTTTTTGCAAAAGCAAAATTGTCTTTGCAAAAGCAAAATTGTTTTTGCAAAAGCAAAAATGTGTTTGCAAAAGCAAAATTGTCTTTGCAAAAGCAAAATTGTCTTTGCAAAAGCAAAATTGTTTTTGCAAAAGCAAAATTGTCTTTGCAAAAGCAAAATTGTTTTTGCAAAAGCAAAATTGTCTTTGCAAAAGCAAAATTGTGTTTGCAAAAGCAAAATTGTTTTTGCAAAAGCAAAAATGTTTTTGCAAAAGCAAAATTGTGTTTGCAAAAGCAAAATTGTGTTTGCAAAAGCAAAATTGTTTTTGCAAAAGCAAAATTGTCTTTGCAAAAGCAAAATTGTTTTTGCAAAAGCAAAAATGTCTTTGCAAAAGCAAAATTGTGTTTGCAAAAGTAAAATTGTCTTTGCAAAAGCAAAATTGTTTTTGCAAAAGCAAAATTGTTTTTGCAAAAGCAAAATTGTTTTTGCAAAAGCAAAAATGTGTTTGCAAAAGCAAAATTGTCTTTGCAAAAGCAAAAATGTTTTTGCAAAAGCAAAATTGTCTTTGCAAAAGCAAAATTGTCTTTGCAAAAGCAAAAATGTTTTTGCAAAAGCAAAATTGTCTTTGCAAAAGCAAAATTGTGTTTGCAAAAGCAAAATTGTCTTTGCAAAAGCAAAATTGTTTTTGCAAAAGCAAAATTGTCTTTGCAAAAGCAAAATTGAGTTTGCAAAAGTAAAATTGTGTTTGCAAAAGCAAAATTGTTTTTGCAAAAGCAAAATTGTTTTTGCAAAAGCAAAATTGAGTTTGCAAAAGCAAAATTGTGTTTGCAAAAGCAAAATTGTGTTTGCAAAAGCAAAATTGTGTTTGCAAAAGCAAAATTGTGTTTGCAAAAGCAAAATTGTCTTTGCAAAAGCAAAATTGAGTTTGCAAAAGCAAAATTGTGTTTGCAAAAGCAAAATTGTCTTTGCAAAAGCAAAATTGTCTTTGCAAAAGCAAAATTGAGTTTGCAAAAGCAAAATTGTGTTTGCAAAAGCAAAATTGTTTTTGCAAAAGCAAAATTGTCTTTGCAAAAGCAAAATTGTTTTTGCAAAAGCAAAATTGTCTCTGCAAAAGCAAAATTGTTTTTGCAAAAGCAAAATTGTCTTTGCAAAAGCAAAATTGTCTTTGCAAAAGCAAAATTGTGTTTGCAAAAGCAAAATTGTCTTTGCAAAAGCAAAATTGTCTTTGCAAAAGCAAAATTGTCTTTGCAAAAGCAAAATTGTCTTTGCAAAATCAAAATTGCGTTTGCAAAAGCAAAATTGTCTTTGCAAAAGCAAAATTGTCCTTGCAAAAGCAAAAATGTTTTTGCAAAAACAAAATTGTCTTTGCAAAAGCAAAATTGTGTTTGCAAAAGCAAAATTGTGTTTGCAAAAGCAAAATTGTGTTTGCAAATGCAAAATTGTGTTTGCAAAAGCAAAATTATGTTTGCAAATGCAAAATGTTGTTTGCAAAAGCAAAATTGTTTTTGCAAAATCAAAATTGTGTTTGCAAAAGCAAAATTGTGTTTGCAAAAGCAAAATTGTGTTTGCAAAAGCAAAATTGTGTTTACAAAAGCAAAATTGTGTTTGCAAAAGCAAAATTGTTTTTGCAAAAGCAAAATTGTGTTTGCAAAAGCAAAATTATGTTTGCAAATGCAAAATGTTGTTTGCAAAAGCAAAATTGTGTTTGCAAAAGCAAAATTGTGTTTGCAAAAGCAAAATTGTGTTTGCAAAAGCAAAATTATGTTTGCAAATGCAAAATGTTGTTTGCAAAAGCAAAATTAAGTTTGCAAATGCAAAATGTTGTTTGCAAAAGCAAAATTGTTTTTGCAAAATCAAAATTGTGTTTGCAAAAGCAAAATTGTGTTTGCAAAAGCAAAATTGTGTTTGCAAAAGCAAAATTGTGTTTACAAAAGCAAAATTGTGTTTGCAAAAGCAAAATTGTTTTTGCAAAAGCAAAATTATTTTTGGAAAAGCAAAATTGTGTTTGCAAAAGCAAAATTGTTTTTGCAAAAGCAAAATTTTTTTTGCAAAAGCAAAATTTTCTTTGCAAAAGCAAAATTGTATTTGCAAAAGCAAAATTGTATTTGCAAAAGCAAAATTGTATTTGCAAAAGCAAAATTGTGTTTGCAAAAGCAAAATTGTGTTTGCAAAAGCAAAATTGTGTTTGCAAATGCAAAATTGTGTTTGCAAAAGCAAAATTATGTTTGCAAATGCAAAATGTTGTTTGCAAAAGCAAAATTGTTTTTGCAAAATCAAAATTGTGTTTGCAAAAGCAAAATTGTGTTTGCAAAAGCAAAATTGTGTTTACAAAAGCAAAATTGTGTTTGCAAAAGCAAAATTGTGTTTGCAAAAGCAAAATTGTTTTTGCAAAAGCAAAATTTTCTTTGCAAAAGCAAAATTGTATTTGCAAAAGCGAAATTGTGTTTGCAAAAGCAAAATTGTGTTTGCAAAAGCAAAATTGTGTTTACAAAAGCAAAATTGTGTTTGCAAAAGCAAAATTGTTTTTGCAAAAGCAAAATTATTTTTGGAAAAGCAAAATTGTGTTTGCAAAAGCAAAATTGTTTTTGCAAAAGCAAAATTTTCTTTGCAAAAGCAAAATTTTCTTTGCAAAAGCAAAATTGTATTTGCAAAAGCAAAATTGTATTTGCAAAAGCAAAATTGTGTTTGCAAAAGCAAAATTGTGTTTGCAAAAGCAAAATTGTGTTTGCAAAAGCAAAATTGTGCTTTCAAAAGCAAAATTGTGTTTGCAAAAGCAAAATTGTCTTTGCCAAACAAAATTGTCTTTGCAAAAGCAAAATTGTCTTTGCAAAACAAAATTGTCCTTACAAAAGCAAAAATGTTTTTGCAAAAACAAAATTGTCTTTGCAAAAGCAAAATTGTGTTTGAAAAAGCAAAATTGTGTTTGCAAAAGCAAAATTGTGTTTGCAAATGCAAAATTGTGTTTGCAAAAGCAAAATTATGTTTGCAAATGCAAAATGTTGTTTGCAAAAGCAAAATTGTTTTTGCAAAATCAAAATTGTGTTTGCAAAAGCAAAATTGTGTTTGCAAAAGCAAAATTGTGTTTACAAAAGCAAAATTGTGTTTGCAAAAGCAAAATTGTGTTTGCAAAAGCAAAATTGTGTTTGCAAAAGCAAAATTGTTTTTGCAAAAGCAAAATTTTCTTTGCAAAAGCAAAATTGTATTTGCAAAAGCAAAATTGTGTTTGCAAAAGCAAAATTGTAATTGCAAAAGCAAAATTGTATTTGCAAAAGCAAAATTGTCTTTGCAAAACAAAATTGTCTTTGCAAAAGCAAAATTGTCTTTGCAAAAGCAAAACTGTCTTTGCAAAAGCAAAATTGTCTTTGCAAAAGCAAAATTGTCTTTGCAAAAGCAAAATTGTCTTTGCAAAAACAAAATTGTCTTTGCGAAAACAAAATTGTCTTTGCGAAAACAAAATTGTCTTTGCAAAAGCAAAATTGTTTTTGCAAAAGCAAAATTGTCTTTGCAAAAGCAAAATTGTCTTTGCAAAAACAAAATTGTCTTTGCGAAAACAAAATTGTCTTTGCGAAAACAAAATTGTCTTTGCAAAAGCAAAATTGTTTTTGCAAAAGCAAAATTGTCTTTGCAAAAGCAAAATTGTCTTTGCAAAAGCAAAATTGTCTTTGCAAAAGCAAAATTGTGTTTGCAAAAGCAAAATTGTCTTTGCAAAAGCAAAATTGTGTTTGCAAAAGCAAAATTGTGTTTGCGAAAGCAAAATTGTCTTTGCAAAAGCAAAATTGTCTTTGCAAAAGCAAAATTGTCTTTGCAAAAGCAAAATTGTCTTTGCAAAAGCAAAATTGTTTTTGCAAAAGCAAAATTGTCTTTGCAAAAGCAAAATTGTCTTTGCAAAAGCAAAATTGTCTTTGCAAAAGCAAAATTGTCTTTGCAAAAGCAAAATTGTCTTTGCAAAAGCAAAATTGTTTTTGCAAAAGCAAAATTGTTTTTGCAAAAGCAAAATTGTCTTTGCAAAAGCAAAATTGTTTTTGCAAAAGCAAAAATGTGTTTGCAAAAGCAAAATTGTCTTTGCAAAAGCAAAATTGTCTTTGCAAAAGCAAAATTGTTTTTGCAAAAGCAAAATTGTCTTTGCAAAAGCAAAATTGTTTTTGCAAAAGCAAAATTGTCTTTGCAAAAGCAAAATTGTGTTTGCAAAAGCAAAATTGTTTTTGCAAAAGCAAAAATGTTTTTGCAAAAGCAAAATTGTGTTTGCAAAAGCAAAATTGTGTTTGCAAAAGCAAAATTGTTTTTGCAAAAGCAAAATTGTCTTTGCAAAAGCAAAATTGTTTTTGCAAAAGCAAAAATGTCTTTGCAAAAGCAAAATTGTGTTTGCAAAAGTAAAATTGTCTTTGCAAAAGCAAAATTGTTTTTGCAAAAGCAAAATTGTTTTTGCAAAAGCAAAATTGTTTTTGCAAAAGCAAAAATGTGTTTGCAAAAGCAAAATTGTCTTTGCAAAAGCAAAAATGTTTTTGCAAAAGCAAAATTGTCTTTGCAAAAGCAAAATTGTCTTTGCAAAAGCTAAAATGTTTTTGCAAAAGCAAAATTGTCTTTGCAAAAGCAAAATTGTGTTTGAAAAAGCAAAATTGTCTTTGCAAAAGCAAAATTGTTTTTGCAAAAGCAAAATTGTCTTTGCAAAAGCAAAATTGAGTTTGCAAAAGTAAAATTGTGTTTGCAAAAGCAAAATTGTTTTTGCAAAAGCAAAATTGTTTTTGCAAAAGCAAAATTGAGTTTGCAAAAGCAAAATTGTGTTTGCAAAAGCAAAATTGTGTTTGCAAAAGCAAAATTGTGTTTGCAAAAGCAAAATTGTGTTTGCAAAAGCAAAATTGTCTTTGCAAAAGCAAAATTGAGTTTGCAAAAGCAAAATTGTGTTTGCAAAAGCAAAATTGTCTTTGCAAAAGCAAAATTGTCTTTGCAAAAGCAAAATTGAGTTTGCAAAAGCAAAATTGTGTTTGCAAAAGCAAAATTGTTTTTGCAAAAGCAAAATTGTCTTTGCAAAAGCAAAATTGTTTTTGCAAAAGCAAAATTGTCTCTGCAAAAGCAAAATTGTTTTTGCAAAAGCAAAATTGTCTTTGCAAAAGCAAAATTGTCTTTGCAAAAGCAAAATTGTGTTTGCAAAAGCAAAATTGTCTTTGCAAAAGCAAAATTGTCTTTGCAAAAGCAAAAATGTCTTTGCAAAAGCAAAATTGTCTTTGCAAAATCAAAATTGCGTTTGCAAAAGCAAAATTGTCTTTGCAAAAGCAAAATTGTCCTTGCAAAAGCAAAAATGTTTTTGCAAAAACAAAATTGTCTTTGCAAAAGCAAAATTGTGTTTGCAAAAGCAAAATTGTGTTTGCAAAAGCAAAATTGTGTTTGCAAATGCAAAATTGTGTTTG
The DNA here is from genome assembly GCA_958299815.1 of Sarcophaga carnaria. NCBI lineage: Eukaryota > Metazoa > Arthropoda > Insecta > Diptera > Sarcophagidae > Sarcophaga > Sarcophaga carnaria. The sequence continues at coordinate 98,904,675 of OY283149.1, read as the reverse complement.
CAAAAGCAAAATTATGTTTGCAAATGCAAAATGTTGTTTGCAAAAGCAAAATTGTTTTTGCAAAATCAAAATTGTGTTTGCAAAAGCAAAATTATGTTTGCAAATGCAAAATGTTGTTTGCAAAAGCAAAATTAAGTTTGCAAATGCAAAATGTTGTTTGCAAAAGCAAAATTGTTTTTGCAAAATCAAAATTGTGTTTGCAAAAGCAAAATTGTGTTTGCAAAAGCAAAATTGTGTTTGCAAAAGCAAAATTGTGTTTACAAAAGCAAAATTGTGTTTGCAAAAGCAAAATTGTTTTTGCAAAAGCAAAATTATTTTTGGAAAAGCAAAATTGTGTTTGCAAAAGCAAAATTGTTTTTGCAAAAGCAAAATTTTCTTTGCAAAAGCAAAATTTTCTTTGCAAAAGCAAAATTGTATTTGCAAAAGCAAAATTGTATTTGCAAAAGCAAAATTGTATTTGCAAAAGCAAAATTGTGTTTGCAAAAGCAAAATTGTGTTTGCAAAAGCAAAATTGTGTTTGCAAATGCAAAATTGTGTTTGCAAAAGCAAAATTATGTTTGCAAATGCAAAATGTTGTTTGCAAAAGCAAAATTGTTTTTGCAAAATCAAAATTGTGTTTGCAAAAGCAAAATTGTGTTTGCAAAAGCAAAATTGTGTTTACAAAAGCAAAATTGTGTTTGCAAAAGCAAAATTGTGTTTGCAAAAGCAAAATTGTCTTTGCAAAAGCAAAATTGTCTTTGCAAAAGCAAAATTGAGTTTGCAAAAGCAAAATTGTGTTTGCAAAAGCAAAATTGTTTTTGCAAAAGCAAAATTGTCTTTGCAAAAGCAAAATTGTTTTTGCAAAAGCAAAATTGTCTCTGCAAAAGCAAAATTGTTTTTGCAAAAGCAAAATTGTCTTTGCAAAAGCAAAATTGTCTTTGCAAAAGCAAAATTGTGTTTGCAAAAGCAAAATTGTCTTTGCAAAAGCAAAATTGTCTTTGCAAAAGCAAAAATGTCTTTGCAAAAGCAAAATTGTCTTTGCAAAATCAAAATTGCGTTTGCAAAAGCAAAATTGTCTTTGCAAAAGCAAAATTGTCCTTGCAAAAGCAAAAATGTTTTTGCAAAAACAAAATTGTCTTTGCAAAAGCAAAATTGTGTTTGCAAAAGCAAAATTGTGTTTGCAAAAGCAAAATTGTGTTTGCAAATGCAAAATTGTGTTTGCAAAAGCAAAATTATGTTTGCAAATGCAAAATGTTGTTTGCAAAAGCAAAATTGTTTTTGCAAAAGCAAAATTGTGTTTGCAAAAGCAAAATTATGTTTGCAAATGCAAAATGTTGTTTGCAAAAGCAAAATTAAGTTTGCAAATGCAAAATGTTGTTTGCAAAAGCAAAATTGTTTTTGCAAAATCAAAATTGTGTTTGCAAAAGCAAAATTGTGTTTGCAAAAGCAAAATTGTGTTTGCAAAAGCAAAATTGTGTTTACAAAAGCAAAATTGTGTTTGCAAAAGCAAAATTGTTTTTGCAAAAGCAAAATTATTTTTGGAAAAGCAAAATTGTGTTTGCAAAAGCAAAATTGTTTTTGCAAAAGCAAAATTTTCTTTGCAAAAGCAAAATTTTCTTTGCAAAAGCAAAATTGTATTTGCAAAAGCAAAATTGTATTTGCAAAAGCAAAATTGTATTTGCAAAAGCAAAATTGTGTTTGCAAAAGCAAAATTGTGTTTGCCAAAGCAAAATTGTGTTTGCAAATGCAAAATTGTGTTTGCAAAAGCAAAATTATGTTTGCAAATGCAAAATGTTGTTTGCAAAAGCAAAATTGTTTTTGCAAAATCAAAATTGTGTTTGCAAAAGCAAAATTGTGTTTGCAAAAGCAAAATTGTGTTTGCAAATGCAAAATTGTGTTTGCAAAAGCAAAATTATGTTTGCAAATGCAAAATGTTGTTTGCAAAAGCAAAATTGTGTTTGCAAAAGCAAAATTGTGTTTGCAAAAGCAAAATTGTGTTTGCAAAAGCAAAATTGTTTTTGCAAAAGCAAAATTTTCTTTGCAAAAGCAAAATTGTATTTGCAAAAGCGAAATTGTGTTTGCAAAAGCAAAATTGTGTTTGCAAAAGCAAAATTGTGTTTACAAAAGCAAAATTGTGTTTGCAAGAGCAAAATTGTTTTTGCAAAAGCAAAATTATTTTTGGAAAAGCAAAATTGTGTTTGCAAAAGCAAAATTGTTTTTGCAAAAGCAAAATTTTCTTTGCAAAAGCAAAATTTTCTTTGCAAAAGCAAAATTGTATTTGCAAAAGCAAAATTGTATTTGCAAAAGCAAAATTGTGTTTGCAAAAGCAAAATTGTGTTTGCAAAAGCAAAATTGTGTTTGCAAAAGCAAAATTGTGCTTTCAAAAGCAAAATTGTGTTTGCAAAAGCAAAATTGTCTTTGCCAAACAAAATTGTCTTTGCAAAAGCAAAATTGTCTTTGCAAAACAAAATTGTCCTTACAAAAGCAAAAATGTTTTTGCAAAAACAAAATTGTCTTTGCAAAAGCAAAATTGTGTTTGAAAAAGCAAAATTGTGTTTGCAAAAGCAAAATTGTGTTTGCAAATGCAAAATTGTGTTTGCAAAAGCAAAATTATGTTTGCAAATGCAAAATGTTGTTTGCAAAAGCAAAATTGTTTTTGCAAAATCAAAATTGTGTTTGCAAAAGCAAAATTGTGTTTGCAAAAGCAAAATTGTGTTTACAAAAGCAAAATTGTGTTTGCAAAAGCAAAATTGTGTTTGCAAAAGCAAAATTGTGTTTGCAAAAGCAAAATTGTTTTTGCAAAAGCAAAATTTTCTTTGCAAAAGCAAAATTGTATTTGCAAAAGCAAAATTGTGTTTGCAAAAGCAAAATTGTAATTGCAAAAGCAAAATTGTATTTGCAAAAGCAAAATTGTCTTTGCAAAACAAAATTGTCTTTGCAAAAGCAAAATTGTCTTTGCAAAAGCAAAATTGTCTTTGCAAAAGCAAAATTGTCTTTGCAAAAGCAAAATTGTCTTTGCAAAAGCAAAATTGTCTTTGCAAAAACAAAATTGTCTTTGCGAAAACAAAATTGTCTTTGCGAAAACAAAATTGTCTTTGCAAAAGCAAAATTGTTTTTGCAAAAGCAAAATTGTCTTTGCAAAAGCAAAATTGTCTTTGCAAAAGCAAAATTGTCTTTGCAAAGCAAAATTGTCTTTGCAAAAGCAAAATTGTCTTTGCAAAAGCAAAATTGTCTTTGCAAAATCAAAATTGCGTTTGCAAAAGCAAAATTGTCTTTGCAAAAGCAAAATTGTCCTTGCAAAAGCAAAAATGTTTTTGCAAAAACAAAATTGTCCTTGCAAAAGCAAAAATGTTTTTGTAAAAACAAAATTGTCTTTGCAAAAGCAAAATTGTGTTTGCAAAAGCAAAATTGTGTTTGCAAAAGCAAAATTGTCTTTGCAAAAGCAAACTTTTCTTTGCAAATGCAAAATTATGTTTGCAAAAGCAAAATTGTGTTTGCAAAAGCAAAATTTTCTTTGCAAAAGCAAAATTATGTTTGCAAATGCAAAATTATGTTTGCAAAAGCAAAATTGTGTTTGCAAAAGCAAAATTTTCTTTGCAAAAGCAAAATTGTCTTTGCAGGAGCAAAATTATGTTTGCAAAACCAAAATTGTGTATACAAAAGCAAAATTGTGTTTGCAAAAGCAAAATTGTGTTTGCAAAAGCAAAATTGTGTTTACAAAAGCAAAATTGTGTTTGCAAAAGCAAAATTGTGTTTGCAAAAGCAAAATTGTGTTTGCAAAAGCAAAAGTGTGTTTGCAAAAGCAAAATTGTGTTTGCAAAAGCAAAATTGTGTTTGCAAAAGCAAAATTGTGTTTGCAAAAGCAAAATTTTCTTTGCAAAAGCAAAATTGTCTTTGCAGGAGCAAAATTATGTTTGCAAAACCAAAATTGTGTTTACAAAAGCAAAATTGTGTTTGCAAAAGCAAAATTGTGTTTGCAAAAGCAAAATTGTGTTTACAAAAGCAAAATTGTGTTTGCAAAAGCAAAATTGTGTTTGCAAAAGCAAAATTGTGTTTGCAAAAGCAAAATTGTGTTTGCAAAAGCAAAATTTTCTTTGCAAAAGCAAAATTGTCTTTGCAGGAGCAAAATTATGTTTGCAAAAGCAAAATTGTGTTTGCAAAAGCAAAATTGTGTTTGCAAAAGCAAAATTGTGTTTGCAAAAGCAAAATTGTGTTTGCAAAAGCAAAATTGTGTTTGCAAAAGCAAAATTGTGTTTGCAAAAGCAAAATTGTGTTTGCAAAAGCAAAATTGTGTTTGCAAAAGCAAAATTGTGTTTGCAAAAGCAAAATTGTCTTTGCAGGAGCAAAATTATGTTTGCAAAACCAAAATTGTGTTTACAAAAGCAAAATTGTGTTTGCAAAAGCAAAATTGTGTTTGCAAAAGCAAAATTGTGTTTGCAAAAGCAAAATTGTCTTTGCAGGAGCAAAATTATGTTTGCAAAACCAAAATTGTGTTTACAAAAGCAAAATTGTGTTTGCAAAAGCAAAATTGTGTTTGCAAAAGCAAAATTTTCTTTGCAAAAGCAAAATTGTCTTTGCAGGAGCAAAATTATGTTTGCAAAACCAAAATTGTGTTTACAAAAGCAAAATTGTGTTTGCAAAAGCAAAATTGTGTTTGCAAAAGGAAAATTGTGTTTGCAAAAGCAAAATTGTTTTTGCAAAAGCAAAATTGTTTTTGCAAAAGCAAAATTGTGTTTGCAAAAGCAAAATTGTGTTTGCAAAAGCAAAATTGTCTTTGCAGGAGCAAAATTATGTTTGCAAAACCAAAATTGTGTTTACAAAAGCAAAATTGTGTTTGCAAAAGCAAAATTGTGTTTACAAAAGCAAAATTGTGTTTGCAAAAGCAAAATTGTGTTTGCAAAAGCAAAATTTTCTTTGCAAAAGCAAAATTGTCTTTGCAGGAGCAAAATTATGTTTGCAAAAGCAAAATTGTGTTTGCAAAAGCAAAATTGTGTTTGCAAAAGGAAAATTGTGTTTGCAAAAGCAAAATTGTTTTTGCAAAAGCAAAATTGTGTTTACAAAAGCAAAATTGTGTTTGCAAAAGCAAAATTGTGTTTGCAAAAGCAAAATTGTCTTTGCAGGAGCAAAATTATGTTTGCAAAACCAAAATTGTGTTTACAAAAGCAAAATTGTGTTTGCAAAAGCAAAATTGTGTTTACAAAAGCAAAATTGTGTTTGCAAAAGCAAAATTGTGTTTGCAAAAGCAAAATTTTCTTTGCAAAAGCAAAATTGTCTTTGCAGGAGCAAAATTATGTTTGCAAAAGCAAAATTGTGTTTGCAAAAGCAAAATTGTGTTTGCAAAAGCAAAATTGTGTTTGCAAAAGGAAAATTGTGTTTGCAAAAGCAAAATTGTTTTTGCAAAAGCAAAATTGTTTTTGCAAAAGCAAAATTGTGTTTGCAAAAGCAAAATTGTGTTTGCAAAAGCAAAATTGTCTGTGCAAAAGCAAAATTGTGTTTGCAAAAGCAAAATTGTGTTTGCAAAACAAAATTGTCTTTGCAGGAGCAAAATTGTGTTTGCAAAAGCAAAATTGTGTTTGCAAAAGGAAAATTGTGTTTGCAAAGGCAAAATTGTGTTTGCAAAAGCAAAATTGTTTTTGCAAAATCAAAATTAAGTTTGCAAAAGCAAAATTGTCTGTGCAGGAGCAAAATTGTGTTTGCAAAAGCAAAATTGTGTTTGCAAAAGCAAAATTGTGTTTGCAAAAGCAAAATTGTGTTTGCAATGGCAGAAATTGTGTTTGCAAAAGCAAAATTGTGTTTGCAAAAGCAAAATTGTGTTTGCAAAAGCAAAATTGTCTGTGCAAAAGCAAAATTGTGTTTGCAAAAGCAAAATTGTGTGTAATGAATTTGTAACGCCGTACACAAGCCAAATACATGCGACTTTGTTTTGTTTAAATTGTTATACTGGAAATGAATTGCTTTGTAAATTAATCGTTACAATTTATAAAATTGTCATTCCAATTTTTAGCGTTAAGAGTAATGGTCTTAACAACTTGAATTAAAACTTAGCCCCTACGTAACTTTATAATAAAGTACATTTTGTTAAATTTCTTTATATCACTCGAAAAGTCGTTTTATTGTTGAGCCACTGAACAGTTTTTACTAAAAAACTAACAAAGGTTATGGGCCCAGGACACTGGTAACTTAAGTTTTTTGTGGTCTTCACGTATTCAACAATAAAAAATTTGTGAGGTTATATACCCAAGGAGTTCTTTTGGTTTTGGTTGTTTTATCCGGAGGTTTAAAAAACAAATATGTCGAGTGGTGTTGCTAGTATAGAGAAATTAAACGGAGATAACTACACAACATGGTGTATACAAGTAAAAAGTTTGCTGATCACAATGGATTTGTGGAACACTGTCGTGGAGCCCTGCCCGGAAGAAAGTGTTCAGAAAGCAGTTTGGCAGAACAACGACAATAAGGCGCTTGCAACAATTACCCTAAGTGTTAAACCCAGTGAGTTGATCCATATTAAGAATTGTTCAACTGCAAAAAGTGCCTGGTATGTATTATCATCAATATACAAGTCGAATACAGCGTCCAGAAAAGTAAATTTATTCAAAAGGCTTGTCAAGTTTAAATTTCATAGTAATGAAAAGTTTTCCACACAAATAAATGAATTTTGTTCCATAATTGATGACCTTAAAGAAATTGGAATCGCTTTAAATGAAGATTTGCTTTCAATATTATTATTATGTAGTCTTCCCGATGAAATGGAGAGTTTTGTGGTAGCAATTGAGAGTAGAGATATTTTACCAAAATGTGAGAAATTAATTTCAAAAATATTGGAAGAAGAAATGAGACAATCCAGTAAAGTAAATAATAATATAGAAAATGTTTTTGCGGCGAATTCCAAAAATTATGCAAAAAGAAACAGAAAATCTTTTAACACAAACAACAACTATAGAAATAAAAATAGTTCAACAAAAACAACAAACAATAGTAACGGCAATCTTAAAAATGATGGTTATGTTAATAACATTAGTAATGTAAAATGTTTTCGCTGCGGCAAAAAGGGCCACATTCGTTCACAGTGCAAAGAGAAATATGAAAATGAATTTGCTTGCTCTTTATATGAAGACAGATGTAATGTAACAGAAATGTGGATATTCGACAGCGGCGCGACGTCACATATGTGCAAATCAAAAGCGTATTTTATAACATTAAATGAGTCGCAACAACAAGTCGTGTTAGCATCTGGTGAGAGTGTTAAAGCTGAAGGCATAGGAAATATTAAAATAAAAACAAAATTTTGCACACTTGAATTAAAGAATGTTCTATATGTACCATATTTACATTCGAATTTTTTATCTATTAATAAAATAGTTAAAGCTGGTCACACTGTTAAATTTGCCGATAATAAAGCAGAAATGAAGAGCAAAAATAAACAAACAATTTTGACAGCTGATTTGGTTGGTGAAATGTTCATTGCAAATATAAAATCTATTGTAAATTTTGAAAATATTGAAAGTGCTTATGGACTAATTAACAAAAGTGAAGGAATAAAGTGGCATCAACGCTATGGTCATTTGAACCTTAATGATTTAAACAAATTGAACGTAAATAATATGGTGAAAGGTTTTAATGTAAAAATGCCAAAAACAATTGATTGCATTACTTGTGCTGTGTGTAAAATTTCCGCCAAACCCTACAAAAGCTACGGAAGTGTACAAACAAAAGACTTGCTGGAGTTGGTACATACAGATCTATGTGGGCCAATTGGAACAAAAACCCTAAGTGGCGCGTCGTATTTCATCACCTTTATTGATGATTATTCGCGGTATACAACAACGTTTTTCTTAAAAAATAAATCAGATGCCTTTGACGCATTCTGTTCTTTTGCTGGGACCGCGGAGACGCAGACAGGCCGCAAAATTAAAGTTGTTAGGAGCGATAATGGAACGGAATTTGTTAATTCTAAATTTAAAGATTTTTTCTCTAAGAAAGGCATCGTCCATCAAACAACAGTGAGCTATTCGCCACAACAGAATGGTGTTTCGGAAAGGGCGAACAGGACGTTGGTGGAGATGGCTAGGTGTTTGCTTGAGTCTTCTGGTTTGCCACAGGTATTATGGGGTGAAGCTATCAATACTGCAACATATTTGAGGAATCGAGCTCCAACAAAAGTGTTAAATGATGTTACACCGTACGAGAGATGGTTCGGTAAAAAACCATCAGTTTTTCATTTAAAAACATTTGGATGCGATGCAGTTGTTTTAAATAAAGGTCCTAAGCCGAAAGGTGGTAAATTTTTCCCTAAAGGTAATAAAATGAAATTTGTGGGTTATCAATTGTCTACAAAAGGTTATCGTTTATATAATCCCACTACTAAGCAAATAATTATTTCTCGAGACGTTATTTTCTTTGAACAATCTTTTGAAAAATGTTTTATTCCAGACAAAGAAGAAGAAAATCTATTTTTGGAATTTTTTAAAGAAAATAATTCAGTGAGTATTCCTGAGGTAGAACAAATCAAGGAGGAAGAAGTCGAAGAAGAGCAAATGAATGATGATGATGAAGATCTGGCAGAGGAGAGTAGTGTGGAAACAGACAGAGATGAAACAATTGTTGTCGAAAACAAAAGAAAACGAGGTAGACCAAAATTGATAAAAACTGGAGGTAAAGGCAGGCCCAGAAAAGTATACTGCACCGAAGACGGCGTTGAGATGTTGAATTCTGTTATAGAAAATCCCGACACGGTGGCAGAAGCATTAAATTCTGAAAATTCAAATAGGTGGATTGAAGCCATGAAGAAAGAATATGATTCCTTGATCAAAAACAAAACTTGGCAGCTTGTAGATAAACCCAAAGGTAAAAATGTGATTGGTTGCAAGTGGGTGTTTGCGTTAAAACGTAATCCTGATGGTTCGGTGGAGAAGTACAAAGCTAGGCTTGTTGCCCAGGGCTGTTCCCAAAAACCAAACGTTGATTATAAAGAAACATTCGCACCCGTCGTTCGTCATTCAACAATTCGGTTGATATTGGCCTTATCGGCCAAATATAAATTATTGGTAAATCACGTCGATATTGTTGCTGCTTATTTAAATGGAAATATTGATGAAGATGTTTATATGTTACAACCTCCTATGTTTGAAGACCAAAGTAAGCCGAGTCAAGTATGCAAGTTATCTAAAGCATTATACGGCTTAAAACAAGCAGGACGTGAGTGGAACAAGAAAGTTAACGACATCTTGTTAAAAATGGGGTTTATACGGTGCAAATCGGATACATGTGTATATATTCGAAGAGATGATTCTAATTTGAATATCATTGCGATTTATGTTGATGATATGTTACTGGCATGTTCAAATGAGCTTGACATGAAAAACATTATTTTGGAGCTGAACCAAAGTGTAGAAGCCATTGATCGTGGGCCGTTATCATTCTATTTAGGAATGGAAATAAATCGAGTTGGTTCGAGAGGTGATATCACAATTCACCAAAATAAATACACCCAAGAAATTTTAGAAAAGTGGGGTATGGCAGATTGTAAGCCAGTGTCTACGCCGTGGCCGAGTGGAGCTGTATTAGAAAGATGTAAGAATAAATGCGACGACTTAAATGTTAAAAGCTATCAAAGTTTAATAGGTGCATTGATGTATCTGGCGGTAATATCACGTCCGGATATAATCCATGTAGTTTCCAAATTGTCTCAATATAACTGTCATCCACACGAAGAACATTTAAAAGCTGCAAAACATGTTTTAAGATACCTGAAAAAGAATCCAGTTGGTAAAATAGTTTTTTCTGCTAATTATAATGAATTTAAATGTTTCACAGATGCAGACTGGGGCTGTGAGTCAACAGATCGAAAATCTTATTCTGGTCATGTATTGTTTATGAGCGGTGGTCCAGTTGCATGGGAGTCACGAAAGCAAGCTATAGTAGCCTTGAGTACAATGGAAGCTGAGTACATAGCTTTATGCCAAGGTACGAAAGAAGTGGTTTTTCATCGAAATCTTTTAAAAGAGCTGAGTTTTGATGAATATGTAACTACACCAACAACAATATTTTGCGACAACCAAAGTGCTAGTTTCATGGTAAAAAACCCTGCAGTACATAAGAGAAGTAAGCACATTGATATTCGATACCATTATATTCGGGAGCAATATGATAGTAAGAATATTAATATCGAATATATTCCCTCATATGATAATGCAGCAGACATACTAACAAAAGTTTTAAGTAAAAACAAACACTTACAGGGTTGTAAACTTTTAAAGTTAAAATTGTAATTTTTGAATTTTTATTATTGAAATACACATTGTGAATGCATTTGGCTTGAGGGGGAGTTTGTAATGAATTTGTAACGCCGTACACAAGCCAAATACATGCGACTTTGTTTTGTTTAAATTGTTATACTGGAAATGAATTGCTTTGTAAATTAATCGTTACAATTTATAAAATTGTCATTCCAATTTTTAGCGTTAAGAGTAATGGTCTTAACAACTTGAATTAAAACTTAGCCCCTACGTAACTTTATAATAAAGTACATTTTGTTAAATTTCTTTATATCACTCGAAAAGTCGTTTTATTGTTGAGCCACTGAACAGTTTTTACTAAAAAACTAACATTGTGTTTGCAAAGGCAAAATTGTCTTTGCAGGAGCAAAATTGTGTTTGCAAAAGCAAAATTGTGTTTGCAAAAGGAAAATTGTGTTTGCAAAAGCAAAATTGTGTTTGCAAAAGCAAAATTGTCTGTGCAAAAGCAAAATTATGTTTGCAAAAGCAAAATTGTGTTTGCAAAAGCAAAATTGTCTGTGCAAAAGCAAAATTGTGTTTGCAAAAGCAAAATTGTGTTTGCAAAAGCAAAATTGTCTTTGCAGGAGCAAAATTGTGTTTGCAAAAGCAAAATTGTGTTTGCAAAAGGAAAATTGTGTTTGCAAAGGCAAAATTGTGTTTGCAAAAGCAAAATTGTTTTTGCAAAATCAAAATTAAGTTTGCAAAAGCAAAATTGTCTGTGCAGGAGCAAAATTGTGTTTGCAAAAGCAAAATTGTGTTTGCAAAAGCAAAATTGTGTTTGCAAAAGCAAAATTGTCTGTGCAAAAGCAAAATTATGTTTGCAAAAGCAAAATTGTGTTTGCAAAAGCAAAATTGTTTTTGCAAAATCAAAATTATGTTTGCAAAAGCAAAATTGTGTTTGCAAAAGCAAAATTGTCTTTGCAGGAGCAAAATTGTGTTTGCAAAAGCAAAATTGTGTTTGCAAAATCAAAATTATGTTTGCAAAAGCAAAATTGTCTTTGCAGGAGCAAAATTGTGTTTGCAAAAGCAAAATTGTGTTTGCAAAAGGAAAATTGTGTTTGCAAAAGCAAAATTGTCTGTGCAGGAGCAAAATTGTGTTTGCAAAAGCAAAATTGTGTTTGCAAAATCAAAATTATGTTTGCAAAAGCAAAATTGTTTTTGCAAAAGGAAAATTGTGTTTGCAAAAGCAAAATTGTGTTTGCAAAAGCAAAATTGTCTGTGCAGGAGCAAAATTGTGTTTGCAAAAGCAAAATTGTGTTTGCAAAATCAAAATTATGTTTGCAAAAGCAAAATTGAGTTTGCAAAAGCAAAATTGTGTTTGCAAAAGCAAAATTTTGTTTGCAAAAGCAAAATTATTTTTGCAAAAGCAAAATTGTGTTTGCAAAAGCAAAATTGAGTTTGCAAAAGCAAAATTGTCTTTGCAAAAGCAAAATTGTTTATGCAAAAGCAAAATTGTGTTTGCAAAAGCAAAATTGAGTTTGCAAAAGCAAAATTGTCTTTGCAAAAGCAAAATTGTGTTTGCAAAAGCAAAATTGAGTTTGCAAAAGCAAAATTGTCTTTGCAAAAGCAAAATTGTTTATGCAAAAGTAAAATTGTGTTTGCAAAAGCAAAATTGTGTTTGCAAAAGCAAAATTTTGTTTGCAAAAGCAAAATTATTTTTGCAAAAGCAAAATTGTGTTTGCAAAAGCAAAATTGAGTTTGCAAAAGCAAAATTGTCTTTGCAAAAGCAAAATTGTTTATGCAAAAGCAAAATTGTGTTTGCAAAAGCAAAATTGTGTTTGCAAAAGCAAAATTTTGTTTGCAAAAGCAAAATTATTTTTGCAAAAGCAAAATTGTGTTTGCAAAAGCAAAATTGAGTTTGCAAAAGCAAAATTGTCTTTGCAAAAGCAAAATTGTTTATGCAAAAGCAAAATTGTGTTTGCAAAAGCAAAATTGAGATTGCAAAAGCAAAATTGTCTTTGCAAAAGCAAAATTGTTTATGCAAAAGCAAAATTGTGTTTGCAAAAGCAAAATTGAGTTTGCAAAAGCAAAATTGTGTTTGCAAAAGCAAAATTGTCTTTACAAAAGCAAAATGGTGTTTGCAAAAGCAAAATTGTTTATGCAAAAGCAAAATTGTGTTTGCAAAAGCAAAATTGAGTTTGCAAAAGCAAAATTGTGTTTGCAAAAGCAAAATTGTGTTTGCAAAAGCAAAATTGTGTTTGCAAAAGCAAAATTTTGTTTGCAAAAGCAAAATTGTGTTTGCAAAAGCAAAATTGTCTTTGCAGGAGCAAAATTGTGTTTGCAAAAGCAAAATTGTGTTTGCAAAATCAAAATTATGTTTGCAAAAGCAAAATTGTCTTTGCAGGAGCAAAATTGTGTTTGCAAAAGCAAAATTGTGTTTGCAAAAGCAAAATTGTGTTTGCAAAAGGAAAATTGTGTTTGCAAAAGCAAAATTGTTTTTGCAAAAGCAAAATTGTGTTTGCAAAAGCAAAATTGTGTTTGCAAAGGCAAAATTGTCTGTGCAAAAGCAAAATTGTGTTTGCAAAAGCAAAATTGTTTTTGCAAAATCAAAATTATGTTTGCAAAAGCAAAATTGTGTTTGCAAAAGCAAAATTGTGTTTGCAAAATCAAAATTATGTTTGCAAAAGCAAAATTGTCTTTGCAGGAGCAAAATTGTGTTTGCAAAAGCAAAATTGTGTTTGCAAAAGCAAAATTGTGTTTGCAAAAGCAAAATTGTGTTTGCAAAAGCAAAATTGTGTTTGCAAAAGCAAAATTGTGTTTGCAAAAGCAAAATTGTGTTTGCAAAAGCAAAATTGTGTTTGCAAAAGCAAAATTGTGTTTGCAAAAGCAAAATTGTCTGTGCAAAAGCAAAATTGTGTTTGCAAAAGCAAAATTGTGTTTGCAAAAGCAAAATTGTCTTTGCAGGAGCAAAATTGTGTTTGCAAAAGCAAAATTGTGTTTGCAAAAGGAAAATTGTGTTTGCAAAAGCAAAATTGTGTTTGCAAAATCAAAATTATGTTTGCAAAAGCAAAATTGTCTTTGCAGGAGCAAAATTGTTTTTGCAAAAGCAAAATTGTTTTTGCAAAAGCAAAATTGTGTTTGCAAAAGGAAAATTGTGTTTGCAAAAGCAAAATTGTTTTTGCAAAAGCAAAATTGTTTTTGCAAAAGCAAAATTGTTTTTGCAAAAGCAAAATTGTTTTTGCAAAAACAAAATTGTGTTTGCAAAAGCAAAATTGTGTTTGCAAAAGCAAAATTGTCTGTGCAAAAGCTAAATTATGTTTGCAAAAGCAAAATTGTGTTTGCAAAAGCAAAATTGTTTATGCAAAAGCAAAATTGTGTTTGCAAAAGCAAAATTGTGTTTGCAAAAGCAAAATTGTGTTTACAAAAGCAAAATGGTGTTTGCAAAAGCAAAATTGTTTTTGCAAAAGTAAAATTGTGTTTGCAAAAGCAAAATTGATTTTGGAAAAGCAAAATTGTCTTTGCAAAAGCAAAAATGTTTTTGCAAAAGCAAAATTGTGTTTGCAAAAGCAAAATTGTCTTTGCAAAAGCAAAATTATGTTTGCAAAAGCAAAATTGTTTTTGCAAAAGCAAAATTGTGTTTGCAAAAGCAAAATTGTGTTTGCAAAAGCAAAATTGTTTTTGCAAAAGCAAAATTGTGTTTGCAAAAGCAAAATTGTCTTTGCAAAAGCAAAATTGTGTTTGCAAAAGCAAAATTGTTTTTGCAAAAGCAAAATTGTCTTTGCAAAAGCAAAATTGTCTTTGCAAAAGCAAAATTGTCTTTGCAAAAGCAAAAATGTTTTTGCAAAAGCAAAATCGTCTTTGCAAAAGCAAAATTGTCTTTGCAAAAGCAAAATTGTCTTTGCAAAAGCAAAATTGTGTTTGCAAAAGCAAAATTGTTTTTGCAAAAGCAAAATTGTGTTTGCAAAAGCAAAATTGTCTTTGCAAAAGCAAAATTGTCTTTGCAAAAGCAAAATTGTGTTTGCAAAAGCAAAATTGTCTTTGCAAAAGCAAAATTGTGTTTGCAAAAGCAAAATTGTTTTTGCAAAAGCAAAATTGTGTTTGCAAAAGCAAAATTGTGTTTGCAAAAGCAAAATTGTTTTTGCAAAAGCAAAGTTGTGTTTGCAAAAGCAAAATTGTCTTTGCAAAAGCAAAATTGTCTTTGCAAAAGCAAAAATGTTTTTGCAAAAGCAAAATTGTCTTTGCAAAAGCAAAATTGTGTTTGCAAAAGCAAAATTGTTTTTGCAAAAGCAAAATTGTTTTTGCAAAAGCAAAATTGTGTTTGCAAAAGCAAAATTGTCTTTGCAAAAGCAAAATTGTCTTTGCAAAAGCAAAATTGTCTTTGCAAAAGCAAAAATGTTTTTGCAAAAGCAAAATTGTCTTTGCAAAAGCAAAATTGTGTTTGCAAAAGCAAAATTGTTTTTGCAAAAGCAAAATTGTGTTTGCAAAAGCAAAATTGTCTTTGCAAAAGCAAAATTGTCTTTGCAAAAGCAAAATTGTGTTTGCAAAAGCAAAATTGTCTTTGCAAAAGCAAAATTGTGTTTGCAAAAGCAAAATTGTGTTTGCAAAAGCAAAATTGTCTTTGCAAAAGCAAAATTGTCTTTGCAAAAGCAAAATTGTTTTTGCAAAAGCAAAATTGTGTTTGCAAAAGCAAAATTGTCTTTGCAAAAGCAAAATTGTCTTTGCAAAAGCAAATGTTTTTGCAAAAGCAAAATTGTCTTTGCAAAAGCAAAATTGTGTTTGCAAAAGCAAAATTGTTTTTGCAAAAGCAAAATTGTGTTTGCAAAAGCAAAATTGTTTTTGCAAAAGCAAAATTGTTTTTGCAAAAGCAAAATTGTTTTTGCAAAAGCAAAATTGTTTTTGCAAAAGCAAAATTGTCTTTGCAAAAGCAAAAATGTTTTTGCAAAAGCAAAATTGTGTTTGCAAAAGCAAAATTGTCTTTGCAAAAGCAAAATTGTCTTTGCAAAAGCAAAAATGTTTTTGCAAAAGCAAAATTGTCTTTGCAAAAGCAAAATTGTGTTTGCAAAAGCAAAATTGTTTTTGCAAAAGCAAAATTGTGTTTGCAAAAGCAAAATTGTTTTTGCAAAAGCAAAATTGTTTTTGCAAAAGCAAAATTGTTTTTGCAAAAGCAAAATTGTTTTTGCAAAAGCAAAATTGTCTTTGCAAAAGCAAAATTGTCTTTGCAAAAGCAAAATTGTTTTTGCAAAAGCAAAATTGTTTTTGCAAAAGCAAAATTGTTTTTGCAAAAGCAAAATTGTGTTTGCAAAAGCAAAATTGTTTTTGCAAAAGCAAAATTGTTTTTGCAAAAGCAAAATTGTTTTTGCAAAAGCAAAATTGTGTTTGCAAAAGCAAAATTGTCTTTGCAAAAGCAAAATTGTTTTTGCAAAAGCAAAATTGTGTTTGCAAAAGCAAAATTGTCTTTGCAAAAGCAAAATTGTGTTTGCAAAAGCAAAATTGTTTTTGCAAAAGCAAAATTGTGTTTGCAAAAGCAAAATTGTCTTTGCAAAAGCAAAATTGTCTTTGCAAAAGCAAAATTGTGTTTGCAAAAGCAAAATTGTTTTTGCAAAAGCAAAATTGTGTTTGCAAAAGCAAAATTGTCTTTGCAAAAGTAAAATTGTGTTTGCAAAAGCAAAATTGTGTTTGCAAAAGCAAAATTGTGTTTGAAAAAGCAAAATTGTGTTTGCAAAAGCAAAATTGTTTTTGCAAAAGCAAAATTGTGTTTGCAAAAGTAAAATTGTGTTTGCAAAAGCAAAATTGTGTTTGCAAAAGCAAAATTGTGTTTCCAAAAGCAAAATTTTGTTTGCAAAAGCAAAATTGTGTTTGCAAAAGCAAAATTGTGTTTGCAAAAGTAAAATTGTGTTTGCAAAAGCAAAATTGTGTTTGCAAAAGCAAAATTGTGTTTGCAAAAGAAAAATTTTGTTTGCAAAAGCAAAATTATTTTTGCAAAATCAAAATTGTGTTTGCAAAAGCAAAATTGAGTTTGCAAAAGCAAAATTGTGTTTGCAAAAGCAAAATTGTGTTTACAAAAGCAAAATGGTGTTTGCAAAAGCAAAATTATTTTTGCAAAAGCAAAATTGTGTTTACAAAAGCAAAATTGAGTTTGCAAAAGCAAAATTGTGTTTGCAAAAGCAAAATTGTCTTTGCAAAAGTAAAATTGTGTTTGCAAAAGCAAAATTGTGTTTGCAAAAGCAAAATTGAGTTTGCAAAAGCAAAATTGTGTTTGCAAAAGCAAAATTTTGTTTGCAAAAGCAAAATTATTTTTGCAAAAGCAAAATTGTGTTTGCAAAAGCAAAATTGAGTTTGCAAAAGCAAAATTGTCTTTGCAAAAGCAAAATTGTTTATGCAAAAGCAAAATTGTGTTTGCAAAAGCAAAATTGTGTTTGCAAAAGCAAAATTTTGTTTGCAAAAGCAAAATTATTTTTGCAAAAGCAAAATTGTGTTTGCAAAAGAAAATTATTTTTGCAAAAGCAAAATTGTGTTTGCAAAAGCAAAATTATTTTTGCAAAAGCAAAATTGTGTTTGCAAAAGCAAAATTTTGTTTGCAAAAGCAAAATTATTTTTGCAAAAGCAAAATTGTGTTTGCAAAAGCAAAATTGAGTTTGCAAAAGCAAAATTGTCTTTGCAAAAGCAAAATTGTTTATGCAAAAGCAAAATTGTGTTTGCAAAAGCAAAATTGAGATTGCAAAAGCAAAATTGTCTTTGCAAAAGCAAAATTGTTTATGCAAAAGCAAAATTGTGTTTGCAAAAGCAAAATTGAGTTTGCAAAAGCAAAATTGTGTTTGCAAAAGCAAAATTGTGTTTACAAAAGCAAAATGGTGTTTGCAAAAGCAAAATTGTTTATGCAAAAGCAAAATTGTTTATGCAAAAGCAAAATTGTGTTTGCAAAAGCAAAATTGTCTTTGCAAAAGCAAAATTGTTTATGCAAAAGCAAAATTGTGTTTGCAAAAGCAAAATTGAGTTTGCAAAAGCAAAATTGTCTTTGCAAAAGCAAAATTGTGTTTACAAAAGCAAAATGGTGTTTACAAAAGCAAAATGGTGTTTGCAAAAGCAAAATTGTTTATGCAAAAGCAAAATTGTGTTTGCAAAAGCAAAATTGTGTTTACAAAAGCAAAATGGTGTTTGCAAAAGCAAAATTGTTTATGCAAAAGCAAAATTGTGTTTGCAAAAGCAAAATTGTGTTTGCAAAAGCAAAATTTTGTTTGCAAAAGCAAAATTTTGTTTGCAAAAGCAAAATTATTTTTGCAAAAGCAAAATTGTGTTTGCAAAAGCAAAATTGAGTTTGCAAAAGCAAAATTGTCTTTGCAAAAGCAAAATTGTTTATGCAAAAGCAAAATTGTGTTTGCAAAAGCAAAATTGTGTTTGCAAAAGCAAAATTTTGTTTGCAAAAGCAAAATTATTTTTGCAAAAGCAAAATTGTGTTTGCAAAAGCAAAATTGAGTTTGCAAAAGCAAAATTGTCTTTGCAAAAGCAAAATTGTTTATGCAAAAGCAAAATCGTGTTTGCAAAAGCAAAATTGAGTTTGCAAAAGCAAAATTGTTTATGCAAAAGCAAAATTGTGTTTGCAAAAGCAAAATTGAGTTTGCAAAAGCAAAATTGTGTTTGCAAAAGCAAAATTGTGTTTACAAAAGCAAAATTGTGTTTGCAAAAGCAAAATTGTTTATGCAAAAGCAAAATTGTGTTTGCAAAAGCAAAATTGAGTTTGCAAAAGCAAAATTGTGTTTGCAAAAGCAAAATTGTGTTTGCAAAAGCAAAATTTTGTTTGCAAAAGCAAAATTATTTTTGCAAAAGCAAAATTGTGTTTGCAAAAGCAAAATTGTGTTTGCAAAAGCAAAATTTTGTTTGCAAAAGCAAAATTTTGTTTGCAAAAGCAAAATTATTTTTGCAAAAGCAAAATTGTGTTTACAAAAGCAAAATGGTGTTTGCAAAAGCAAAATTGAGTTTGCAAAAGCAAAATTGTCTTTGCAAAAGCAAAATTGTGTTTACAAAAGCAAAATGGTGTTTGCAAAAGCAAAATTGTTTATGCAAAAGCAAAATTGTGTTTGCAAAAGCAAAATTGAGTTTGCAAAAGCAAAATTGTGTTTGCAAAAGCAAAATTGTGTTTGCAAAAGCAAAATTGTGTTTGCAAAAGCAAAATTTTGTTTGCAAAAGCAAAATTATTTTTGCAAAAGCAAAATTGTGTTTGCAAAAGCAAAATTGTGTTTGCAAAAGCAAAATTGTTTTTGCAAAAGCAAAATTGTTTTTGCAAAAGCAAAATTGTCTTTGCAAAAGCAAAATTGTCTTTGCAAAAGCAAAATTGTGTTTACAAAAGCAAAATTATTTTTGCAAAAGCAAAATTGTGTTTGCAAAAGCAAAATTGTGTTTACAAAAGCAAAATGGTGTTTGCAAAAGAAAAATTGTTTTTGCAAAAGCAAAATTGTGTTTGCATAAGCAAAATTGAGTTTGCAAAAGCAAAATTGTCTTTGCAAAAGCAAAATTATTTTTGCAAAAGCAAAATTGTGTTTACAAAAGCAAAATGGTGTCTGCAAAAGCAAAATTGTTTTTGCAAAAGCAAAATTGTGTTTGCAAAAGCAAAATGGTGTTTGCAAAAGCAAAATTGTTTTTGCAAAAGCAAAATTGTGTTTACAAAAGCAAAATGGTGTTTGCAAAAGCAAAATTATTTTTGCAAAAGCAAAATTGTGTTTGCAAAAGCAAAATTGTGTTTACAAAAGCAAAATGGTGTTTGCAAAAGCAAAATTGTTTTTGCAAAAGCAAAATTGTGTTTACAAAAGCAAAATGGTGTTTGCAAAAGCAAAATTGTTTTTGCAAAAGCAAAATTGTGTTTACAAAAGCAAAATGGTGTTTGCAAAAGCAAAATTATTTTTGCAAAAGCAAAATTGTGTTTGCAAAAGCAAAATTGTGTTTACAAAAGCAAAATGGTGTTTGCAAAAGAAAAATTGTTTTTGCAAAAGCAAAATTGTGTTTGCAAAAGCAAAATTGAGTTTGCAAAAGCAAAATTGTCTTTGCAAAAGCAAAATTGTGTTTACAAAAGCAAAATTATTTTTGCAAAAGCAAAATTGAGTTTACAAAAGCAAAATGGTGTTTACAAAAGCAAAATGGTGTTTGCAAAAGAAAAATTGTTTATGCAAAAGCAAAATTGTGTTTGCAAAAGCAAAATTGTGTTTACAAAAGCAAAATTGTGTTTACAAAAGCAAAATGGTGTTTACAAAAGCAAAATGGTGTTTGCAAAAGAAAAATTGTTTATGCAAAAGCAAAATTGAGTTTGAAAAAGCAAAATTGTCTTTGCAAAAGCAAAATTGTGTTTACAAAAGCAAAATGGTGTTTACAAAAGCAAAATGGTGTTTGCAAAAGCAAAATTGTTTATGCAAAAGCAAAATTGTGTTTGCAAAAGCAAAATTGTGTTTACAAAAGCAAAATGGTGTTTGCAAAAGCAAAATTGTTTTTGCAAAAGCAAAATTGTTTTTGCAAAAGCAAAATTGTGTTTGCAAAAGCAAAATTGAGTTTGCAAAAGCAAAATTGTCTTTGCAAAAGCAAAATTGTGTTTACAAAAGCAAAATTGTGTTTGCAAAAGCAAAATTGTTTTTGCAAAAGCAAAATTGTTTTTGCAAAAGCAAAATTGTGTTTGCAAAAGCAAAATTGAGTTTGCAAAAGCAAAATTGTCTTTGCAAAAGCAAAATTGTGTTTACAAAAGCAAAATTGTGTTTGCAAAAGCAAAATGGGGTTTGCAAAAGAAAAATTGTTTTTGCAAAAGCAAAATTGAGTTTGCAAAAGCAAAATTGTCTTTGCAAAAGCAAAATTATTTTTGCAAAAGCAAAATTGTGTTTGCAAAAGCAAAATTGTGTTTACAAAAGCAAAATGGTGTTTGCAAAAGCAAAATTATTTTTGCAAAAGCAAAATTGTGTTTACAAAAGCAAAATGGTGTTTACAAAAGCAAAATTGTTTTTGCAAAAGCAAAATTGTTTTTGCAAAAGCAAAATTGTCTTTGCAAAAGCAAAATTGTCTTTGCAAAAGCAAAATTGTGTTTACAAAAGCAAAATTATTTTTGCAAAAGCAAAATTGTGTTTGCAAAAGCAAAATTGTGTTTACAAAAGCAAAATGGTGTTTGCAAAAGAAAAATTGTTTTTGCAAAAGCAAAATTGTGTTTGCATAAGCAAAATTGAGTTTGCAAAAGCAAAATTGTCTTTGCAAAAGCAAAATTATTTTTGCAAAAGCAAAATTGTGTTTACAAAAGCAAAATGGTGTTTGCAAAAGCAAAATTATTTTTGCAAAAGCAAAATTGTGTTTGCAAAAGCAAAATTGTGTTTACAAAAGCAAAATGGTGTTTGCAAAAGCAAAATTGTTTTTGCAAAAGCAAAATTGTTTTTGCAAAAGCAAAATTGTGTTTGCAAAAGCAAAATTGAGTTTGCAAAAGCAAAATTGTCTTTGCAAAAGCAAAATTGTGTTTACAAAAGCAAAATGGTGTTTGCAAAAGCAAAATGGTGTTTACAAAAGCAAAATGGGGTTTGCAAAAGCAAAATTGTGTTTGCAAAAGCAAAATTGTTTTTGCAAAAGCAAAATTGTTTTTGCAAAAGCAAAATTGTGTTTGCAAAAGCAAAATTGAGTTTGCAAAAGCAAAATTGTCTTTGCAAAAGCAAAATTGTGTTTACAAAAGCAAAATTGTGTTTGCAAAAGCAAAATGGGGTTTGCAAAAGAAAAATTGTTTTTGCAAAAGCAAAATTGAGTTTGCAAAAGCAAAATTGTCTTTGCAAAAGCAAAATTATTTTTGCAAAAGCCAAATTGTGTTTGCAAAAGCAAAATTGTCTTTGCAAAAGCAAAATTGTGTTTACAAAAGCAAAATTATTTTTGCAAAAGCAAAATTGTGTTTACAAAAGCAAAATGGTGTTTACAAAAGCAAAATTGTTTTTGCAAAAGCAAAATTGTTTTTGCAAAAGCAAAATTGTCTTTGCAAAAGCAAAATTGTCTTTGCAAAAGCAAAATTGTGTTTACAAAAGCAAAATTATTTTTGCAAAAGCAAAATTGTGTTTACAAAAGCAAAATGGTGTTTGCAAAAGCAAAATTGTGTTTACAAAAGCAAAATGGTGTTTGCAAAAGCAAAATTATTTTTGCAAAAGCAAAATTGTGTTTGCAAAAGCAAAATTGTGTTTACAAAAGCAAAATGGTGTTTGCAAAAGCAAAATTATTTTTGCAAAAGCAAAATTGTGTTTGCAAAAGCAAAATTGTGTTTACAAAAGCAAAATGGTGTTTGCAAAAGCAAAATTGTCTTTGCAAAAGCAAAATTGTGTTTACAAAAGCAAAATGGTGTTTGCAAAAGCAAAATTATTTTTGCAAAAGCAAAATTGTGTTTGCAAAAGCAAAATTGAGTTTGCAAAAGCAAAATTGTCTTTGCAAAAGCAAAATTGTGTTTGCAAAAGCAAAATTGAGTTTGCAAAAGCAAAATTATTTTTGCAAAAGCAAAATTGTCTTTGCAAAAGCAAAATTGTCTTTGCAAAAGCAAAATTGTGTTTACAAAAGCAAAATGGTTTTTGCAAAAGCAAAATTGTTTTTGCAAAAGCAAAATTGTGTTTGCAAAAGCAAAATTGTGTTTACAAAAGCAAAATGGTGTTTGCAAAAGCAAAATTGTGTTTGCAAAAGCAAAATTGAGTTTGCAAAAGCAAAATTGTCTTTGCAAAAGCAAAATTGTGTTTACAAAAGCAAAATGGTGTTTGCAAAAGCAAAATTGTTTTTGCAAAAGCAAAATTGTGTTTGCAAAAGCAAAATTGAGTTTGCAAAAGCAAAATTGTTTTTGCAAAAGCAAAATTGTCTTTGCAAAAGCAAAATTGTCTTTGCAAAAGCAAAATTGTGTTTACAAAAGCAAAATTGTGTTTGCAAAAGCAAAATTGTGTTTACAAAAGCAAAATGGTGTTTGCAAAAGCAAAATTGTTTTTGCAAAAGCAAAATTGTGTTTGCAAAAGCAAAATTGTGTTTACAAAAGCAAAATGGTGTTTGCAAAAGCAAAATTGTTTTTGCAAAAGCAAAATTGTGTTTACAAAAGCAAAATTGTGTTTACAAAAGCAAAATGGTGTTTGCAAAAGCAAAATTGTTTTTGCAAAAGCAAAATTGTGTTTGCAAAAGCAAAATTGTTTTTGCAAAAGCAAAATTATTTTTGCAAAAGCAAAATTGTGTTTACAAAAGCAAAATTGTGTTTACAAAAGCAAAATTGTGTTTACAAAAGCAAAATGGTGTTTGCAAAAGCAAAATTGTGTTTGCAAAAGCAAAATTGTGTTTACAAAAGCAAAATGGTGTTTGCAAAAGAAAAATTGTTTTTGCAAAAGCAAAATTGTGTTTGCATAAGCAAAATTGAGTTTGCAAAAGCAAAATTGTCTTTGCAAAAGCAAAATTATTTTTGCAAAAGCAAAATTGTGTTTACAAAAGCAAAATGGTGTCTGCAAAAGCAAAATTGTTTTTGCAAAAGCAAAATTGTGTTTGCAAAAGCAAAATGGTGTTTGCAAAAGCAAAATTGTTTTTGCAAAAGCAAAATTGTGTTTACAAAAGCAAAATGGTGTTTGCAAAAGCAAAATTATTTTTGCAAAAGCAAAATTGTGTTTGCAAAAGCAAAATTGTGTTTACAAAAGCAAAATGGTGTTTGCAAAAGCAAAATTGTTTTTGCAAAAGCAAAATTGTGTTTACAAAAGCAAAATGGTGTTTGCAAAAGCAAAATTGTTTTTGCAAAAGCAAAATTGTGTTTACAAAAGCAAAATGGTGTTTGCAAAAGCAAAATTATTTTTGCAAAAGCAAAATTGTGTTTGCAAAAGCAAAATTGTGTTTACAAAAGCAAAATGGTGTTTGCAAAAGAAAAATTGTTTTTGCAAAAGCAAAATTGTGTTTGCAAAAGCAAAATTGAGTTTGCAAAAGCAAAATTGTCTTTGCAAAAGCAAAATTGTGTTTACAAAAGCAAAATTATTTTTGCAAAAGCAAAATTGAGTTTACAAAAGCAAAATGGTGTTTACAAAAGCAAAATGGTGTTTGCAAAAGAAAAATTGTTTATGCAAAAGCAAAATTGTGTTTGCAAAAGCAAAATTGTGTTTACAAAAGCAAAATTGTGTTTACAAAAGCAAAATGGTGTTTACAAAAGCAAAATGGTGTTTGCAAAAGAAAAATTGTTTATGCAAAAGCAAAATTGAGTTTGAAAAAGCAAAATTGTCTTTGCAAAAGCAAAATTGTGTTTACAAAAGCAAAATGGTGTTTACAAAAGCAAAATGGTGTTTGCAAAAGCAAAATTGTTTATGCAAAAGCAAAATTGTGTTTGCAAAAGCAAAATTGTGTTTACAAAAGCAAAATGGTGTTTGCAAAAGCAAAATTGTTTTTGCAAAAGCAAAATTGTTTTTGCAAAAGCAAAATTGTGTTTGCAAAAGCAAAATTGAGTTTGCAAAAGCAAAATTGTCTTTGCAAAAGCAAAATTGTGTTTACAAAAGCAATATTGTGTTTGCAAAAGCAAAATTGTTTTTGCAAAAGCAAAATTGTTTTTGCAAAAGCAAAATTGTGTTTGCAAAAGCAAAATTGAGTTTGCAAAAGCAAAATTGTCTTTGCAAAAGCAAAATTGTGTTTACAAAAGCAAAATTGTGTTTACAAAAGCAAAATGGTGTTTACAAAAGCAAAATGGGGTTTGCAAAAGAAAAATTGTTTTTGCAAAAGCAAAATTGAGTTTGCAAAAGCAAAATTGTCTTTGCAAAAGCAAAATTATTTTTGCAAAAGCAAAATTGTGTTTGCAAAAGCAAAATTGTGTTTACAAAAGCAAAATGGTGTTTGCAAAAGCAAAATTATTTTTGCAAAAGCAAAATTGTGTTTACAAAAGCAAAATGGTGTTTACAAAAGCAAAATTGTTTTTGCAAAAGCAAAATTGTTTTTGCAAAAGCAAAATTGTCTTTGCAAAAGCAAAATTGTTTTTGCAAAAGCAAAATTGTGTTTGCAAAAGCAAAATTGAGTTTGCAAAAGCAAAATTGTGTTTGCAAAAGCAAAATTGTGTTTACAAAAGCAAAATGGTGTTTGCAAAAGAAAAATTATTTTTGCAAAAGCAAAATTGTGTTTGCATAAGCAAAATTGAGTTTGCAAAAGCAAAATTGTCTTTGCAAAAGCAAAATTATTTTTGCAAAAGCAAAATTGTGTTTACAAAAGCAAAATGGTGTTTGCAAAAGCAAAATTGTTTTTGCAAAAGCAAAATTGTGTTTGCAAAAGCAAAATTGTGTTTACAAAAGCAAAATGGTGTTTGCAAAAGCAAAATTATTTTTGCAAAAGCAAAATTGTGTTTGCAAAAGCAAAATTGTGTTTACAAAAGCAAAATGGTGTTTGCAAAAGCAAAATTGTTTTTGCAAAAGCAAAATGGGGTTTGCAAAAGAAAAATTGTTTTTGCAAAAGCAAAATTGAGTTTGCAAAAGCAAAATTGTCTTTGCAAAAGCAAAATTATTTTTGCAAAAGCAAAATTGTGTTTGCAAAAGCAAAATTGTGTTTACAAAAGCAAAATGGTGTTTGCAAAAGCAAAATTATTTTTGCAAAAGCAAAATTGTGTTTACAAAAGCAAAATGGTGTTTACAAAAGCAAAATTGTTTTTGCAAAAGCAAAATTGTTTTTGCAAAAGCAAAATTGTTTTTGCAAAAGCAAAATTGTCTTTGCAAAAGCAAAATTGTCTTTGCAAAAGCAAAATTGTGTTTACAAAAGCAAAATTATTTTTGCAAAAGCAAAATTGTGTTTGCAAAAGCAAAATTGTGTTTACAAAAGCAAAATGGTGTTTGCAAAAGAAAAATTGTTTTTGCAAAAGCAAAATTGTGTTTGCATAAGCAAAATTGAGTTTGCAAAAGCAAAATTGTCTTTGCAAAAGCAAAATTATTTTTGCAAAAGCAAAATTGTGTTTACAAAAGCAAAATGGTGTTTGCAAAAGCAAAATTGTGTTTACAAAAGCAAAATGGTGTTTGCAAAAGCAAAATTATTTTTGCAAAAGCAAAATTGTGTTTGCAAAAGCAAAATTGTGTTTACAAAAGCAAAATGGTGTTTGCAAAAGAAAAATTGTTTTTGCAAAAGCAAAATTGTGTTTGCAAAAGCAAAATTGAGTTTGCAAAAGCAAAATTGTCTTTGCAAAAGCAAAATTGTGTTTACAAAAGCAAAATGGTTTTTGCAAAAGCAAAATTGTTTTTGCAAAAGCAAAATTGTGTTTGCAAAAGCAAAATTGTGTTTACAAAAGCAAAATGGTGTTTGCAAAAGAAAAATTGTTTTTGCAAAAGCAAAATTGTGTTTGCAAAAGCAAAATTGTCTTTGCAAAAGCAAAATTGTCTTTGCAAAAGCAAAATTGTGTTTACAAAAGCAAAATGGTTTTTGCAAAAGCAAAATTGTTTTTGCAAAAGCAAAATTGTGTTTGCAAAAGCAAAATTGTGTTTACAAAAGCAAAATGGTGTTTGCAAAAGCAAAATTGTGTTTGCAAAAGCAAAATTGAGTTTGCAAAAGCAAAATTGTCTTTGCAAAAGCAAAATTGTGTTTACAAAAGCAAAATGGTGTTTGCAAAAGCAAAATTGTTTTTGCAAAAGCAAAATTGTGTTTGCAAAAGCAAAATTGAGTTTGCAAAAGCAAAATTGTTTTTGCAAAAGCAAAATTGTCTTTGCAAAAGCAAAATTGTCTTTGCAAAAGCAAAATTGTGTTTACAAAAGCAAAATTGTGTTTGCAAAAGCAAAATTGTGTTTACAAAAGCAAAATGGTGTTTGCAAAAGCAAAATTGTTTTTGCAAAAGCAAAATTGTGTTTGCAAAAGCAAAATTGTGTTTACAAAAGCAAAATGGTGTTTGCAAAAGCAAAATTGTTTTTGCAAAAGCAAAATTGTGTTTGCAAAAGCAAAATTGTGTTTACAAAAGCAAAATGGTGTTTGCAAAAGCAAAATTGTTTTTGCAAAAGCAAAATGGTGTTTGCAAAAGCAAAATTGTTTTTGCAAAAGCAAAATTGTGTTTGCAAAAGCAAAATTGTGTTTGCAAAAGCAAAATTGTGTTTACAAAAGCAAAATTGTGTTTACAAAAGCAAAATTATTTTTGCAAAAGCAAAATTGTGTTTACAAAAGCAAAATTGTGTTTACAAAAGCAAAATGATGTTTGCGAAAGCAAAATGGTGTTTGCAAAAGCAAAATTGTTTTTGCAAAAGCAAAATTGTGTTTGCAAAAGCAAAATTATTTTTGCAAAAGCAAAATTGTGTTTACAAAAGCAAAATGGTGTTTGCAAAAGCAAAATTGTTTTTGCAAAAGCAAAATTGTGTTTACAAAAGCAAAATTGTGTTTGCAAAAGCAAAATTGTGTTTACAAAAGCAAAATGGTGTTTGCAAAAGCAAAATTGTTTTTGCAAAAGCAAAATTGTGTTTGCAAAAGCAAAATTGTGTTTACAAAAGCAAAATGGTGTTTGCAAAAGCAAAATTGTTTTTGCAAAAGCAAAATTGTGTTTGCAAAAGCAAAATTGTGTTTACAAAAGCAAAATGGTGTTTGCAAAAGCAAAATTGTTTTTGCAAAAGCAAAATTGTGTTTGCAAAAGCAAAATTGTGTTTACAAAAGCAAAATGGTGTTTGCAAAAGCAAAATTGTTTTTGCAAAAGCAAAATGGTGTTTGCAAAAGCAAAATTGTTTTTGCAAAAGCAAAATTGTGTTTGCAAAAGCAAAATTGTGTTTGCAAAAGCAAAATTGTGTTTACAAAAGCAAAATTGTGTTTACAAAAGCAAAATTATTTTTGCAAAAGCAAAATTGTGTTTACAAAAGCAAAATTGTGTTTACAAAAGCAAAATGATGTTTGCGAAAGCAAAATGGTGTTTGCAAAAGCAAAATTGTTTTTGCAAAAGCAAAATTGTGTTTACAAAAGCAAAATTATTTTTGCAAAAGCAAAATTGTGTTTACAAAAGCAAAATTGTGTTTACAAAAGCAAAATTGTGTTTACAAAAGCAAAATGGTGTTTGCAAAAGCAAAATTGTTTTTGCAAAAGCAAAATTGTGTTTGCAAAAGCAAAATTGTGTTTGCAAAAGCAAAATTGTGTTTACAAAAGCAAAATTGTGTTTACAAAAGCAAAATTATTTTTGCAAAAGCAAAATTGTGTTTACAAAAGCAAAATTGTGTTTACAAAAGCAAAATGATGTTTGCGAAAGCAAAATGGTGTTTGCAAAAGCAAAATTGTTTTTGCAAAAGCAAAATTGTGTTTGCAAAAGCAAAATTGTTTTTGCAAAAGCAAAATTGTGTTTGCAGAAGCAAAATTGTTTTTGCAAAATCAAAATTATTTTTGCAAAAGCAAAATTGTGTTTACAAAAGCAAAATGGTGTTTGCAAAAGCAAAATTGTGTTTGCAAAAGCAAAATTATTTTTGCAAAAGCAAAATTGTGTTTACAAAAGCAAAATGGTGTTTGCAAAAGCAAAATTGTGTTTACAAAAGCAAAATTGAGTTTGCAAAAGCAAAATTGTGTTTGCAAAAGCAAAATTGAGTTTGCAAAAGCAAAATTGTGTTTGCAAAAGCAAAATTGTGTTTGCAAAAGCAAAATTGAGTTTGCAAAAGCAAAATTGTGTTTGCAAAAGCAAAATTGTGTTTACAAAAGCAAAATTGAGTTTGCAAAAGCAAAATTGTGTTTGCAAAAGCAAAATTGTTTTTGCAAAAGTAAAATTGTGTTTGCAAAAGCAAAATGGTGTTTGCAAAAGCAAAATTGAGTTTGCAAAAGCAAAATTGTGTTTGCAAAAGCAAAATTGTGTTTGCAAAAGCAAAATTGTGTTTGCAAAAGCAAAATTATTTTTGCAAAAGCAAAATTGTGTTTACAAAAGCAAAATGGTGTTTGCAAAAGCAAAATTGTTTTTGCAAAAGCAAAATTGTGTTTGCAAAAGCAAAATTGCGTTTGCAAAAGCAGAATTATATTTGCAAATCAAAATTGTGTTTACAAAAGCAAAATGGTGTTTGCAAAAGCAAAATTGTGTTTGCAAAAGCAAAATTGTGTTTGCAAAAGCAAAATTATTTTTGCAAAAGCAAAATTGTGTTTACAAAAGCAAAATGGTGTTTGCAAAAGCAAAATTGTTTTTGCAAAAGTAAAATTGTGTTTGCAAAAGCAAAATGGTGTTTGCAAAAGCAAAATTATTTTTGCAAAAGCAAAATTGTGTTTACAAAAGCAAAATGGTGTTTGCAAAAGCAAAATTGAGTTTGCAAAAGCAAAATTGTGTTTGCAAAAGCAAAATTGTGTTTGCAAAAGCAAAATTGTGTTTGCAAAAGCAAAATTATTTTTGCAAAAGCAAAATTGTGTTTACAAAAGCAAAATGGTGTTTGCAAAAGCAAAATTGTTTTTGCAAAAGTAAAATTGTGTTTGCAAAAGCAAAATTGCGTTTGCAAAAGCAAAATTGTGTTTGCAAAAGCAAAATTGTGTTTG
The DNA here is from genome assembly GCA_958299815.1 of Sarcophaga carnaria. Taxonomy (NCBI): domain Eukaryota; kingdom Metazoa; phylum Arthropoda; class Insecta; order Diptera; family Sarcophagidae; genus Sarcophaga; species Sarcophaga carnaria. The sequence continues at coordinate 98,876,062 of OY283149.1, read as the reverse complement.
CAAAAGCAAAATTGTGTTTGCAAAAGCAAAATTGTGTTTGCAAAAGCAAAATTGAGTTTGCAAAAGCAAAATTATTTTGGAAAAAGTAAAATTGTGTTTGCAAAAGCAAAATTATTTTTGCAAAAGCAAAATTGTGTTTGCAAAAGCAAAATGGTGTTTGCAAAAGCAAAATTGTTTTTGCAAAAGTAAAATTGTGTTTGCAAAAGCAAAATTGAGTTTGCAAAAGCAAAATTGTGTTTGCAAAAGCAAAATTGTGTTTGCAAAAGCAAAATTGTGTTTGCAAAAGCAAAATTATTTTTGCAAAAGCAAAATTGTGTTTGCAAAAGCAAAATTGTTTTTGCAAAAGTAAAATTGTGTTTGCAAAAGCAAAATTGAGTTTGCAAAAGCAAAATTGTGTTTGCAAAAGCAAAATGGTGCTTGCAAAAGCAAAATTGTGTTTGCAAAAGCAAAATTGTGTTTACAAAAGCAAAATGGTGTTTGCAAAAGCAAAATTGTTTTTGCAAAAGTAAAATTGTGTTTGCAAAAGCAAAATTGAGTTTGCAAAAGCAAAATTGTGTTTGCAAAAGCAAAATTGTGTTTGCAAAAGCAAAATTGTGTTTGCAAAAGCAAAATTATTTTTGCAAAAGCAAAATTGTGTTTACAAAAGCAAAATGGTGTTTGCAAAAGCAAAATTGTTTTTGCAAAAGCAAAATTGTGTTTGCAAAAGCAAAATTGTGTTTGCAAAAGCAAAATTGTTTTTGCAAAAGCAAAATTATGTTTGCAAAAGCAAAATTGTGTTTGCAAAAGCAAAATTGTTTTTGCAAAAGCAAAATTGTGTTTGCAAAAGCAAAATTGTGTTTGCAAAAGCAAAATTGTTTTTGCAAAAGCAAAATTGTTTTTGCAAAAGCAAAATTGTGTTTGCAAAAGCAAAATTGTTTTTGCAAAAGCAAAATTATGTTTGCAAAAGCAAAATTGTTTTTGCAAAAGCAAAATTGTGTTTGCAAAAGCAAAAATGTTTTTGCAAAAGCAAAATTGTGTTTGCAAAAGCAAAATTGTGTTTGCAAAAGCAAAATTGTTTTTGCAAAAGCAAAATTATGTTTGCAAAAGCAAAATTGTTTTTGCAAAAGCAAAATTGTGTTTGCAAAAGCAAAATTGTGTTTGCAAAAGCAAAATTGTTTTTGCAAAAGCGAAATTGTGTTTGCAAAAGCAAAATTGAGTTTGCAAAAGCAAAATTGTGTTTGCAAAAGCAAAATTGTGTTTGCAAAAGCAAAATTGTGTTTGCAAAAGCAAAAATGTTTTTGCAAAAGCAAAATTGTGTTTGCAAAAGCAAAATTGTGTTTGCAAAAGTAAAAATGTTTTTGCAAAAGTAAAATTGTGTTTGCAAAAGCAAAATTGTGTTTGCAAAAGCAAAATTGTGTTTGCAAAAGTAAAATTGTGTTTGCAAAAGCAAAATTGTTTTTGCAAAAGCAAAATTGTGTTTGCAAAAGCAAAATTGTTTTTGCAAAAGCAAAATTATGTTTGCAAAAGCAAAATTGTGTTTGCAAAAGCAAAATTGTTTTTGCAAAAGTAAAATTGTGTTTGCAAAAGCAAAATTGAGTTTGCAAAAGCAAAATTGTCTTTGCAAAAGCAAAATTGTTTTTGCAAAAGCAAAATTGTGTTTGCAAATGCAAAATTGTGTTTGCAAAAGCAAAATTGTGTTTGCAAAAGTAAAAATGTTTTTGCAAAAGTAAAATTGTGTTTGCAAAAGCAAAATTGTTTTTGCAAAAGCAAAATTGTTTTTGCAAAAGCAAAATTATGTTTGCAAAAGCAAAATTGTGTTTGTAAAAGCAAAATTGTGTTTGCAAAAGCAAAATTATTTTTGCAAAAGCAAAATTGTGTTTGCAAAAGCAAAATTGTTTTTGCAAAAGTAAAATTGTGTTTGCAAAAGCAAAATTGTGTTTGCAAAAGCAAAATTGTGTTTGCAAAAGCAAAATGTTGTTTGCAAAAGCAAAATTGTGTTTGCAAAAGCAAAATTGTGTTTACAAAAGCAAAATTGTGTTTGCAAAAGAAAAAATGTTTTTGTAAAAGCAAAATTGTCTTTGCAAAAGCAAAATTCTGTTTGCAAAAGCAAAATTGAGTTTGCAAAAGCAAAATTGTGTTTGCAAATGCAAAATTGTGTTTGCAAAAGTAAAAATGTATTTGCAAAAGCAAAATTGTGTTTGCAAAAGCCAAATTGTGTTTGCAAAAGCAAAATTGTTTTTGCAAAAGCAAAATTATGTGTGCAAAAGCAAAATTGTGTTTGCAAAAGCAAAATTGTGTTTGCAAAAGTAAAAATGTATTTGCAAAAGCAAAATTGTGTTTGCAAAAGCCAAATTGTGTTTGCAAAAGCCAAATTGTGTTTGCAAAAGCAAAATTATGTTTGCAAAAGCAAAATTGTGTTTGCAAAAGCAAAATTGTTTTTGCAAAAGCAAAATTGTGTTTGCAAAAGTAAAATTGTGTTAGTAAAAGCAAAATTGTGTTTGCAAAAGCAAAATTATTTTTGCAAAAGCAAAATTGTGTTTGCAAAAGCAAAATTGTTTTTGCAAAAGTAAAATTGTGTTTGCAAAAGCAAAATTGAGTTTGCAAAAGTAAAATTGTGTTTGCAAAAGCAAAATTGTTTTTGCAAAAGCAAAATTGTGTTTGCAAAAGCAAAATTGTGTTTGCAAAAGTAAAAATGTATTTGCAAAAGCAAAATTGTGTTTGCAAAAGCCAAATTGTGTTTGCAAAAGCCAAATTGTGTTTGCAAAAGCAAAATTATGTTTGCAAAAGCAAAATTGTTTTTGCAAAAGCAAAATTGTGTTTGCAAAAGCAAAATTATGTTTGCAAAAGCAAAATTGTGTTTGCAAAAGCAAAATTGTGTTTGCAAAAGTAAAAATGTTTTTGCAAAAGTAAAATTGTGTTTGCAAAAGCAAAATTGTTTTTGCAAAAGCAAAATTGTTTTTGCACAAGCAAAATTGTGTTTGCAAAAGCAAAATTGTTTTTGCAAAAGCAAAATTATGTTTGCAAAAGCAAAATTGTGTTTGCAAAAGCAAAATTGAGTTTGCAAAAGCAAAATTGTGTTTGCAAAAGCAAAATTGAGTTTGCAAAAGCAAAATTGTGTTTGCAAAAGCAAAATGTTGTTTGCAAAAGCAAAATTGTGTTTGCAAAAGCAAAATTGTGTTTACAAAAGCAAAATTGTGTTTGCAAAAGAAAAAATGTTTTTGCAAAAGCAAAATTGTGTTTGCAAAAGCAAAATTGAGTTTGCAAAAGCAAAATTGTGTTTGCAAAAACAAAATTGTGTTTGCAAAAGCAAAATTGTGTTTGCAAAAGCAAAATTGTGTTTGCAAAAGCAAAATTGTGTTTGCAAAAGCAAAATTGTATTTGCAAAGCAAAATTGTATTTGCAAAGCAAAATTGTGTTTGCAAAAGCAAAATTGTATTTTCAAAAGCAAAATTGTGTTTGCAAAAGCAAAATTGTATTTGCAAAAGCAAAATTGTGTTTGCAAAAGCCAAATTGTGTTTGCAAAAGCAAAATTGTGTTTGCAAAAGCAAAATTGTGTTTGCAAAAGCAAAATTGATTTTGCAAAAGCAAAATTGTGTTTGCAAAAGCAAAATTGTGTTTGCAAAAGCAAAATTGTATTTGCAAAAGCAAAATTGTTTTTGCAAAAGCAAAATTGTTTTTGCAAAAGCAAAATTGTGTTTGCAAAAGCAAAATTGTATTTGCAAAAGCAAAATTGTATTTGCAAAAGCAAAATTGATTTTGCAAAAGCAAAATTGTGTTTGCAAAAGCAAAATTGTGTTTGCAAAAGTAAAATTGTGTTTGCAAAAGCAAAATTGTTTTTGCAAAAGCAAAATTATTTTTGCAAAAGTAAAATTGTGTTTGCAAAAGCAAAATTGAGTTTGCAAAAGCAAAATTGTGTTTGCAAAAGCAAAATTGAGTTTGCAAAAGCAAAATTGTGTTTGCAAAAGCAAAATGTTGTTTGCAAAAGCAAAATTGTGTTTGCAAAAGCAAAATTGTGTTTACAAAAGCAAAATTGTGTTTGCAAAAGAAAAAATGTTTTTGCAAAAGCAAAATTGTGTTTGCAAAAGCAAAATTGAGTTTGCAAAAGCAAAATTGTGTTTGCAAAAGCAAAATTGTGTTTGCAAAAGCAAAATTGTGTTTGCAAAAGCAAAATTGTGTTTGCAAAAGCAAAATTGTGTTTGCAAAAGCAAAATTGTATTTGCAAAGCAAAATTGTATTTGCAAAGCAAAATTGTGTTTGCAAAAGCAAAATTGTATTTTCAAAAGCAAAATTGTGTTTGCAAAAGCAAAATTGTATTTGCAAAAGCAAAATTGTGTTTGCAAAAGCCAAATTGTGTTTGCAAAAGCAAAATTGTGTTTGCAAAAGCAAAATTGTGTTTGCAAAAGCAAAATTGATTTTGCAAAAGCAAAATTGTGTTTGCAAAAGCAAAATTGTGTTTGCAAAAGCAAAATTGTATTTGCAAAAGCAAAATTGTTTTTGCAAAAGCAAAATTGTTTTTGCAAAAGCAAAATTGTGTTTGCAAAAGCAAAATTGTATTTGCAAAAGCAAAATTGTATTTGCAAAAGCAAAATTGATTTTGCAAAAGCAAAATTGTGTTTGCAAAAGCAAAATTGTGTTTGCAAAAGCAAAATTGTGTTTGCAAAAGCAAAATAGTATTTGCAAAAGCAAAATTGTTTTTGCAAAAGCAAAATTGTGTTTGCAAAAGCAAAATTGTATTTGCAAAAACAAAATTGTATTTGCAAAAGCCAAATTGTATTTGAAAAAACAAAATTGTATTTGCAAAAGCAAAATTGTGTTTGCAAAAGCAAAATTGTGTTTGCAAAAACAAAATTGTATTTGCAAAAGCAAAATTGTATTTGCAAAAGCAAAATTGTTTTTGCAAAAGCAAAATTGTCTTTGCAAAAGCAAAATTGTCTTTGCAAAAGCAAAATTGTGTTTACAAAAGCAAAATTATTTTTGCAAAAGCAAAATTGTGTTTGCAAAAGCAAAATTGTGTTTACAAAAGCAAAATGGTGTTTGCAAAAGAAAAATTGTTTTTGCAAAAGCAAAATTGTGTTTGCATAAGCAAAATTGAGTTTGCAAAAGCAAAATTGTCTTTGCAAAAGCAAAATTATTTTTGCAAAAGCAAAATTGTGTTTACAAAAGCAAAATGGTGTTTGCAAAAGCAAAATTGTGTTTACAAAAGCAAAATGGTGTTTGCAAAAGCAAAATTATTTTTGCAAAAGCAAAATTGTGTTTGCAAAAGCAAAATTGTGTTTACAAAAGCAAAATGGTGTTTGCAAAAGAAAAATTGTTTTTGCAAAAGCAAAATTGTGTTTGCAAAAGCAAAATTGAGTTTGCAAAAGCAAAATTGTCTTTGCAAAAGCAAAATTGTGTTTACAAAAGCAAAATGGTGTTTGCAAAAGCAAAATTATTTTTGCAAAAGCAAAATTGTGTTTGCAAAAGCAAAATTGTGTTTACAAAAGCAAAATGGTGTTTGCAAAAGCAAAATTATTTTTGCAAAAGCAAAATTGTGTTTGCAAAAGCAAAATTGTGTTTACAAAAGCAAAATGGTGTTTGCAAAAGCAAAATTGTCTTTGCAAAAGCAAAATTGTGTTTACAAAAGCAAAATGGTGTTTGCAAAAGCAAAATTATTTTTGCAAAAGCAAAATTGTGTTTGCAAAAGCAAAATTGAGTTTGCAAAAGCAAAATTGTCTTTGCAAAAGCAAAATTGTGTTTGCAAAAGCAAAATTGAGTTTGCAAAAGCAAAATTATTTTTGCAAAAGCAAAATTGTCTTTGCAAAAGCAAAATTGTCTTTGCAAAAGCAAAATTGTGTTTACAAAAGCAAAATGGTTTTTGCAAAAGCAAAATTGTTTTTGCAAAAGCAAAATTGTGTTTGCAAAAGCAAAATTGTGTTTACAAAAGCAAAATGGTGTTTGCAAAAGCAAAATTGTGTTTGCAAAAGCAAAATTGAGTTTGCAAAAGCAAAATTGTCTTTGCAAAAGCAAAATTGTGTTTACAAAAGCAAAATGGTGTTTGCAAAAGCAAAATTGTTTTTGCAAAAGCAAAATTGTGTTTGCAAAAGCAAAATTGAGTTTGCAAAAGCAAAATTGTTTTTGCAAAAGCAAAATTGTCTTTGCAAAAGCAAAATTGTCTTTGCAAAAGCAAAATTGTGTTTACAAAAGCAAAATTGTGTTTGCAAAAGCAAAATTGTGTTTACAAAAGCAAAATGGTGTTTGCAAAAGCAAAATTGTTTTTGCAAAAGCAAAATTGTGTTTGCAAAAGCAAAATTGTGTTTACAAAAGCAAAATGGTGTTTGCAAAAGCAAAATTGTTTTTGCAAAAGCAAAATTGTGTTTGCAAAAGCAAAATTGTGTTTACAAAAGCAAAATGGTGTTTGCAAAAGCAAAATTGTTTTTGCAAAAGCAAAATTGTGTTTGCAAAAGCAAAATTGTTTTTGCAAAAGAAAAATTATTTTTGCAAAAGCAAAATTGTGTTTACAAAAGCAAAATTGTGTTTACAAAAGCAAAATTGTGTTTACAAAAGCAAAATGGTGTTTGCAAAAGCAAAATTGTGTTTGCAAAAGCAAAATTGTGTTTACAAAAGCAAAATGGTGTTTGCAAAAGAAAAATTGTTTTTGCAAAAGCAAAATTGTGTTTGCATAAGCAAAATTGAGTTTGCAAAAGCAAAATTGTCTTTGCAAAAGCAAAATTATTTTTGCAAAAGCAAAATTGTGTTTACAAAAGCAAAATGGTGTCTGCAAAAGCAAAATTGTTTTTGCAAAAGCAAAATTGTGTTTGCAAAAGCAAAATGGTGTTTGCAAAAGCAAAATTGTTTTTGCAAAAGCAAAATTGTGTTTACAAAAGCAAAATGGTGTTTGCAAAAGCAAAATTATTTTTGCAAAAGCAAAATTGTGTTTGCAAAAGCAAAATTGTGTTTACAAAAGCAAAATGGTGTTTGCAAAAGAAAAATTGTTTTTGCAAAAGCAAAATTGTGTTTGCAAAAGCAAAATTGAGTTTGCAAAAGCAAAATTGTCTTTGCAAAAGCAAAATTGTGTTTACAAAAGCAAAATTATTTTTGCAAAAGCAAAATTGAGTTTACAAAAGCAAAATGGTGTTTACAAAAGCAAAATGGTGTTTGCAAAAGAAAAATTGTTTATGCAAAAGCAAAATTGTGTTTGCAAAAGCAAAATTGTGTTTACAAAAGCAAAATTGTGTTTACAAAAGCAAAATGGTGTTTACAAAAGCAAAATGGTGTTTGCAAAAGAAAAATTGTTTATGCAAAAGCAAAATTGAGTTTGAAAAAGCAAAATTGTCTTTGCAAAAGCAAAATTGTGTTTACAAAAGCAAAATGGTGTTTACAAAAGCAAAATGGTGTTTGCAAAAGCAAAATTGTTTATGCAAAAGCAAAATTGTGTTTGCAAAAGCAAAATTGTGTTTACAAAAGCAAAATGGTGTTTGCAAAAGCAAAATTGTTTTTGCAAAAGCAAAATTGTTTTTGCAAAAGCAAAATTGTGTTTGCAAAAGCAAAATTGAGTTTGCAAAAGCAAAATTGTCTTTGCAAAAGCAAAATTGTGTTTACAAAAGCAAAATTGTGTTTGCAAAAGCAAAATTGTTTTTGCAAAAGCAAAATTGTTTTTGCAAAAGCAAAATTGTGTTTGCAAAAGCAAAATTGAGTTTGCAAAAGCAAAATTGTCTTTGCAAAAGCAAAATTGTGTTTACAAAAGCAAAATTGTGTTTACAAAAGCAAAATGGTGTTTACAAAAGCAAAATGGGGTTTGCAAAAGAAAAATTGTTTTTGCAAAAGCAAAATTGAGTTTGCAAAAGCAAAATTGTCTTTGCAAAAGCAAAATTATTTTTGCAAAAGCAAAATTGTGTTTGCAAAAGCAAAATTGTGTTTACAAAAGCAAAATGGTGTTTGCAAAAGCAAAATTATTTTTGCAAAAGCAAAATTGTGTTTACAAAAGCAAAATGGTGTTTACAAAAGCAAAATTGTTTTTGCAAAAGCAAAATTGTTTTTGCAAAAGCAAAATTGTCTTTGCAAAAGCAAAATTGTTTTTGCAAAAGCAAAATTGTGTTTGCAAAAGCAAAATTGAGTTTGCAAAAGCAAAATTGTGTTTGCAAAAGCAAAATTGTGTTTACAAAAGCAAAATGGTGTTTGCAAAAGAAAAATTATTTTTGCAAAAGCAAAATTGTGTTTGCATAAGCAAAATTGAGTTTGCAAAAGCAAAATTGTCTTTGCAAAAGCAAAATTATTTTTGCAAAAGCAAAATTGTGTTTACAAAAGCAAAATGGTGTTTGCAAAAGCAAAATTGTTTTTGCAAAAGCAAAATTGTGTTTGCAAAAGCAAAATTGTGTTTACAAAAGCAAAATGGTGTTTGCAAAAGCAAAATTATTTTTGCAAAAGCAAAATTGTGTTTGCAAAAGCAAAATTGTGTTTACAAAAGCAAAATGGTGTTTGCAAAAGCAAAATTGTTTTTGCAAAAGCAAAATTGTTTTTGCAAAAGCAAAATTGTGTTTGCAAAAGCAAAATTGAGTTTGCAAAAGCAAAATTGTCTTTGCAAAAGCAAAATTGTGTTTACAAAAGCAAAATGGTGTTTGCAAAAGCAAAATTGTTTTTGCAAAAGCAAAATTGTTTTTGCAAAAGCAAAATTGTGTTTGCAAAAGCAAAATTGAGTTTGCAAAAGCAAAATTGTCTTTGCAAAAGCAAAATTGTGTTTACAAAAGCAAAATTGTGTTTGCAAAAGCAAAATTGTGTTTACAAAAGCAAAATGGTGTTTACAAAAGCAAAATGGGGTTTGCAAAAGAAAAATTGTTTTTGCAAAAGCAAAATTGAGTTTGCAAAAGCAAAATTGTCTTTGCAAAAGCAAAATTATTTTTGCAAAAGCAAAATTGTGTTTGCAAAAGCAAAATTGTGTTTACAAAAGCAAAATGGTGTTTGCAAAAGCAAAATTATTTTTGCAAAAGCAAAATTGTGTTTACAAAAGCAAAATGGTGTTTACAAAAGCAAAATTGTTTTTGCAAAAGCAAAATTGTTTTTGCAAAAGCAAAATTGTTTTTGCAAAAGCAAAATTGTCTTTGCAAAAGCAAAATTGTCTTTGCAAAAGCAAAATTGTGTTTACAAAAGCAAAATTATTTTTGCAAAAGCAAAATTGTGTTTGCAAAAGCAAAATTGTGTTTACAAAAGCAAAATGGTGTTTGCAAAAGAAAAATTGTTTTTGCAAAAGCAAAATTGTGTTTGCATAAGCAAAATTGAGTTTGCAAAAGCAAAATTGTCTTTGCAAAAGCAAAATTATTTTTGCAAAAGCAAAATTGTGTTTACAAAAGCAAAATGGTGTTTGCAAAAGCAAAATTGTGTTTACAAAAGCAAAATGGTGTTTGCAAAAGCAAAATTATTTTTGCAAAAGCAAAATTGTGTTTGCAAAAGCAAAATTGTGTTTACAAAAGCAAAATGGTGTTTGCAAAAGAAAAATTGTTTTTGCAAAAGCAAAATTGTGTTTGCAAAAGCAAAATTGAGTTTGCAAAAGCAAAATTGTCTTTGCAAAAGCAAAATTGTGTTTACAAAAGCAAAATGGTTTTTGCAAAAGCAAAATTGTTTTTGCAAAAGCAAAATTGTGTTTGCAAAAGCAAAATTGTGTTTACAAAAGCAAAATGGTGTTTGCAAAAGCAAAATTGTGTTTGCAAAAGCAAAATTGAGTTTGCAAAAGCAAAATTGTCTTTGCAAAAGCAAAATTGTGTTTACAAAAGCAAAATGGTGTTTGCAAAAGCAAAATTGTTTTTGCAAAAGCAAAATTGTGTTTGCAAAAGCAAAATTGTGTTTACAAAAGCAAAATGGTGTTTGCAAAAGAAAAATTGTTTTTGCAAAAGCAAAATTGTGTTTGCAAAAGCAAAATTGTCTTTGCAAAAGCAAAATTGTCTTTGCAAAAGCAAAATTGTGTTTACAAAAGCAAAATGGTTTTTGCAAAAGCAAAATTGTTTTTGCAAAAGCAAAATTGTGTTTGCAAAAGCAAAATTGTGTTTACAAAAGCAAAATGGTGTTTGCAAAAGCAAAATTGTGTTTGCAAAAGCAAAATTGAGTTTGCAAAAGCAAAATTGTCTTTGCAAAAGCAAAATTGTGTTTACAAAAGCAAAATGGTGTTTGCAAAAGCAAAATTGTTTTTGCAAAAGCAAAATTGTGTTTGCAAAAGCAAAATTGAGTTTGCAAAAGCAAAATTGTTTTTGCAAAAGCAAAATTGTCTTTGCAAAAGCAAAATTGTCTTTGCAAAAGCAAAATTGTGTTTACAAAAGCAAAATTGTGTTTGCAAAAGCAAAATTGTGTTTACAAAAGCAAAATGGTGTTTGCAAAAGCAAAATTGTTTTTGCAAAAGCAAAATTGTGTTTGCAAAAGCAAAATTGTGTTTGCAAAAGCAAAATTGTGTTTACAAAAGCAAAATGGTGTTTGCAAAAGCAAAATTGTTTTTGCAAAAGCAAAATGGTGTTTGCAAAAGCAAAATTGTTTTTGCAAAAGCAAAATTGTGTTTGCAAAAGCAAAATTGTGTTTGCAAAAGCAAAATTGTGTTTACAAAAGCAAAATTGTGTTTACAAAAGCAAAATTATTTTTGCAAAAGCAAAATTGTGTTTACAAAAGCAAAATTGTGTTTACAAAAGCAAAATGATGTTTGCGAAAGCAAAATGGTGTTTGCAAAAGCAAAATTGTTTTTGCAAAAGCAAAATTGTGTTTGCAAAAGCAAAATTATTTTTGCAAAAGCAAAATTGTGTTTACAAAAGCAAAATGGTGTTTGCAAAAGCAAAATTGTTTTTGCAAAAGCAAAATTGTGTTTACAAAAGCAAAATTGTGTTTGCAAAAGCAAAATTGTGTTTACAAAAGCAAAATGGTGTTTGCAAAAGCAAAATTGTTTTTGCAAAAGCAAAATTGTGTTTGCAAAAGCAAAATTGTGTTTACAAAAGCAAAATGGTGTTTGCAAAAGCAAAATTGTTTTTGCAAAAGCAAAATTGTGTTTGCAAAAGCAAAATTGTGTTTACAAAAGCAAAATGGTGTTTGCAAAAGCAAAATTGTTTTTGCAAAAGCAAAATTGTGTTTGCAAAAGCAAAATTGTGTTTACAAAAGCAAAATGGTGTTTGCAAAAGCAAAATTGTTTTTGCAAAAGCAAAATGGTGTTTGCAAAAGCAAAATTGTTTTTGCAAAAGCAAAATTGTGTTTGCAAAAGCAAAATTGTGTTTGCAAAAGCAAAATTGTGTTTACAAAAGCAAAATTGTGTTTACAAAAGCAAAATTATTTTTGCAAAAGCAAAATTGTGTTTACAAAAGCAAAATTGTGTTTACAAAAGCAAAATGATGTTTGCGAAAGCAAAATGGTGTTTGCAAAAGCAAAATTGTTTTTGCAAAAGCAAAATTGTGTTTACAAAAGCAAAATTATTTTTGCAAAAGCAAAATTGTGTTTACAAAAGCAAAATTGTGTTTACAAAAGCAAAATTGTGTTTACAAAAGCAAAATGGTGTTTGCAAAAGCAAAATTGTTTTTGCAAAAGCAAAATTGTGTTTGCAAAAGCAAAATTGTGTTTGCAAAAGCAAAATTGTGTTTACAAAAGCAAAATTGTGTTTACAAAAGCAAAATTATTTTTGCAAAAGCAAAATTGTGTTTACAAAAGCAAAATTGTGTTTACAAAAGCAAAATGATGTTTGCGAAAGCAAAATGGTGTTTGCAAAAGCAAAATTGTTTTTGCAAAAGCAAAATTGTGTTTGCAAAAGCAAAATTGTTTTTGCAAAAGCAAAATTGTGTTTGCAGAAGCAAAATTGTTTTTGCAAAATCAAAATTATTTTTGCAAAAGCAAAATTGTGTTTACAAAAGCAAAATGGTGTTTGCAAAAGCAAAATTGTGTTTGCAAAAGCAAAATTATTTTTGCAAAAGCAAAATTGTGTTTACAAAAGCAAAATGGTGTTTGCAAAAGCAAAATTGTGTTTACAAAAGCAAAATTGAGTTTGCAAAAGCAAAATTGTGTTTGCAAAAGCAAAATTGAGTTTGCAAAAGCAAAATTGTGTTTGCAAAAGCAAAATTGTGTTTGCAAAAGCAAAATTGAGTTTGCAAAAGCAAAATTGTGTTTGCAAAAGCAAAATTGTGTTTACAAAAGCAAAATTGAGTTTGCAAAAGCAAAATTGTGTTTGCAAAAGCAAAATTGTTTTTGCAAAAGTAAAATTGTGTTTGCAAAAGCAAAATGGTGTTTGCAAAAGCAAAATTGAGTTTGCAAAAGCAAAATTGTGTTTGCAAAAGCAAAATTGTGTTTGCAAAAGCAAAATTGTGTTTGCAAAAGCAAAATTATTTTTGCAAAAGCAAAATTGTGTTTACAAAAGCAAAATGGTGTTTGCAAAAGCAAAATTGTTTTTGCAAAAGCAAAATTGTGTTTGCAAAAGCAAAATTGCGTTTGCAAAAGCAGAATTATATTTGCAAATCAAAATTGTGTTTACAAAAGCAAAATGGTGTTTGCAAAAGCAAAATTGTGTTTGCAAAAGCAAAATTGTGTTTGCAAAAGCAAAATTATTTTTGCAAAAGCAAAATTGTGTTTACAAAAGCAAAATGGTGTTTGCAAAAGCAAAATTGTTTTTGCAAAAGTAAAATTGTGTTTGCAAAAGCAAAATGGTGTTTGCAAAAGCAAAATTATTTTTGCAAAAGCAAAATTGTGTTTACAAAAGCAAAATGGTGTTTGCAAAAGCAAAATTGAGTTTGCAAAAGCAAAATTGTGTTTGCAAAAGCAAAATTGTGTTTGCAAAAGCAAAATTGTGTTTGCAAAAGCAAAATTATTTTTGCAAAAGCAAAATTGTGTTTACAAAAGCAAAATGGTGTTTGCAAAAGCAAAATTGTTTTTGCAAAAGTAAAATTGTGTTTGCAAAAGCAAAATTGCGTTTGCAAAAGCAAAATTGTGTTTGCAAAAGCAAAATTGTGTTTGCAAAAGCAAAATTGTGTTTGCAAAAGCAAAATTGTGTTTGCAAAAGCAAAATTGAGTTTGCAAAAGCAAAATTATTTTTGCAAAAGTAAAATTGTGTTTGCAAAAGCAAAATTATTTTTGCAAAAGCAAAATTGTGTTTGCAAAAGCAAAATGGTGTTTGCAAAAGCAAAATTGTTTTTGCAAAAGTAAAATTGTGTTTGCAAAAGCAAAATTGAGTTTGCAAAAGCAAAATTGTGTTTGCAAAAGCAAAATTGTGTTTGCAAAAGCAAAATTGTGTTTGCAAAAGCAAAATTATTTTTGCAAAAGCAAAATTGTGTTTGCAAAAGCAAAATTGTTTTTGCAAAAGTAAAATTGTGTTTGCAAAAGCAAAATTGAGTTTGCAAAAGCAAAATTGTGTTTGCAAAAGCAAAATGGTGCTTGCAAAAGCAAAATTGTGTTTGCAAAAGCAAAATTGTGTTTACAAAAGCAAAATGGTGTTTGCAAAAGCAAAATTGTTTTTGCAAAAGCAAAATTGTGTTTGCAAAAGCAAAATTGTGTTTGCAAAAGCAAAATTGTTTTTGCAAAAGCAAAATTATGTTTGCAAAAGCAAAATTGTGTTTGCAAAAGCAAAATTGTTTTTGCAAAAGCAAAATTGTGTTTGCAAAAGCAAAATTGTGTTTGCAAAAGCAAAATTGTTTTTGCAAAAGCAAAATTGTTTTTGCAAAAGCAAAATTGTGTTTGCAAAAGCAAAATTGTTTTTGCACAAGCAAAATTATGTTTGCAAAAGCAAAATTGTTTTTGCAAAAGCAAAATTGTGTTTGCAAAAGCAAAAATGTTTTTGCAAAAGCAAAATTGTGTTTGCAAAAGCAAAATTGTGTTTGCAAAAGCAAAATTGTTTTTGCAAAAGCAAAATTATGTTTGCAAAAGCAAAATTGTTTTTGCAAAAGCAAAATTGTGTTTGCAAAAGCAAAATTGTGTTTGCAAAAGCAAAATTGTTTTTGCAAAAGCGAAATTGTGTTTGCAAAAGCAAAATTGAGTTTGCAAAAGCAAAATTGTGTTTGCAAAAGCAAAATTGTGTTTGCAAAAGCAAAATTGTGTTTGCAAAAGCAAAAATGTTTTTGCAAAAGCAAAATTGTGTTTGCAAAAGCAAAATTGTGTTTGCAAAAGTAAAAATGTTTTTGCAAAAGTAAAATTGTGTTTGCAAAAGCAAAATTGTGTTTGCAAAAGCAAAATTGTGTTTGCAAAAGTAAAATTGTGTTTGCAAAAGCAAAATTGTTTTTGCAAAAGCAAAATTGTGTTTGCAAAAGCAAAATTGTTTTTGCAAAAGCAAAATTATGTTTGCAAAAGCAAAATTGTGTTTGCAAAAGCAAAATTGTTTTTGCAAAAGTAAAATTGTGTTTGCAAAAGCAAAATTGAGTTTGCAAAAGCAAAATTGTCTTTGCAAAAGCAAAATTGTTTTTGCAAAAGCAAAATTGTGTTTGCAAATGCAAAATTGTGTTTGCAAAAGCAAAATTGTGTTTGCAAAAGTAAAAATGTTTTTGCAAAAGTAAAATTGTGTTTGCAAAAGCAAAATTGTTTTTGCAAAAGCAAAATTGTTTTTGCAAAAGCAAAATTATGTTTGCATAAGCAAAATTGTGTTTGTAAAAGCAAAATTGTGTTTGCAAAAGCAAAATTATTTTTGCAAAAGCAAAATTGTGTTTGCAAAAGCAAAATTGTTTTTGCAAAAGTAAAATTGTGTTTGCAAAAGCAAAATTGTGTTTGCAAAAGCAAAATTGTGTTTGCAAAAGCAAAATGTTGTTTGCAAAAGCAAAATTGTGTTTGCAAAAGCAAAATTGTGTTTACAAAAGCAAAATTGTGTTTGCAAAAGAAAAAATGTTTTTGTAAAAGCAAAATTGTCTTTGCAAAAGCAAAATTCTGTTTGCAAAAGCAAAATTGAGTTTGCAAAAGCAAAATTGTGTTTGCAAATGCAAAATTGTGTTTGCAAAAGTAAAAATGTATTTGCAAAAGCAAAATTGTGTTTGCAAAAGCCAAATTGTGTTTGCAAAAGCAAAATTGTTTTTGCAAAAGCAAAATTATGTGTGCAAAAGCAAAATTGTGTTTGCAAAAGCAAAATTGTGTTTGCAAAAGTAAAAATGTATTTGCAAAAGCAAAATTGTGTTTGCAAAAGCCAAATTGTGTTTGCAAAAGCCAAATTGTGTTTGCAAAAGCAAAATTATGTTTGCAAAAGCAAAATTGTGTTTGCAAAAGCAAAATTGTTTTTGCAAAAGCAAAATTGTGTTTGCAAAAGTAAAATTGTGTTAGTAAAAGCAAAATTGTGTTTGCAAAAGCAAAATTATTTTTGCAAAAGCAAAATTGTGTTTGCAAAAGCAAAATTGTTTTTGCAAAAGTAAAATTGTGTTTGCAAAAGCAAAATTGAGTTTGCAAAAGTAAAATTGTGTTTGCAAAAGCAAAATTGTTTTTGCAAAAGCAAAATTGTGTTTGCAAAAGCAAAATTGTGTTTGCAAAAGTAAAAATGTATTTGCAAAAGCAAAATTGTGTTTGCAAAAGCCAAATTGTGTTTGCAAAAGCCAAATTGTGTTTGCAAAAGCAAAATTATGTTTGCAAAAGCAAAATTGTTTTTGCAAAAGCAAAATTGTGTTTGCAAAAGCAAAATTATGTTTGCAAAAGCAAAATTGTGTTTGCAAAAGCAAAATTGTGTTTGCAAAAGTAAAAATGTTTTTGCAAAAGTAAAATTGTGTTTGCAAAAGCAAAATTGTTTTTGCAAAAGCAAAATTGTTTTTGCACAAGCAAAATTGTGTTTGCAAAAGCAAAATTGTTTTTGCAAAAGCAAAATTATGTTTGCAAAAGCAAAATTGTGTTTGTAAAAGCAAAATTGTGTTTGCAAAAGCAAAATTATTTTTGCAAAAGTAAAATTGTGTTTGCAAAAGCAAAATTGAGTTTGCAAAAGCAAAATTGTGTTTGCAAAAGCAAAATTGAGTTTGCAAAAGCAAAATTGTGTTTGCAAAAGCAAAATGTTGTTTGCAAAAGCAAAATTGTGTTTGCAAAAGCAAAATTGTGTTTACAAAAGCAAAATTGTGTTTGCAAAAGAAAAAATGTTTTTGCAAAAGCAAAATTGTGTTTGCAAAAGCAAAATTGAGTTTGCAAAAGCAAAATTGTGTTTGCAAAAGCAAAATTGTGTTTGCAAAAGCAAAATTGTGTTTGCAAAAGCAAAATTGTGTTTGCAAAAGCAAAATTGTGTTTGCAAAAGCAAAATTGTATTTGCAAAGCAAAATTGTATTTGCAAAGCAAAATTGTGTTTGCAAAAGCAAAATTGTATTTTCAAAAGCAAAATTGTGTTTGCAAAAGCAAAATTGTATTTGCAAAAGCAAAATTGTGTTTGCAAAAGCCAAATTGTGTTTGCAAAAGCAAAATTGTGTTTGCAAAAGCAAAATTGTGTTTGCAAAAGCAAAATTGATTTTGCAAAAGCAAAATTGTGTTTGCAAAAGCAAAATTGTGTTTGCAAAAGCAAAATTGTATTTGCAAAAGCAAAATTGTTTTTGCAAAAGCAAAATTGTTTTTGCAAAAGCAAAATTGTGTTTGCAAAAGCAAAATTGTATTTGCAAAAGCAAAATTGTATTTGCAAAAGCAAAATTGATTTTGCAAAAGCAAAATTGTGTTTGCAAAAGCAAAATTGTGTTTGCAAAAGCAAAATTGTGTTTGCAAAAGCAAAATAGTATTTGCAAAAGCAAAATTGTTTTTGCAAAAGCAAAATTGTGTTTGCAAAAGCAAAATTGTATTTGCAAAAACAAAATTGTATTTGCAAAAGCCAAATTGTATTTGAAAAAACAAAATTGTATTTGCAAAAGCAAAATTGTGTTTGCAAAAGCAAAATTGTGTTTGCAAAAACAAAATTGTATTTGCAAAAGCAAAATTGTATTTGCAAAAGCAAAATTGTTTTTGCAAAAGCAAAATTGTGTTTGCAAAAGCAAAATTGTATTTGCAAAAGCAAAATTGTTTTTGCAAAAGCAAAATTGTGTTTGCAAAAGCAAAATTGTATTTGCAAAAACAAAATTGTGTTTTCAAAAGCCAAATTGTATTTGAAAAAACAAAATTGCATTTGCAAAAGCAAAATTGTATTTGCAAAAGCAAAATTGTATTTGCAAAAGCAAAATTGTATTTGCAAAAGCAAAATTGTGTTTGCAAAAGCAAAATCGTGTTTGCAAAAACAAAATTGTATTTGCAAAAGCAAAATTGTTTTTGCAAAAGCAAAATTGTGTTTGCAAAAGCAAAATTGTATTTGCAAAAACAAAATTGTATTTGCAAAAGCAAAATTGTGTTTGCAAAAGCAAAATTGTATTTGCAAAAGCAAAATTGTATTTGCAAAAGCAAAATCGTGTTTGCAAAAGCAAAATTGTATTTGCAAAAACAAAATTGTATTTGCAAAAACAAAATTGTGTTTGCAAAAGCCAAATTGTGTTTGCAAAAGCAAAATTGTGTTTGCAAAAGCAAAATTGATTTTGCAAAAGCAAAATTGTGTTTGCAAAAGCAAAATTGTGTTTGCAAAAACAAAATTGTATTTGCAAAAGCCAAATTGTATTTGAAAAAACAAAATTGTATTTGCAAAAGCAAAATTGTGTTTGCAAAAGCAAAATTGTGTTTGCAAAAACAAAATTGTATTTGCAAAAGCAAAATTGTATTTGCAAAAGCAAAATTGTTTTTGCAAAAGCAAAATTGTGTTTGCAAAAGCAAAATTGTATTTGCAAAAGCAAAATTGTTTTTGCAAAAGCAAAATTGTGTTTGCAAAAGCAAAATTGTATTTGCAAAAACAAAATTGTGTTTTCAAAAGCCAAATTGTATTTGAAAAAACAAAATTGTATTTGCAAAAGCAAAATTGTGTTTGCAAAAGCAAAATTGTGTTTGCAAAAACAAAATTGTATTTGCAAAAGCAAAATTGTTTTTGCAAAAGCAAAATTGTGTTTGCAAAAGCAAAATTGTATTTGCAAAAGCAAAATTGTTTTTGCAAAAGCAAAATTGTATTTGCAAAAGCAAAATTGTGTTTGCAAAAGCAAAATCGTGTTTGCAAAAACAAAATTGTATTTGCAAAAGCAAAATTGTTTTTGCAAAAGCAAAATTGTGTTTGCAAAAGCAAAATTGTATTTGCAAAAACAAAATTGTATTTGGAAAAGCAAAATTGTGTTTGCAAAAGCAAAATTGTATTTGCAAAAGCAAAATTGTATTTGCAAAAGCAAAATCGTGTTTGCAAAAACAAAATTGTATTTGCAAAAGCAAAATTGTATTTGCAAAAGCAAAATTGTGTTTGCAAAAGCCAAATTGTGTTTGCAAAAGCAAAATTGTGTTTGCAAAAGCAAAATTGATTTTGCAAAAGCAAAATTGTGTTTGCAAAAGAAAAATTGTGTTTGCAAAAACAAAATTGTATTTGCAAAAGCCAAATTGTATTTGAAAAAACAAAATTGTATTTGCAAAAGCAAAATTGTGTTTGCAAAAGCAAAATTGTGTTTGCAAAAACAAAATTGTATTTGCAAAAGCAAAATTGTATTTGCAAAAGCAAAATTGTTTTTGCAAAAGCAAAATTGTGTTTGCAAAAGCAAAATTGTGTTTGCAAAAGCAAAATTGTATTTGCAAAAACAAAATTGTGTTTTCAAAAGCCAAATTGTATTTGAAAAAACAAAATTGTATTTGCAAAAGCAAAATTGTGTTTGCAAAAGCAAAATTGTGTTTGCAAAAACAAAATTGTATTTGCAAAAGCAAAATTGTTTTTGCAAAAGCAAAATTGTATTTGAAAAAACAAAATTGTATTTGCAAAAGCAAAATTGTTTTTGCAAAAGCAAAATTGTATTTGCAAAAGCAAAATTGTGTTTGCAAAAGCAAAATCGTGTTTGCAAAAACAAAATTGTATTTGCAAAAGCAAAATTGTTTTTGCAAAAGCAAAATTGTGTTTGCAAAAGCAAAATTGTATTTGCAAAAACAAAATTGTATTTGGAAAAGCAAAATTGTGTTTGCAAAAGCAAAATTGTATTTGCAAAAGCAAAATTGTATTTGCAAAAGCAAAATCGTGTTTGCAAAAACAAAATTGTATTTGCAAAAGCAAAATTGTATTTGCAAAAGCAAAATTGTGTTTGCAAAAGCCAAATTGTGTTTGCAAAAGCAAAATTGTGTTTGCAAAAGCAAAATTGATTTTGCAAAAGCAAAATTGTGTTTGCAAAAGAAAAATTGTGTTTGCAAAAACAAAATTGTATTTGCAAAAGCCAAATTGTATTTGAAAAAACAAAATTGTATTTGCAAAAGCAAAATTGTGTTTGCAAAAGCAAAATTGTGTTTGCAAAAACAAAATTGTATTTGCAAAAGCAAAATTGTATTTGCAAAAGCAAAATTGTTTTTGCAAAAGCAAAATTGTGTTTGCAAAAGCAAAATTGTATTTGCAAAAGCAAAATTGTTTTTGCAAAAGCAAAATTGTGTTTGCAAAAGCAAAATTGTATTTGCAAAAACAAAATTGTGTTTTCAAAAGCCAAATTGTATTTGAAAAAACAAAATTGTATTTGCAAAAGCAAAATTGTATTTGCAAAAGCAAAATTGTATTTGCAAAAGCAAAATTGTATTTGCAAAAGCAAAATTGTGTTTTCAAAAGCAAAATTGTGTTTGCAAAAACAAAATTGTATTTGCAAAAGCAAAATTGTATTTGCAAAAGCAAAATTGTGTTTGCAAAAGCAAAATTGTATTTGCAAAAGCAAAATTGTATTTGCAAAAGCAAAATTGTTTTTGCAAAAGCAAAATTGTATTTGCAAAAGCAAAATTGTTTTTGCAGAAGCAAAATTGTGTTTGCAAAAGCAAAATTGTATTTGCAAAAGCAAAATTGTTTTTGCAAAAGCAAAATTGTGTTTGCAAAAGCAAAATTGTGTTTGCAAAAACAAAATTGTATTTGCAAAAGCCAAATTGTATTTGAAAAAACAAAATTGTATTTGCAAAAGCAAAATTGTTTTTGCAAAAGCAAAATTGTATTTGCAAAAGCAAAATTGTGTTTGCAAAAGCAAAATCGTGTTTGCAAAAACAAAATTGTATTTGCAAAAGCAAAATTGTTTTTGCAAAAGCAAAATTGTGTTTGCAAAAGCAAAATTGTATTTGCAAAAACAAAATTGTATTTGCAAAAGCAAAATTGTGTTTGCAAAAGCAAAATTGTATTTGCAAAAGCAAAATTGTATTTGCAAAAGCAAAATCGTGTTTGCAAAAACAAAATTGTATTTGCAAAAGCAAAATTGTATTTGCAAAAGCAAAATTGTGTTTGCAAAAGCCAAATTGTGTTTGCAAAAGCAAAATTGTGTTTGCAAAAGCAAAATTGATTTTGCAAAAGCAAAATTGTGTTTGCAAAAGCAAAATTGTGTTTGCAAAAACAAAATTGTATTTGCAAAAGCCAAATTGTATTTGAAAAAACAAAATTGTATTTGCAAAAGCAAAATTGTGTTTGCAAAAGCAAAATTGTGTTTGCAAAAACAAAATTGTATTTGCAAAAGCAAAATTGTATTTGCAAAAGCAAAATTGTTTTTGCAAAAGCAAAATTGTGTTTGCAAAAGCAAAATTGTATTTGCAAAAGCAAAATTGTTTTTGCAAAAGCAAAATTGTGTTTGCAAAAGCAAAATTGTATTTGCAAAAACAAAATTGTGTTTTCAAAAGCCAAATTGTATTTGAAAAAACAAAATTGTATTTGCAAAAGCAAAATTGTATTTGCAAAAGCAAAATTGTATTTGCAAAAGCAAAATTGTATTTGCAAAAGCAAAATTGTGTTTGCAAAAACAAAATTGTATTTGCAAAAGCAAAATTGTATTTGCAAAAGCAAAATTGTTTTTGCAAAAGCAAAATTGTGTTTGCAAAAGCAAAATTGTATTTGCAAAAGCAAAATTGTTTTTGCAAAAGCAAAATTGTGTTTGCAAAAGCAAAATTGTATTTGCAAAAACAAAATTGTGTTTTCAAAAGCCAAATTGTATTTGAAAAAACAAAATTGTATTTGCAAAAGCAAAATTGTATTTGCAAAAGCAAAATTGTGTTTTCAAAAGCAAAATTGTGTTTGCAAAAACAAAATTGTATTTGCAAAAGCAAAATTGTATTTGCAAAAGCAAAATTGTGTTTGCAAAAGCAAAATTGTATTTGCAAAAGCAAAATTGTATTTGCAAAAGCAAAATTGTTTTTGCAAAAGCAAAATTGTGTTTGCAAAAGCAAAATTGTATTTGCAAAAACAAAATTGTGTTTTCGAAAGCAAAATTGTATTTGCAAAAACAAAATTGTATTTGCAAAAACAAAATTGTGTTTTCAAAAGCAAAATTGTGTTTGCAAAAACAAAATTGTATTTGCAAAAGCAAAATTGTTTTTGCAAAAACAAAATTTTATTTGCAAAAACAAAATTGTGTTTTCAAAAGCAAAATTGTATTTGCAAAAGCAAAATTGTATTTGCAAAAGCAAAATTGTATTTGCAAAAGCAAAATTGTGTTTGCAAAAGCAAAATTGTATTTGCAAAAACAAAATTGTGTTTTCAAAAGCAAAATTGTATTTGCAAAAGCAAAATTGTGTTTGCAAAAGCAAAATTGTATTTGCAAAAACAAAATTGTGTTTTCAAAAGCAAAATTGTATTTGCAAAAGCAAAATTGTATTTGCAAAAGCAAAATTGTATTTGCAAAAGCAAAATTGTATTTGCAAAAGCAAAATTGTGTTTTCAAAAGCAAAATTGTGTTTGCAAAAGCAAAATTGTATTTGCAAAAGCAAAATTGTTTTTGCAAAAGCAAAATTGTGTTTGCAAAAGCAAAATTGTATTTGCAAAAACAAAATTGTGTTTTCAAAAGCAAAATTGTGTTTGCAAAAACAAAATTGTATTTGCAAAAGCAAAATTGTATTTGCAAAAGCAAAATTGTGTTTGCAAAAGCAAAATTGTATTTGCAAAAACAAAATTGTGTTTTCAAAAGCAAAATTGTGTTTGCAAAAACAAAATTGTATTTGCAAAAGCAAAATTGTTTTTGCAAAAGCAAAATTGTGTTTGCAAAAACAAAATTGTATTTGCAAAAGCAAAATTGTATTTGCAAAAGCAAAATTGTTTTTGCAAAAGCAAAATTGTGTTTGCAAAAGCAAAATTGTGTTTGCAAAAACAAAATTGTATTTGCAAAAGCAAAATTGTGTTTTCAAAAGCCAAATTGTATTTGCAAAAGCAAAATTGTGTTTGCAAAAACAAAATTGTATTTGCAAAAGCAAAATTGTATTTGCAAAAGCAAAATTGTTTTTGCAAAAGCAAAATTGTGTTTGCAAAAGCAAAATTGTATTTGCAAAAGCAAAATTGTTTTTGCAAAAGCAAAATTGTGTTTGCAAAAGCAAAATTGTATTTGCAAAAACAAAATTGTGTTTTCAAAAGCCAAATTGTATTTGAAAAAACAAAATTGTATTTGCAAAAGCAAAATTGTGTTTGCAAAAGCAAAATTGTGTTTGCAAAAACAAAATTGTATTTGCAAAAGCAAAATTGTATTTGCAAAAGCAAAATTGTTTTTGCAAAAGCAAAATTGTGTTTGCAAAAGCAAAATTGTATTTGCAAAAACAAAATTGTGTTTGCAAAAACAAAATTGTATTTGCAAAAGCAAAATTGTGTTTGCAAAAGCAAAATTGTATTTGCAAAAGCAAAATTGTGTTTGCAAAAGCAAAATTGTGTTTGCAAAAGCAAAATTGTATTTGCAAAAGCAAAATTGTTTTTGCAAAAGCAAAATTGTGTTTGCAAAAGCCAAATTGTGTTTGCAAAAGCAAAATTGTGTTTGCAAAAACAAAATTGTATTTGCAAAAACAAAATTGTATTTGCAAAAGCAAAATTGTGTTTGCAAAAGCAAAATTGTATTTGCAAAAGCAAAATTGTGTTTGCAAAAGCCAAATTGTGTTTGCAAAAGCAAAATTGTGTTTGCAAAAGCAAAATTGATTTTGCAAAAGCAAAATTGTGTTTGCAAAAGCAAAATTGTGTTTGCAAAAACAAAATTGTCTTTGCAAAAGCAAAATTGTTTTTGCAAAAGCAAAATTGTGTTTGCAAAAGCCAAATTGTGTTTGCAAAAGCAAAATTGTGTTTGCAAAAACAAAATTGTATTTGCAAAAGCAAAATTGTGTTTGCAAAAGCCAAATTGTGTTTGCAAAAGCAAAATTGTGTTTGCAAAAACAAAATTGTATTTGCAAAAACAAAATTGTATTTGCAAAAGCAAAATTGTGTTTGCAAAAGCAAAATTGTATTTGCAAAAGCAAAATTGTGTTTGCAAAAGCCAAATTGTGTTTGCAAAAGCCAAATTGTGTTTGCAAAAGCAAAATTGTGTTTGCAAAAGCAAAATTGATTTTGCAAAAGCAAAATTGTGTTTGCAAAAGCAAAATTGTGTTTGCAAAAACAAAATTGTCTTTGCAAAAGCAAAATTGTGTTTGCAAAAGCAAATTGTGTTTGCAAAAACAAAATTGTATTTGCAAAAGCAAAATTGTATTTGCAAAAGCAAAATTGTTTTTGCAAAAGCAAAATTGTGTTTGCAAAAGCAAAATTGTATTTGCAAAAACAAAATTGTGTTTGCAAAAACAAAATTGTATTTGCAAAAGCAAAATTGTGTTTGCAAAAGCAAAATTGTATTTGCAAAAGCAAAATTGTGTTTGCAAAAGCAAAATTGTGTTTGCAAAAGCAAAATTGTATTTGCAAAAGCAAAATTGTATTTGCAAAAGCAAAATTGTTTTTGCAAAAGCAAAATTGTGTTTGCAAAAGCAAAATTGTATTTGCAAAAACAAAATTGTGTTTGCAAAAACAAAATTGTATTTGCAAAAGCAAAATTGTGTTTGCAAAAGCAAAATTGTATTTGCAAAAGCAAAATTGTGTTTGCAAAAGCAAAATTGTGTTTGCAAAAGCAAAATTGTATTTGCAAAAGCAAAATTGTTTTTGCAAAAGCAAAATTGTGTTTGCAAAAGCCAAATTGTGTTTGCAAAAGCAAAATTGTGTTTGCAAAAACAAAATTGTATTTGCAAAAACAAAATTGTATTTGCAAAAGCAAAATTGTGTTTGCAAAAGCAAAATTGTATTTGCAAAAGCAAAATTGTGTTTGCAAAAGCCAAATTGTGTTTGCAAAAGCAAAATTGTGTTTGCAAAAGCAAAATTGATTTTGCAAAAGCAAAATTGTGTTTGCAAAAGCAAAATTGTGTTTGCAAAAACAAAATTGTCTTTGCAAAAGCAAAATTGTTTTTGCAAAAGCAAAATTGTATTTGCAAAAGCAAAATTGTGTTTGCAAAAGCAAAATTGTATTTGCAAAAACAAAATTGTTTTTGCAAAAGCAAAATTGTGTTTGCAAAAGCCAAATTGTGTTTGCAAAAGCAAAATTGTGTTTGCAAAAACAAAATTGTATTTGCAAAAACAAAATTGTATTTGCAAAAGCAAAATTGTGTTTGCAAAAGCAAAATTGTATTTGCAAAAGCAAAATTGTGTTTGCAAAAGCCAAATTGTGTTTGCAAAAGCAAAATTGTGTTTGCAAAAGCAAAATTGATTTTGCAAAAGCAAAATTGTGTTTGCAAAAGCAAAATTGTGTTTGCAAAAACAAAATTGTCTTTGCAAAAGCAAAATTGTGTTTGCAAAAGCAAATTGTGTTTGCAAAAACAAAATTGTATTTGCAAAAGCCAAATTGTATTTGAAAAAACAAATTTGTATTTGCAAAAGCAAAATTGTGTTTGCAAAAGCAAAATTGTGTTTGCAAAAACAAAATTGTATTTGCAAAAACAAAATTGTGTTTTCAAAAGCCAAATTGTATTTGAAAAAACAAAATTGTATTTGCAAAAGCAAAATTGTGTTTGCAAAAGCAAAATTGTGTTTGCAAAAACAAAATTGTATTTGCAAAAGCAAAATTGTATTTGCAAAAGCAAAATTGTTTTTGCAAAAGCAAAATTGTGTTTGCAAAAGCAAAATTGTATTTGCAAAAGCAAAATTGTTTTTGCAAAAGCAAAATTGTGTTTGCAAAAGCAAAATTGTATTTGCAAAAACAAAATTGTGTTTTCAAAAGCCAAATTGTATTTGAAAAAACAAAATTGTATTTGCAAAAGCAAAATTGTGTTTGCAAAAGCAAAATTGTGTTTGCAAAAACAAAATTGTATTTGCAAAAGCAAAATTGTATTTGCAAAAGCAAAATTGTTTTTGCAAAAGCAAAATTGTGTTTGCAAAAGCAAAATTGTATTTGCAAAAACAAAATTGTGTTTGCAAAAACAAAATTGTATTTGCAAAAGCAAAATTGTGTTTGCAAAAGCAAAATTGTATTTGCAAAAGCAAAATTGTGTTTGCAAAAGCAAAATTGTGTTTGCAAAAGCAAAATTGTATTTGCAAAAGCAAAATTGTTTTTGCAAAAGCAAAATTGTGTTTGCAAAAGCCAAATTGTGTTTGCAAAAGCAAAATTGTGTTTGCAAAAACAAAATTGTATTTGCAAAAACAAAATTGTATTTGCAAAAGCAAAATTGTGTTTGCAAAAGCAAAATTGTATTTGCAAAAGCAAAATTGTGTTTGCAAAAGCCAAATTGTGTTTGCAAAAGCAAAATTGTGTTTGCAAAAGCAAAATTGATTTTGCAAAAGCAAAATTGTGTTTGCAAAAGCAAAATTGTGTTTGCAAAAACAAAATTGTCTTTGCAAAAGCAAAATTGTTTTTGCAAAAGCAAAATTGTGTTTGCAAAAGCCAAATTGTGTTTGCAAAAGCAAAATTGTGTTTGCAAAAACAAAATTGTATTTGCAAAAGCAAAATTGTGTTTGCAAAAGCCAAATTGTGTTTGCAAAAGCAAAATTGTGTTTGCAAAAACAAAATTGTATTTGCAAAAACAAAATTGTATTTGCAAAAGCAAAATTGTGTTTGCAAAAGCAAAATTGTATTTGCAAAAGCAAAATTGTGTTTGCAAAAGCCAAATTGTGTTTGCAAAAGCCAAATTGTGTTTGCAAAAGCAAAATTGTGTTTGCAAAAGCAAAATTGATTTTGCAAAAGCAAAATTGTGTTTGCAAAAGCAAAATTGTGTTTGCAAAAACAAAATTGTCTTTGCAAAAGCAAAATTGTGTTTGCAAAAGCAAATTGTGTTTGCAAAAACAAAATTGTATTTGCAAAAGCAAAATTGTATTTGCAAAAGCAAAATTGTTTTTGCAAAAGCAAAATTGTGTTTGCAAAAGCAAAATTGTATTTGCAAAAACAAAATTGTGTTTGCAAAAACAAAATTGTATTTGCAAAAGCAAAATTGTGTTTGCAAAAGCAAAATTGTATTTGCAAAAGCAAAATTGTGTTTGCAAAAGCAAAATTGTGTTTGCAAAAGCAAAATTGTATTTGCAAAAGCAAAATTGTATTTGCAAAAGCAAAATTGTTTTTGCAAAAGCAAAATTGTGTTTGCAAAAGCAAAATTGTATTTGCAAAAACAAAATTGTGTTTGCAAAAACAAAATTGTATTTGCAAAAGCAAAATTGTGTTTGCAAAAGCAAAATTGTATTTGCAAAAGCAAAATTGTGTTTGCAAAAGCAAAATTGTGTTTGCAAAAGCAAAATTGTATTTGCAAAAGCAAAATTGTTTTTGCAAAAGCAAAATTGTGTTTGCAAAAGCCAAATTGTGTTTGCAAAAGCAAAATTGTGTTTGCAAAAACAAAATTGTATTTGCAAAAACAAAATTGTATTTGCAAAAGCAAAATTGTGTTTGCAAAAGCAAAATTGTATTTGCAAAAGCAAAATTGTGTTTGCAAAAGCCAAATTGTGTTTGCAAAAGCAAAATTGTGTTTGCAAAAGCAAAATTGATTTTGCAAAAGCAAAATTGTGTTTGCAAAAGCAAAATTGTGTTTGCAAAAACAAAATTGTCTTTGCAAAAGCAAAATTGTTTTTGCAAAAGCAAAATTGTATTTGCAAAAGCAAAATTGTGTTTGCAAAAGCAAAATTGTATTTGCAAAAACAAAATTGTTTTTGCAAAAGCAAAATTGTGTTTGCAAAAGCCAAATTGTGTTTGCAAAAGCAAAATTGTGTTTGCAAAAACAAAATTGTATTTGCAAAAACAAAATTGTATTTGCAAAAGCAAAATTGTGTTTGCAAAAGCAAAATTGTATTTGCAAAAGCAAAATTGTGTTTGCAAAAGCCAAATTGTGTTTGCAAAAGCAAAATTGTGTTTGCAAAAGCAAAATTGATTTTGCAAAAGCAAAATTGTGTTTGCAAAAGCAAAATTGTGTTTGCAAAAACAAAATTGTCTTTGCAAAAGCAAAATTGTGTTTGCAAAAGCAAATTGTGTTTGCAAAAACAAAATTGTATTTGCAAAAGCCAAATTGTATTTGAAAAAACAAATTTGTATTTGCAAAAGCAAAATTGTGTTTGCAAAAGCAAAATTGTGTTTGCAAAAACAAAATTGTGTTTGCAAAAGCAAAATTGTATTTGCAAAAGCAAAATTGTTTTTGCAAAAGAATAATTGTGTTTGCAAAAGCAAAATTGTTGTTGCAAAAGCAAAATTGTGTTTGCAAAAGCAAAATTGTATTTGCAAAAGCAAAATTGTGTTTGCAAAAGCCAAATTGTGTTTGCAAAAGCCAAATTGTGTTTGCAAAAGCAAAATTGTGTTTGCAAAAGCAAAATTGATTTTGCAAAAGCAAAATTGTGTTTGCAAAAGCAAAATTGTGTTTGCAAAAACAAAATTGTATTTGCAAAAGCCAAATTGTATTTGAAAAAACAAAATTGTATTTGCAAAAGCAAAATTGTGTTTGCAAAAGCAAAATTGTGTTTGCAAAAACAAAATTGTATTTGCAAAAGCAAAATTGTTTTTGCAAAAGCAAAATTGTATTTGCAAAAGCAAAATTGTATTTGCAAAAGCAAAATTGTGTTTGCAAAAGCAAAATTATGTTTGCAAAAGCAAAATTATGTTTGCAAAAGCAAAATTGTATTTGCAAAAGCAAAATTGTATTTGCAAAAGCAAAATTGTGTTTGCAAAAGCAAAATTATGTTTGCAAAAGCAAAATTATGTTTGCAAAAGCAAAATTGTATTTGCAAAAGCAAAATTGTGTTTGCAAAAGCAAAATTGTGTTGGCAAAAGCAAACTTGGCATGTGCTTACTAGGGATGCCAAACGGGATCGATTTTTAAAAATCTCGGGATTCAGGATTTCGATTTTTCGGGACAATTCGGGATCGAAAAATCCCGAAATATCCCGGGATTTCCCGAAATATACAGGGATTTCGGGATTTTCTCTTAATAAAAAGAGCTAAAAACAATTGTTTTTTTTTAAATTTTTATAAATTTTTGATCTTTATCACAATACACATGTTATAAATTGAAAAACAATAAAAAGTAACAAAATATAAAAATAGTTCATCTATGTCTCCATACATACACATATGTATAGACACGTTAGTGAAGAACAAATACCTAACCCTTTTAAGAACACTATTTAGTGTCCAAAATATATTTGTAATTATATTAATTGTTTTAAGTAATTTTTAAAAAGATCAAAGACTAATATTTCTTGCCTTAATTTTCATGCAAACAAAAACATCTTTCGCTGAAAAACATTTTTCGCAATCTACACATGTGGGCAAAATGTTTTCAAGATAGCTATATCCAGAATATAACTATTCACCTCTAACACCTCGTGATTCAATCAAATCGATTTCTTTAGAAATCGATTTAGCTGTGTTAACAGATTTTATTGGACTTCGAGTGCAACGTTTAACTTTTTAACAACGGAAGTCGGGTTCTTATTCAGTTCAATGTCGAGTGATATAGAATATTCTTTTAGTTCTTGCATGATACACTTGAAAAACTATATGAGCATTATTTAAAGTAATGTAAAATAAAAAATATTGCCGTAGACTCCATTTTTTCTTACTTTATATAGTTTATATGTATGAATTTACAATCCCGAAAATTCCCGGGATAAGTTTTAAAAAATCCCGGGATTCGGGATTTGGAAATCCCGAAAATCCTGGGATTTTATGATTCGGGATTTCCCGATTGGCATCCCTAGTGCTTACCCTCCCCACCAATATACCTAGTAAACATCATTAATATCCTATCTGGTCTTTAACAATTACACTAATTAAACGATACAAACGGACATCTCTGAGCTGGTGGCAAGCAAACATATTGAAAATATTTCTGGAATTGTATGTCTCAACTGGAATAATTATTGTATAAGGACCAGTATCAAGAAGTATATTTTGGACGTACATGTACGTATGAATACATACTCTATTAATGGAAGAGCCACAACTACACTAATCAGAGGTAAAGACCAGAAATCGATTACCCGAGATACCCGTGGTTGACTTCTTGGAAATCTAGACCAATACAGATTATGTTTTATGATCATATACTTTCATACAGTTTAAAATGATATCTTTGATTTGCTTATTTTATTTTATTACAATAGATATTTCTTTATATATTTATAGTACTGAAAAAAGTCTACATACACCGTTGTATATACACAGGTTTTTTATACACATTTTTTTATTTTGATAAAAATCATCGTCACCATACAGCGCTGTATGTAGACATTATGCTTTGACTGTATGTGCATAAGAAATTTGAAAATATTTTATTGATATTTGTTTGTTTTTTTATATCTCTTTATAGAGCCACACCAATTTATACAACCAAAGTGGAAGAGAACAATCATTCGTGTAGCCGATACATGGTGCTTGAAATAAAAATCGTGTCATGTATGTATATCGATAACATATCCTGTGCTACTGAAATAGTATCATCCAGTCATACTAATAAATAGAATGCCAATGATTACGCACAAAATGGTTCATATAATGGATATCATGCCATGGACATGGACAGTAAATCCGTAAATGGATGACAATAATTATCATGCAAACAATAATATGAGATGCTCAACAACTGCAACAGTTACAGCAGCATCAGCAGCAATTATGCCAACAACAGCAACAACAGCAACAACAGCAACAACAGCAACAACAACAACAATACCATCAGCAACAAAACAAAGAAGATGATCCGAAGAAGATATTATACGGTGGCGTGCTTAATTAGGAAAAACCAACATTAGACTGAATTTAATTTTAAGACGTCTTAACATTGTCGAAAACATTTGAAAAAAAAAAACCTAAAAAACACAAAAAATTCAAACCATTCTGTGACTTTAGCATAAAGCCAAAGAAAATAGTATACTCTATATAGTATATAGAGTGGAGAGCAAAAGTCTTACTACCGCGAATACATTTTAGCAATTTCATGAACTTTAATCAACAGTTTGACCATGTTTAACCGTTTCTTGAGATCGAGCCCTTCATTTCCTTTGCCTCTATACTAACGTACATCCGTACGAACTAAAATGATATATTTTGACTCGTCTAAAGACACACACACATTATTTCAAATTGTCAAAATATATTGGGGTACTAAGACTTTTGCTGCCCACTGTATATTGAATTAATAATACTTTTAATTTGTTATTTATTAAACAATTAACTTATAATAAATAAAAAATAATTATCAAACACTAAAAAAAACATTAATAACATAACAATATTGTTATTTGTTATATACATACATATATATATTTGTTATTTGTTATATACATACATATATATATTTGTTATTTGTTATACAATTTATAAATAAATATGAATAAAAAGTTTATAAAAATAAAAATAAAATACATTGTTTCACTCATAACTACTGCAATGACCTCAGCGATCAGCTATCGCCTAATAGATGGCACTTCCTTCATATACCATATTCCTCAATAAGTTTACTCGTTTACTCTACTTTACTTTTTGCACTTGCATGCACACCCTGTATATTATGAATTGTGCAAGTTTTATGGTGATTTTACCAAACACGATTAATACCAGGCGATCAGAATAATCAGATGAATGACCATAAAGGGAGAGAGAAAGATTAAATATTTTTCTCTGTTTGTTCATTGGTTGATCCCAAATAACTGTTTCTACAAAATATGATGCGTGTACCCTACCGTATGTAATATTCGCAACCAAACTCAGATATAATTTGTAGTATAAACATTTTTCGTGAACAACACTCGTTTAATAAAAATTATTTTCTAAATTATATCGAAAAAACTTATCCTAGCCATTAGGTAGGTGCCTAATGTTCTAAGGCAGATGTGCACAACGTGTATATTATGAGTTGTGCCACTCTTTCGACGATTTTTACCAAGCACGATTAATACCAGGCGATCAGAATAATTAAATGAATGACCACAAGAGGAGATTTTAAATATTTTTCTCTTTGTTCATTGGTCGATCCCAAATAACTGTTTCCCAAAAATGATCTTACCCTACCTTAAGCAATTTTTGCAACCTATTTGTTATGTATCAATTATGTAGATCTCTGGTGACAATTTCTTGTCTCCAGTGATTTCAGACGAGATTCATATGAATTTATTTTACAAATATTTAAACAATTTTCATACAACAGGATGTTAAACTAGAAAACCAAGGGATGATCGAAATTTTTATAAAAACAACTTTTCATTCTTTATACATGAGCAGTAGCTAAGAAGAGAGAGTAGGGAACATTAGCAGCGTTCTTAACATTGCAAAGAAAAGTCCCTGAATTTAATCAAGCATTATTATAAAAAAGTACTTTATTAGATGTTTTCTTTTCGATATATTTATGTAGACATGTTGTTCTTAATACACGTTCATGTCCTTTAATACTCGCTGCACTCCTTCATCTAACGATTGTCTTACCGAATTGTAACAGGCAATCAGAATAATTAAATGAATGACCACAAAGAGAAAGAAACACAGAATTTAACTATTTTCTGATTTTTCATTGGTCGATCCCAAATAACTGTTTCTATAAAATGTAATATGTGTACCCTACCTTATGCAATTTTGACAACAACTTGTTATGTGTCAATTATGTAGATCTCTGGCGACTTTTTACAATTTTTCGTCTCCTGCTCTTGCAACAATTTCAAACGATATTCTTCATATGAACATAATAAATCGAAAATATTTAAGCTTAATAGGGGGTTCATAAAACAGTGTTGTTTTTATGAAAATAGCTAAAAATATTTCAATATAAGT
The DNA here is from genome assembly GCA_958299815.1 of Sarcophaga carnaria. Lineage (NCBI taxonomy): Eukaryota > Metazoa > Arthropoda > Insecta > Diptera > Sarcophagidae > Sarcophaga > Sarcophaga carnaria. The sequence goes on along the minus strand of OY283149.1, from coordinate 98,844,134 downwards.
GAGTGGATTTTTCTTGAATAGGTGCTAAGAAGACAAAGTAAAGGACACTAGTAGTGTTCTCAACATTGGAAAAGTCGTTGACGGCAACCTTAAGTACAAAAATAGGAAAACTCCCCTCTCTCAACAGGTCGTGTTTTGTTATCGAAGTTCGCTTTTATAAACCCTCCGTTAGCGCAACGTAACGGAACGGAACGTACGTTTGTAGCATATCAAAAGCAATTAAATGCTTACCGAAATTCCAGTACATTGAAGATCATTGAGAAAAAAAAATTAAACGATTTTAAGTTTCTCGAGTTGTCGGAATCGTTGGTTAGATTATGTTTGTAATGAAATTATTAAAAGGTTTTTAACATGAAAAAGTTTTTTTTAGGTATGTAGATATGAAGTTTTTAACACGTTCATTGCCATGTGACTGACATGGCCCTATATTTAAACCTTTTTTTCGACAAGCCGTGTCAGTCTTATATGTCTGACGCACACAAACAAGATACAACAAGTATTAACCTGTTGTGTCGGACATTTGTGATTTACCAAATCGCGTACGGTAGACACATATGACTGACATGGCTCATGTAGAATATCTTAGCGTCAGACACATATGACTGACATGGCGATAAACATGATAATATATATACACGCTCCGCTCCTTTTATCATTCATCTAACGATTGTCTAACCGAGTTGTAACAGGCAATCAGAATAATTAAATGAATGACCACAAAGAGAAACAAAGTCAGAATTTAAATATTTTTCTATTTCTTCATTGGTTGATCCCAAATAACTGTTCCTAAAAAATGTGATGTGAGTACCCTTCCTTAAGCAATATTCGCAAGCTAATTCAGATACAATTTGTAATATAAATATTTTTCGTGAACAGCGCGCGTTTAATAACAACGATTTGCTAAAGTATATTTGAAAAATCGTAATAGCCGATGTCTGATGTATTATGGGGCGCAGATGTGCACAGCCTGTATAGCTGATGTGAGAGTCTTTTGATAATTTTAAACCAACACGATTAACCCTTTGCACTCTGTTGTCCCCTCTGAGGGGACACCGTAAGTCTAGCATATCACTCGGTTGTCCCCTCTGAGGGGACATGATAGTTTGTTAGCGATTACGGACAATGAAATTATTCCCCCGCAATTTTTTAAGAAACACGTGTTCTCCTGTACTTTTCTGTTAAAATGGCACAAAAAGTCATAGAAATGTGATAAAATTATCAAGATGCATGATAAATAATTTGTCCGTTCTACACGTTGAAAAGGAACGTGCGAAATGCGTTCACGACGGACTGTACACTTCTCTGATCCGTTGAGGAATTTGTAAATATAGTGGATTAAGCGTCCAAAGGTGCATGGGTGTGGTTCAATGAAGTGGGAAACTGGATACGATAATAAAGGAATTCGATAACCGAGAGAAGGAAAATGGACAAGATCTCAATTCGTCGAATAGAAAAATTTTTTGATATTTTTTTTGTAACTATGTGTTCTTCAATGTCCACAAATTCATATAAAACAAATTTCATCACAATTCCTTACTTGGTTTTAAAATTATACTGTACTGTATCAAGGATGTACGTTTTCGTTAAAAAGTGGCGTCGAGTTGCTGGTAGGTAAAGTCCGAAACGGTGCCGAGAGCAAAGGGTTAATACCAGGCGATCAGAATTATTAAATGAGTGACCACAAAGAGACAGAAAGACAGAATTTAACTATTTTTCTGATTATTCATTGGTCGATCCCAAATAACTGTTTCTAAAAAATTTGATGTGTGTACTCTACCGTATGCAATTTTTACAATGTCTTGTCTCCAGTGATTTCAGACGAGATTCATATGAATTTATTTTAAAAATATTTAAGCAATTTTCATAAAACAGGGACAAGTGATGCTCGAAATTTTTTATAAAAACAGCTTAAAAATATTTCAGTATAAGGTGTGAGTGAGTGATTGATTTTTCTTATGTTAACTTTCATTCTTCATACATGAGCAGAAGCTAAGAAGAGAAAGTAGGGAACATTAGCAGCGTTCTTAACATTGGAAAGAAAAGTCGTTGACTTTAAAGCGTTGCAACCAAAATAACAGAAGGCAAACTTAAATACAAAAATAGTATAACTCACTCACTCTCTCTCTTTCTTTCTTATATCAAGTTGTGAACGTAACGGAACGTACATTTTTAGAATATGAAGAGCAAAGTAAATGTTTACCGAAATTATATTACATTGAAGAACATTGAAAAACAATAAGACGATTTTGAATTTCTCGGGTTATCAGAATTTTTTATTAATTAGATTATGTTTGTAATCAGATTATTATTTATTATTAAGGTTTACCAGTCGTTTTCTTTTAGATATACATATGTATGTACACATGGTGTTCTTAATATACACGTTCATGTCCTTTATACCCGCTGCGCTCCTTTTATGACGCTTCATCTAATGATTGTCGTACCGAGTTGTAACAGGCAATCAGAATAATTAAATGAATGACTATAAAAATAAGAAAAGAGAGAGAAATTAAATATTTTTCTATTTGTTCATTGGTCGATCCCAAATAACTGTTTCTAAAAAATGTGATGTGAGTACCCTACCGTATGTAATATTTACAAGCTACTTGTTATGCATTGAGTTACAATTTGTAATTGAAAAAAGTTGTCTAAACCACCAGCATTCGTTTAATAAACATTATCTCCTAGAATAGCTCTGCAATTCATAGTTTTTGAATAATTCCTAACGACCATATTGCGTTCCATATATTCGTTATTATTGCACACAATAGCTGATTAATCCCCTCAGTGTTTTTTGAGTGTTTTTGTTTATGTTTTCCATATAAGCAGACAAACATGTGTTTAATCGCTTGTCTTACAAAAACAGGACTTCAGGATCTCTGGCAACATTTTGTTTTTCCGGTATCCTGTTTTTGTTTGATGATTTCAGACGAGATTCGTACGAACATAATTCAAAAATATTTGAGCAGTTGAGTGGAGTGTTTTTCAAAAAAAAGGGGGGGGGGGGGGGTTACACTTAAAAGGCGATCGAAACCTTGTATGAAAATACCCCAAAAATATTTCAATGAGTAAATTTGACTTTTTATATAAATGAGTGACTTATTCAAAAATTCAAAAATATTTGAGCAGTTGAGTGGAGTGTTTTACGTAAAACGGTGCAGTTAAACTTAAAAGACCTACAAAAATTTATATGAAAATACCCCAACAATATTTTAATGAGTAAATGAGTGACTTTTCGTATAAAAGAGTGACATAATTCAAAAATATTTGAGCAATTGAGTGCTTTTCGTAAAACTGGGAGTTAAACTTAAAAGGCCTACGAAAATTTATATGAAATTACACCATATATATTTCAATATATGCGTGATTAGTGACCCTTCACATAAATGACGGACGTAATTCAAAAATATTTGACCAATTGAGTGTTTTCAAAATATAAAGAGGGTAACCAAACAAATAGGAAAAAAACTTATAAAATCATTTGAGTGAGTTTCATTTCATATATGTATATGCAATGAGTGACTTGTCGTAGAGAAACAGAAGACAAAAAGAGAAAGAAAGAAACGTACATATAACGTGGATCCCAACATTGAAAAAATTGTTAAGTTATGCTACAAAAATCTTCGACTCACGAAATGACAACAATACCGTGTTATTTGAAACAACGTTAGTGGCGTAACTTCTAAAATAAGCGTATGTAAGAAATTAAATCACATTCCTTAATAATTGCAAACATGACAACAAATCTTTTTCTAGACTGGATATCGGGTGGTTTAGTGGTTTTAAAACCACTGGTCTGGCAAGGCTATCAGTCGCCTCCCTTAACAACCGAGAAACACGTACAAAAGACAAATAAAACCTACGACTATGTACTCAATGTTATGATTGAAAAAATGAAAACAAATTATTGACAAGATTTTAAAGAAGTTTAAGCAAGGACTGGAAGCGTTGCAGATGTCGTTAGGTCGTTAAACATTATCGCAATGTACTACATACCTATTGCCGAGAGTTATTATTAGGTATAGTCGAACTGTATCCAGTCGAATTTATTGATTTGATTTAAGTTAGCAGGTAGCTTACCGTTCACAGCAAGTTCGTTTGGTGGTCTATATGGCCCATTAGTGTATTACCCAGTGCAAAGGTAAGCCTTCTTGTTATGATATGTTAGTGGTGGGTTTGAATCATCTCGAGCTCCGTAGATAACTGGCCAGTTGCCTTAGTGGCATGTTTACCACCACGCCCAGATCTTTAAACGTTCTGTCAGTCTGAAAACTGATGACGCCGGTTTTGAAGTGCAAGGCACTCACGTTGGTATTGTACGGACTGATTTAAAATTGAGTAATCAGAACGAGTATTAAGGCATATATGATCAGTTGAGTGAATTGAATTATGATTTGTTTTTCAATCATCGGTCTTAGTTCTCCTGTTGTGTAAATACATATGTATAACCATCCAAGACGATAAGAAGACGACTAAATGAAAGAACTTACATGGGTTGATCAAAAAATATTAAATCGTGTCAAGCGTTTTCGAGAGAACAACACAATAAACCGATAACATTTCGGAAAAACATATTTTGGAGCTAATATTCAAAGTTTTGGCTCTTCAGTTCTGATGGAAAACATTACGTCCACCAAACATAGGGCATCAGCCAAAGTACACCAAAGTAAAACGATTAAGCATGTTGGTGGTAATTTTATGGTGTGAACAGTATTTTACGCCACTCCTCAGTGCCTGAAAAAAGTAGTGACAGAATATCAGGTCATTCAGCATGACTTCCAATAGGGCAGTGGGACCTATGAGATTCGCAGAAGTTCGGTGTATAATCAAGCCATTTGAGGAAAGAAGAGAATCGTTCTTACCAGACAATAACCAATATAACTGAGGCCATCATTCAACAGTAATATGTCGGAATTTATTAGCTTTATGACAGCATTGTTAGTTTGTCAGCAATTCAATATACGATGAGATCTTTACGTCCTGGACCGAACCTAAAACTCCCTGAGATAACGTCGACAAGGAAATTCACGGAACAGACATCGAAATGACGTTCGTGAATGACTTGATCACAGCCTGAACGTGGCGAATCATCAGTAATTCTATGGAGAACAACTAATACAGAATCATTTGGGCGACAAATATCGAAAGAAAACTGACAGTGACTACAACCAAGTGTGTGGATGGAAACTCCTGCAGAAGTCGCACAAAAAAAATATGGTGACAGCTTTTCAATAATTCAGGGGAAATCCTTTGAAACCCGTTGGTCCCAAGCGAAGTGATAACCTTAAGATTTTTATAATAAAAATTGCATTTTAAAAATACTTTAAAAATAATATTTAATGCTTAAGAAGGTTTCCTACAACCCCAATATATAATGGGTGGGGACTCGCACTTGAAATTAAATGCAGGACATTCCTCGCATTTATTGCTGTTTTTGTTGCTAGTCTTTTGTTGTTGGTTGTAATGAAGTTACGCTGTTGCTGTATAAGCGATACAAGAGAGTCAGAGTCAGGTGGTTGGAGTATAAAATTGCATAACTTTAATGGCCAGTTCCTTTTTTACTTTCTTCTTAATGTAGTGGTAGTAGTAATGACTATTGGCGTTATTGTTGCTTTTGCTGGTGTCTCCTAGGCGTCTGAAATTTTCGGTTGATGCTGGTAAAATTGCATTTCATGTGACAAGAATTTCGGTTTGTTCAGTCAATGCGAAAATAAACACAGAAAAGGAAGACAACACAGCACAACAACAATATATTGAAGAATAAAACAAAAATGTGACTCTTTTAGTCCTGGGCAAGTAAAGAAGATGAAGAAAAAGGATGTTTTTAATAGCCAGTGATTGTTTAAAGAATGACATTTACAATGCGAATCCTTTAACCGCAATCCCTTGCTCAACGACATCATGATCGTGATGAAAAAGGTTTTGTTTGTCTCTCTTGCAACAATATGCAGATAAAGTTATGGATGTATATTATGTGGTATCAGTGTGTGCGCATGTATGCATATGAATTTTTAAGGTAATCAAAGGTAATGAACAGTAAATGAGATGAAATTAACAAGGACATCTTAAATAGCCCATATAATGAACAGCAACAACAACAACAACAACAGCAATAAACATATTTTGAGCACAGAAATTCATGCCGTTGCTCTAATGGACAGACAGTCCTAAAGCCAGTTATCAGTTTAAAATTGCCGAATTGGTGTAATTGTCACGGCGTTTCAATGTGAATGAAATTTTTTTCGTTCTCATAGCAGTTCTTTTATGGTTGATTATGGAAAGAGCCGAAGTATTTTGATTTCCAAATAGACTTTTGACTTATACGAGGTAATGTCTTTAAAAATTTAAAATTGTATGGCATTTAGGAGTACGAATGCCATGAGAATGCTTTCTAGAGTGATTGGATTTAATTAAATTTGAAAGTTTATCAAAAAGTATTCGTGCAATGGTAGGTTAAATTGCCAATGTTAAGGTCCCGTTATAATACCGATAGTGCCTATTTTATCATTCAACTGTAAGTCCTGGCTTATATTAAGTACAGGATGTATTGAAATCAATTTTCTATTGAATCAATTCACGTACTGTCTATAAGTTCAAGACGAATAAAAATTTCTTGTTTTAAATTCCCAAGTGTCGGAATAAGTTGTTGTGAGTTATTTCCAACCTTCGGAATATGCAACCAAGGCCCAGTGTCTTGGTATAATACGCTGCCTAGATATCTAATGGCCGCTTTTCTTACTAAATTGGTCACTATAACCCTTCAGTCAGGATAACAACTTAACTTATCACACCACTTATGTTGTGTGTGTTAATTTTATACATGAGTGGCATGGGACCTACAATTTAAAGTTGAATCCGAACGACAGATTTTATTGAGAAACTTATCATGACTATCATCGTGGAAGGAAACACTGTAAATAACCTTTAGTCAGATTACGACCTAGTTTCTTACACCATTTAAGTTATGTGTCTCAACTTTATACATGAGTGTAAAGTTCAAAGTTTAAAGGCGACTTTTTATGGCAATTTTATCTACTCAGGGTTTTTACCAGAAATGTGCTGAGAGGCAATCGCCGAAGAAATGTTATTTTTATTACGTTTTGTTGGAGACGTCTGATCTGTGGTTTGAAACGTGGCCTGACGTTTAATACCTCAATACCCCACCCATTAGACTACAGTGTTCTTAATCATTACTGCACTGGTTTCAATAAATATTTTTAGAACGGATTAGATTGTAAGCACTTTTAAGCACTCATCACGACTGCAGTTTCTCAAGGTTCCACTTTGAAATTGTGAAATACTACGACGTAAATAATTGCTAGGCGAGATGTCTTCGATATCTTCATCGTCTGCTGGCAGTCTTGTTTTTCTTTCTCACTATACTTCCCTATAATATTAATGAAATAATATCAGGCTTGTTTGACAGAGAAACTAGGTCGTAATCCTGACTTAGGGGTTATAATGACCAATTATGTGTGTATGTTGACTGAGTTTTACTCAATTTTCGACTTAGCTTTCGTGAATTTTGCTTTTTCAAAACATAGACTCACATTGGAGATTTGTAAAGAGTATCTCCGCTCAGTTAATAATTGGACGCAGTTTAACATAGTTGGGGATGCAGTCAATTTATGTTTATTATGGCAACTTCATCAGTAGAAAGTTACAAGTTCTTCTTCAATTACCCGTTACCAAACTCTTGCCTGTGGTCTCTTGTAAATACAATTGTCCATACACAGACAGAGCCTTTATTATTGTATATTCTCTGTTAGTACATATAAATGAAAATTAATTTTTAGTTTCTTTTTAAAAAAATAGACGTTTTCCTAATTTGTTTACTACTTAATTTTCATCCTAAAAATATCTGAAATACTTACTTTTGGATTTTTTTTTTAAATACACTGCATCTCTGTCTCATTCTACAAATTAAACGGAATGCAAACCAACTATCTAGAATGTTGCAAATAAACAACAATGAGTACGAAGGCAAAAACGTAATGACAAAATAGGAATAAGTACAAGAAATAAAAAAAAATAAAAAAATAATAACTGAAGACAAGAAAAATATAACGGCATATCAACCATAGAAACAAATCCCCCAAAAAGGTAAAACAGCTGCTTAAACGCCAAACATACATTCGCACATACAAGCGATAGTAGAATCGACAAAAGGGATTAATAAAATGCAAGAGAGCACAAGAGAGAGATTGAATGTTTTACAAACCGAAACACATTGGCATGAAACACTACTCCTTTACACACTACGCTTGTACATCATTGTATACAGTGTGGAATGATATCGTTTAATTATTATTTAGTATCATAATGGAGTTAAGAATTAGAAGAAAACATTTTTTTATTTCTGATACAATGCAAAAATTTATACGAATTACAACAACTAAATATTGTTATATTTCAGAGCCTTTCAGGTGCTTAAAGCCTTTCTTGAAAAAATTCCTATACAATAGCTTTATTTTACGCCGTCCCAATTATTGTATTATCACATACTTTTTGTACCAAATATTTTGGTACTGAACCATTCAAATATCCCATACTAATATCAACCAATACCATAAGGACTGTAAATAAAATGAGTCGTTTAAACAACAGTTCGGTCAACCAACCTGAAGGACTGCTAATAACATTAGCCATTTGAAAAATTGTAAGGATAAGCATCTCAATAAATGATTACAAAACACACACACAAAAAAGTTACCGAATAAGTTTATTTGCAAAAAAAAAAAAATAAACACAGAGAGACAGATAAATTTCTCTCAAATATAAACAACAATTATTTTCTCATAAACCAATAAGAAAAACAACGTGCACAAGTTTTAAGGCATTTGGAAGGAAAAAAATAACGAATAGCCGGTTTATGTAAATGAGTGTATGAAAAAAGAGACTTGCATGCTAATCTCTCTTTAATATTTTTGCATTGTCTCTCTTAGTATTTTACTATGCCTGATGCAATTAACGAGATCTGAACAAATATTAAACGAATGGGACTCGTTATAAGGCAAACGATTTATTATTATTACAGCAACAAAAGCACACTTACGTCTACTTATTATTGCAAAGTCTCTTTTGGAGAAGGGAGCAATAACAGCTAAAGAGTGTAACGTACTACTACGCGTACTACTTAAATTTGTTATTGTAGAAGCATTAGTAATATAATGTTGTTGTATTCTGCTAAAGTCATAGTTGCATCAGTCTGCATGATTAGTTAATAATAAGAGAAATGAACTTCAATTTTCTATATCTGCTACAGGGCGAACCGTCCCCTAAGCTTTGCAAATACAACAACAAAATTCTCTTTTTATTTATGAGAGCATATGTATGCAAGTGCGTGTATATTTTGAGTGTAAAATACTGTATGTACATTTATTGCTTTTTGTAAAGTTTTGTGTTTTTTGAAAAAGCAAAAGAAATCAAAAGCAAAAACGTAAAAGAACTATGTGTGGTTGAGTATTTGTAGGTGCTTTTTGCATTTACTTCTCGTTATGTTTACCCGCTAACATGGCATATTTATAAATATGCCATGCCCGCTAACATGTCGTCTCTGCTTTAATCATGATGTTCAGTGTAAGTTTTGCCATGTTAGTATAAGGTTGCGTTTGCAATATTTTTTTCTTTGTCGTGTCTCTCGCGTAAGGCTTCATAATCGTTTAAAGTTTAAACTAAACTACGGCGTGTAAAAAAGTAAAAAAATTACAAATAAAGTTAAAAAAATAAATCCAAACCGAAAAAGTCACTCTAGGATTCTGGTTATAAGTGAAAGAAAGATTATGGTTAAATAGACAAAAAAGCGTAACAAGAAGAAAAAAATTGTCCCAAACATATGCAAAACCGGTTAAGGAAAAATTCTTAGAAATTATTTTTAATGGCCGAAAATATAAAGAAGAAGAGATAAAAAGAGTACAAAACAAAAAAAAAATAATTAAAAAAAAATAGATGAGTGTAAAATAAAAATGGTGAAGTGATATTCTATAGAAAGAAAACAAAGTGTATAAAAATGAAAATTTTTTAAAATTACTTTTTAAATTTTAAAAATTTAAATTTATTAAAAAAAATAAAAGTGCGTGTTTATAACAATTTTTAAATGATGCTGTCGCTGCCTTAAATTTGTTTGCCGCCATTGGGTTTTCATCAAAAAGCCCTCTAATAGTAATACACCGGCTCCCTTTCATCAAAGAACCACCAGTTGAATATTTTTTCTGTTGGAAATACCAGGTAAGTGTTATAATTTTCACTTTTCGTTAGAAAAAAGACACCAGTTTGTTTGTACGCCTCGGCTGCGGCTTTTTTATAAGGTTTGCAGAATCTCGTATATTTGAACAGAGTAGTTCTTGATGCCTTGTCCTGTCTTCAACGCAAATCAGGGAAAAGCAATAGAGTTTGACAAACTCAGTATGTATCCTTATGTTGTTTCTACAAGACAAAACGTATTTATCCTTAAGAAGAATCCTGGTTCTCTATTGCCTATTTTGCCGATTAAAATTTTCCACAGAAATTCTACTTGTGAAAGGGATGTTTAATTCAACTCACCAAAAATTTTTAATATTTATATCCATTAAACCTACCTCGAATTCTTCGTACCTAGTCCAGTAGATAGTGTGTTGACTTATTAGACGCCCGTCGTACAAACTCAGCTCAAACGTTTCGAATCAAGCGAAATATGATTAAAATACTTCTTCTGGCGGAGGAGGAAACCTCTGAAAAATAAAAATTGACATGAAAGGTTTCTCAAATTTGTCTTTCAAGGCGGGTTCACCCACAAGTTTCTGAAACATTTTTGGTTCGGAGAATTTTCTTGCTTACTGAGAGTTTTCCGCAACATGATTCACCCATTTCAGAAACTTTGTTCGTAAAAACAGTGCTGCCATATTTAATTAAAAATGACAAATACATATGTGCATAACCTTAAGAAAGTTAATTATATTTGTGTCAAAATAAAGAAATAAAAAAATTAATATTTATAACAAAAAATAAACACTATTTGTGGTGAATTATTTGGTAAGAATAAAAACATCTTGTTCTGCGATGGATAAAATGGATATAAATCATTTGCAACTCTTGTTCACCATTGAAGTGACCAAAGTAAAATTACTTGCAAAATATATTTATGAAAAAGAAAATCAAAGATAAACAAGAGGACGGGTGTAAGACCACTTTTGAAACAAAGAGAAGCCAAAGGGTATTTTCACTCACTAGTTTCCGAAATGCGTTTAAATTACGTAGATTCATTTATAAATTTTCATCGCATGGACTCTGGGTGTTTCGATGAACTTCTGCAAATATTTGTGTATTGTATAAATTTCAAATGGTGTGGCAACCTTTTCTAAAATGGTTCGGACCAAATTTAAAATTAATTTAATTCACACTGAGAGTTGTTCGCACAAAATAATTTCGCTCGCTCTCTGAGAGAAACGTCAAACTCCATATAAAAAAAATTTTGTCCGAACCAAAAATGTTTCAGAAACCTGTGGGTGAATCCGCCTTTAGAGTCGACGATATACATACTGTAGTCCTGCCGCTCATAAATAAAATTAACACACATAACATGTGGACGATGTGAAACTACGTTTGCAATAACCAATCAAGTAAAAAGGTTACACTTGTATCTACAAAATTTTGAATTTAAAAAGTATTCCTATGCGTCAGAATTGTTTTCGTTTATGCTATGCTAAGTCACTGTTTATGGGGGAGAAATTTGTTCATAAAAGCTCGAGTTTTAAACACCCTGTATGACGAGTATATTTCATAATTATTAATCATAACCGTAGTTAGTGTTTTTTCTCCTTTTCTTTGCTTTCCATTGTACATAGATTTGTAGTTTTTTTCTGTTGCAAAAAGAGAATCGTGAATTTGTGTGTGTTAAAAAAAATTAATGATTCAGCCGAAAACAGTCTCTTCATCAGAATACGATTCATTTGTTGTGCACCGTTATAATAATTGTCATCATCATCATTTACTAGTCTATGGTCAAACAACAATGCAGTTATTTGTTGTTGTATTTTTTCTTCTCTTTATTCTCCCTGTGTCCCCGCTCTCTTTTCCCCTCCAACACTCGTTTGATCCGTTACATATATTGCCTTGTCTTGTGTTCTCTGGCGTAAATAATGAGAATTTCACCAAGTTAAAGTGTTTGTTTTGTTGTTATTTGTGAGTCGTTTTTTTCCGTAGTTTTTTGTTTGTTTTTTTCACAGTTAATAAAATTAATTATGGTGAGGGTTATCAAATTAACTTCGATTCATTTATTTAATGGAATAGGAATAGAACTAATGGACTGAAAGTGAAAACATTTTTCTTCTAATGGCCGCTCTGATTAAAAAATAAAGTTTCATTAATTTCTGGTTTATGACATCAGCAACCAAGTAGAGGTAATGTAACAGAACTGTTATCGACATCGATTTCTTTTAAGAATCTTGATACATCGTATTATTATCATCACCTGTCAACTGCTTAGTATGTATCACACAATATCAAACAAAACTATAGCAAGGATTCGCTTCTGTTAAAAGAACATACTGTATGGAGTTATTCATTTACTGGTTTTTAAGTAGCCGTTCTGCCATAGCTGTGACCTGTTGAAATATTTTATCATATACTAATTTGATTCGCTTGAGCTTATTGGCAAAATTTAGTAATAATAGTTCCATTCATTGCTTTGTGGGTGTTTGATTTAACTTTAACATTAGAATTTGAAACATCAATACATATGTACATATCTAAAACATGTTAAAATCTATAAGTATGTCTATAAATTTATAAATATCTATATTACACATAAAATAGCACTGTTAGTAGCACAATAGAGTTCTTTTAACCATACGGGTATGTGTCCAGACTAATAAATTTTAAAATCCCTTTACACATTTACGTAAGCATGACAATTAAATTCATATAAAAAATAAATTAAAACGTTCTTATGCTTTTACGCTAGATGACGTTGATATTCCTAGGCAAGGGTTTCATAGCCTGTGTGTTTTGTTTACACAATTTTTTAATGTCAAGCTGTTGGCGTGACTTCATGTTACCTTTGCATATGCACTGAAAATTTATCCCAAGAGTTCTTGAGAGGAATAGTTCCAATGGGAGTAAGAAAATCAAACAAACAATTTACATTTTATCCCTGTCCTAAAGAGGATGATTGATATTGTGGTAACATACGACTTGCTGTCCACTATATTTTCACGGTATCAAGGATTCCAAAACAGGTTTCCTTACGGCCGGGCATTACTTGGGACCAGAGATAGTGGCGATAAAACTAATACAGGCGACGAAGCCAACTTCTTTCTCATCGAATAAAAACAAAAAATTGCAAGTCATCGACCAGAAAAGTGCAAGTCGTCATCAAAAAAAAAAAAAAGAAATGCAAGTCATGGACACAAGACATGGGATCTAGAAAAAGTAAGTCATCGACAAAAAGATTTCAATGCCATAAAATTACCCAATTTATATAAAAAACTTTTTGTTGCTCATTTGAAGAAAATAAATAGCTCTATTGGCTATATCTCGGGTCTCTGGTAACGCCTGACTGTAATGAAAAGAAGCCTTGATGCCATGGCTACCCAGCTCACTAAGTCCATTTCCCCCATTTTTTATCCCATTTAGTCCCATTCATACAGAACACTTTTTTGCCGATTTGAAGAAAACAAGTAGCTTCGTCACCCATAACTCCGATTCCATGTAACGCCCGACCGTAAATAAATTTTTTTTTATCCTTGATACCACGACTATGCATTTCCCAACAAATTCATTTTTTTACAAATGTGTACAAATTTACAGAGTTATGCATTTGTAAACCTGTTCTTGGACCATATTTTGGTCCGATTGTTTATGTCATCGTTATTGGAAACTCGGACAGATTAATCGTAATATTATGTCATCGCGAAGAGGGAATTATGGAACCACCTGAAATTAGAAATGCCAAGATCCAGATGGTATAAAAAATTCAATGCCTATTCTTTTATGTAATCCCGTGTAGTTTTCATATTTCATTCCATTAATATTTACTTCGTAAAACATATCCTTAAATGAATGAAAATTTCTTAAAAGATTTGCTTGAATTTCTTAACATTAATCAAAGTTTTCTTTATGGAAAATGCTGTTTAAAACCCTCTAATTTATAACCTGTTTAACAATTTCGATTGGTTTCTTTCATTTAATAAGATTTTTCGTTCCCTCAGTTTTTCAATTTTTTTTCTAGGGTATGCGATAAAAAAAGATACATAATAGATAAGATAAAAAGAAGATCCTTGAAATTACATTTTCCTTACACAAGAAAACAAATGAAACCAAAAACAGGGAAAATCAACATGAAAGTGAGGCATAGTGTACCCTAATGAAGACTGGCGCACGTGTGCCATTTGTGTAGGCAGAAAGTGCAACAAATTGTATTACTCTGTACCCTGTGTAAGGAAGACAAAGGTGTATATGCAAGTTGATCCCTTTTTTTTGTGGAGTTTGAAAGTCAAAAGAAATAGAAAAATTTCGTAAAATTTATACAGCCTCGTAGTCTAGACATGTTTTGGAGTTTAGAACTACAATAGATGGACGAATGAATGGCTGGATGGATGAATGGCAAGACGATAGAGAAGTTAAACATTTAATTTTTTTGGGAATTTTTTTCTTGTTATTGCTGTTGTTTCAAGTTTCAAGAACAAAGTGAAACCCAAAATACTTGCATTAGAAATTTATTTGTCGGTCAACTTTGACTACATTATACCCTTCAACGTAATATTGATTCAGTAAAAGTTAATCTAGGATGGTGTGGCATTTTTAAAAAGTCCTTTAATTTGTGATTCGGGGAAACAATTGGGAGATGAAATTAAATGTTTTTTTTTTACCATAGAAAAAGGGAAAAGTGCATGTGTTCATGGTTTAGATCTTGTGTTCGAAGTGCCCAAAGAGAACAATTACATGAGTTAGTATTTGAACGGACCGAAAAAGAAAACAGAAAAAAAACAAGGAATAAATTCACTTTCCATAGCTGTTGCCTGGTGTATTTGAAAGACGATGGCTACTGAAATAATACCAAATATTTCAAGTGAATGAAAATGAGATTCTTTCATCTTTTTATGTCTATTTTTTTGCGATTTCTTTTAATCCTAGCTCTTCTTCTAATTCTAACTAAAGGGTTGTAAGTATTTTGAAACATATCAAAGGAGAATATCAATCAAAGCAAATAATAGTTAAGCGAGACCTAATCTGGGTCATAAAGTAGGTGAGGTAAAACTTCCTAACCAGTATTTTCATAAAAATTGTTAGGATTTCTTACATTTTAAACTTTTTTCAGTCAATTTTCAGTTTAAACAATTCAATGACAGATATCTTAACATCGCGTATCCTATATTCAGTAGCATGGGTTAGACAAGCCCATTCTAATTTTATCAAATCAAAGAATCAAAGGTTATCTCGGTGTACCGATAATGTGGATTTCAGGTTGATTTGACTAGTTGGCCGAGTTTTATATACAAGTGGTGGTAATAAATTCATTCGTTATTTATTCTTTCTACTTAATTCAATGATTGTGCCCAAGTGAGTATAAACGACGGATATTTTCTCTTCATCGAAGACTCAAACTAAGTGCAGAAACACCGACATAAGTTTAAGTTACACATCAAAAAAACCAGGATCGTACATGTAACAAATGTTGTGTAATGTACTTAAACTATCAAATACTTTCTAACTAAAATTCTGGTCATTCTCTTACAGCAACAACAACAACAAAAAAGGAGGAAATAAATCGAAATGATTTTAAAAACTTTGAAGTTTAAATTCCTTGTTTTCAATAGCAGCGCAGCATAAAACACAAACATGTCCTTGATATAGAAAGCATGGCGAGCGGGTAAAAAGTGGAAATTTTAAAATCCAACAACCAGATTAATGTTGTTGCTTCAGTGTTTTGTTTTTCTTTATGCTTTTTTTTCTGCTTTAAAAAATCGAAATGTAGCCACAGACCACAAGAATTAGAACAGCAACAGCAACAACACAAAGCTTTAACTTGAGTTTATCCTTTTTAGTCAAAAATAGAGAGTAGCACGGCTTTTTAGTCTTATTTAATCAACAAAACAAAAACAATAAACGAAAACAGAAACAGAAAAAAAAACAAAATCCACACATGAAAAGAATAAAAAAAACATTTAAACAAATAAAGAAGTGTAAGAGGGAGGAACAGAGAGAGTTGATGTTTCAGAATATACAGTGGATTATACGAAAGGGAAACCGACAACACTCGGTGGGTAGACTCTGTGACGGCTGTTATTTCGCAATGGATATGTTCTTTTAAAAATTATAAAAGCGACGGTTTTTTAGCATAAACTTTAAAGGTGAGGTAAACACACAGAAAAATGTTTATAAAGATTTAATCAGGATAGTGTGGGGGCCATTTCCAGTTCTTCTCTACTGAGGTTCTATCGTCTGCTTTTGTTTCCTGCTTATGTTTTCGGTCAAGAAGTCAAATATTAAGAATAAATTTCAGAATTTCAATTTAAATTTAAATTATTCTTTTATTTTTGTAATTGTTGTTGTTATTCTAAACATTTTTTTCTTAATATTTTTATTTTTTTTTGTTTTGCGTTTTTTTTAATTTAATTCATTATCATCATCATACTACTTGTACTTGATTATTTTCAGTTGGTATTTTATGGTTTATTATTGTTTTTTCTGACCATAAAGTTGGTCCGATTTAATAACTTTGCATTTTAATTTTATTTCGAGCCGATTATACGAGATAACTTATGGCTTTTGCCGCACTGACTACAACTTGAGTGTTGGATACAGCGTGAGGAGAGAGATGGACTCTTAAAATGATAATATTTACTGTGAATGCAACTCATAAAACATCATAGTTTTGTAGAGAGTTTTCACGTTTAAAGTCATTTTATATTAGGCCGCAAAGAGGCCATCTAAATTCATTCCTAATGAATGTATCCAATGTAATCTGTGTCAACATTCTAGTTCCGTAGAAATCTGACAAGACTGTGTCATGTCAGTTTAAAATTATAAAATATTCAGGAGTAGTTTAAACATTACCCTGCAGGAAAAGTTGATTTGATACGTGTACTTATTCCTGTACGAGGACGAAAAGTTTCGATATACTTCAAGACGCCGGATCATACATATGTAAGTAGAAATATACACTTATTTTTCGACAAGGAAGTGTGTGAGCCACGTTGAAGATTGTCTAAAAATGCTGAGTGTTACTTTAAGAGACAAGGAGACATTCAACGTGTACTCGCACATGAGCTTGTTGTTGGGGGACAAGAAATAGTCTTTCACAGGCTTCAATGATTCGAAGAAGAAAAATGGGAAACTAAGCATGACTTGTATAGACACTAGACCAAAGTGGCCTTTTATTGATATGTGAAGGACACGTTTTGAGTTAAGATGATCTTGAATCTGTCCTACAAAATCTCACAGCGGTCAAAACGTGACCCCAACTTCCTGATATTCTATAACAGCTTCATTAGAAATTGTAATGACGAAACGGAAGAGGAGATCACATAACATGTTCTTTATTGAGTTGGCAAACTTCTGGATATTCACTACTATGCTTGGGAATAGTTGTGTGCAACTCCAGATATTCAATGCCTTAAAAACAGGCATGTATTGCACGTGCATTGTTTCAAATATTTTTGGTTACGTGTATATATCATACACCTCTATCTTGTTATATTTGTGTTATTGATAGTCACTGCTGCTCTTGTGCTCTCGAATCCTCAAAAATTGCAAACACTTTTGCGATATTTTTGTAAGATTTTATAGAATTTAAGAAAAATACAAAATAACTTTTGTTTTATTGTTTAGTTCTTTATTTTGGTTGTTGTTGTTGCTGATATTGTAACTGTGTTTAATACTTCCAAGTGAACGACTAGCCAAACGACCATCTAGCATCTGACGAAGATGAGAGAGGCATTTTTATATGTTTCAGTGTGTGTGTCTAAAATAATTTTTTCTTCAGTTCCGCTTCAGAAAAGATTCCCTTGGTCTTGGCTTGCAAGTAAATGAATTTTCTTTTACAACAAAAAATACTAACGACAACAGAAACAAAAAGTGAAAAAAAGGATTTTTTTTGTTTTTCTGTTTGTTTGTTTGTAATGAATTTTTATAGTTGCCAACGCTTAAGGAATCAGATCCTTTGTTGTTGTTGTTCCATTTGTTAAAGGCGTTGTTTCTTTTTCGTTTCGTTTTTTCTTCTGCTTCTCCCAAAGCATTCGTTTGTTGCTCTTCGAAGATGATGATGACGTTTGATTCTTAATTTTGTTTCAGTTGTTGCAACACATCGTGCCTAAACTTTGTTGCTTTCATGGCATTGTTGTTTTGGCTGTTCTTGCACCATGCATTGCCATGCTTTTAAGCACTTTACCTCTTCCTTGAGAGCTGTTTGCTATGGCCTTGTCTATCTTTGTAAACCGGACTTGGGAGAAAGACAAAAAAGTTTTAAAATATAAGCACAGTCAACGTCAATTGAAAGTTTTTCGTTCACCGCTTTTTTAACGTTTGTTTTTCACCCATTTTTATGCTGGATTTTTTTTTCAAGTACCATCATCGTTTGGTATGTGTCTGATGATGTTGCTGTTGTTTTTATAGCATATTCGCTCGTAATGTTCCATAATTCTATCCATCGTTTATATTGGCTGCCATTGTCAGTGTCATTTGATATGGTCCTTCGGGAATTTTGTTAAAGTGTCTCAAACCCTTAAAGTTAAGGTTGTAATATGTTGACAACAATCAACTATTCTTTTAGCTTAACGAGGCAATAAAACAGTCAACCACAAGGATAACGCAATAGGAAATACTGAGGCATAAATAAGTAAATGCTGTTCAAAATACGCCATTGCTGTACAGGATTATAAATTCTGCATGAATTTTCCCGTCTCTAAACAAAATATGGTGATAATGAACTACAGAATTTATTATAGAACCTTCGGTGTGTAGACTTCTCTACAATATCTATACAAACCTTGTTGCTCTGACGATCCTCAGGATGCCGGTTGATGTCAGTATCTAGTTATATGCCCTGGTCTTCCTTCTGAAGTACGGAAACTTTCGATATCGTGTCATCCATTTAACGGAACTTTTACCCACTGGTAAGAATGCATATGAAATGCCATTTGTTTAGTGAAAGCTTTCCAGTAGGATATGCCTCTCCATCCATTTGAACTTGCGTAACTATTAAGGACGGTTGACCATTCACAATTTAGTAATAATGCTGAATGAGTGATAATAGGGACTGGCTTTCAATGTTAAGTTTTTGAATAAAATTTTGTGCAAAGATGAAGTTGATTTCTCACTTGATTACTAAATGAATAAGAAAATATGTCGCTCGGAGATTCCAGAAACATCTGTTTGATGCGTATAATGGTCTGGAGGTGTCATTGGCTTGTAGTTTTTCGAAACTGATTCTGGAAGAAGGCTGTAGGCGAACGATAATAGATTTTTTGACCTGCAATTGAAGATTATGATGTGAACGGTATTACGTGTTCTACAAAATTATTTTAGCTTTATTGCATGAGAAAATGTTAAAGTATGTCCTTTTATATCAAAAACAATATTCACCCACTTATCCTTGAGATACTGTGGGAATGTTAAAAATTTTGTTGAAATAATCGACAACTGCAAACAATGAGGCAAGAGTTGATTATTTTTCTATACTAGTTCCTTATCCAAAGTTTGGAATGCCTCAATCCTATATGAATTAAAAGTAGTCGGTCTGAGTAACAATTAACTGTCACGCTATTCTCGAAGACTTCAGCTATTCTTTTGAGATATTTTTCTGTTATGGAAGCGATAATTATTGTCATTAAAAGTTGCCATAGTAGTATGACCATACAATCGATTGTACTCTCCTCAAACTACATCTCTATAATGCCTCCTCTAAGCCTATTGACCAGACAAAGTTCATGATGATATCAACAAGGACAATAACTGCCCAGCATCTGATGAGCATTCAGGTGTTTCCTTCTGAAATGCTTTAATGCCCGACAATTTGCAAGAATGTGTTCTAGTAATTCATTCTTATCATCACAAAATGTACGAATTGGGTTCGTAACCTTTCTGAATAAGGCCGATAAAATACCTCTGGATTGTCTGATGTATGACGCAAATCTGCTTCTTTGTGGAAACTAACTTAGACTTCATATCTAGATTTGGATATTTTCGTACAGGTCTGAAGTGTTGAGTTATGCCTATCGTCCTAATTTCCACAATCCATTGCTACATGTACCAGTCTGAATAATAGTTGAAGGCATATCTATAGGTACAATGCATTAAGCGAGAGCCTTCTATTTTAAAAAAATTTCCAGATTCCATATCAACATTGAGAATTAGACTTAATAAGCTTTTTCCCCAAAGTCCTAATTGATTTCAATTATCAATTTAAAACTCAATAAATAATTTAAATAAGTACGAATACTCTTTCTATTGCCACTTCTTATCGGTATTGGTAGCATCAATTAGTTTTAATTCCAATTATTTAATAAGTTAAACTATTACGACAGCATTAGATTGATGATCGAAACAGTGATGATAATCCACAGACGCACAACGAAGGAAAAAAATGGGAAATTTGAGTTTGTGCATCTACTCCGTTATTTGTTTAAAGATGGTAAAGAATGGATAGTATGGAGTAGCTGTAGTCTAGTAGGTAGTGTGTTGGCTTATAAGACAAAACCACAGCATAAACATTACTTACTCTTAAAGTGCATGTGTGTTGACATTGCCTTTTAATTTTCGGAATTGAAATTTATGCTGGCATTTACAGTTCCTGTCTAAAAATCTATGGAGATTAAATTTCCTGCACATTTAAAACAAAAAACAACAGAAAATAGTAAAAAAAAAGAAGAAAAAGAAAAGATGAATAAAATCAATGAATAAAGTTGCTGCGGCAAAGGACATCCTTGCCGAAATAAAGGGTTATTATTGCTCTTACTCCGCTCAAAATGGAACAAGTAATGAATTTTATTCAATTCATGAAAGTACCACCTCAAAAAGAAATAGCACAGGACGGTTTTTCTTCACATCCATTTTAAATGAATACCACTAAATACACGTATGGCGGTTTTGCTTTATTACACCCAAAATTATTATACAAGCCATGGCTACTAGAAAAGGGGGAAACTTTATTCTCCAATCCCTCGAACGGATTCCTTTTTGACACTGATTTTGTTTTTTTTTGGTGGTTTTATGAAATATTCTCCCCCACCATTAAAAATAAAGTTGAACTTCATTTGATTCTAAATCACGTTTGATAAACTATGTGATGAAATGTGAGCTTGTCATCACATGTTTGAAATTCACAGCATCATCACACGGGGGCAAAAAAGTTGCAGTCTTTAATGAAAAGTAAACACAGCTTTAAGGGGACTGAGAAAGTAAATAAATATTCATATTTATGTGACTATGTGTTCTGATTTTAGTTTAATTAGTCCTTTTATGACACGGCAGGCAGAGGGGTTAGAAACCGGATTTCACCCTAAAACCGTAAAATAATTTAATTTGATAAATCCTCTGCCAAGCGTTTTAAATCAGAATTCATGCTCTTTTGCTTTTTTTTTAAATTCAATGAAATAAAGTTCGCGAAAGTTCGAGGTACCGCGTTTGTAATTGGTAATGCTTCAGCTGTTCTCTATAATGACATACAGTACAGACATTAAGTACAACCATTCCCAAAGAAACTGAGAATATGTTTATGAAAGCACAGCAATGCACAAAATATGACAACTTAATCAAAGGCTTGTCATTTGGTTCTAAAAATATTTCTCATAAGGTAATATCTGACAGTTGACAGCCTTTCCATATTTCTGTAGACATTCTCAGTTCTGAATGTTACCGCTAAAAGGTTTCTAAGTTAAATTCTAAGTATATTCTTTCAAAAAAAAACATTTTTTCGTTACTTGGAAAGAGCAAACATTGTCGGGCCTTCCCATTTCTTTGGGAATATGTGAAGCCAGTTAAAGTTATTTTTTTTGTCTGGTTTCGTTTGAATTATTAGTGTAGCAGTCGTCGCAATGTTGTCAGCAATGTTGTTACCTTCTACAACCCCTTGTCTAGAAACCCGCTCAAAGGTAATCGTTAAATGATTCGTTATCTCTTGTAAAGACGTAATACTGACTGTTGTCGTGAAGACGTGCCATAGTCCTGCGAACATATGTTTCAATGTGCTCCCCTCAATCTTTATAGAATATACCTATAATCTCCCTTCTAAGCATAATGCGCTGACAAACTTCTTGATGCAGCCCGTTGTCAATAACCTGGTTAATCAGCTCCTAAAAGCTTTCAATATAAAACGGTTTTTAAATAATTTTATTTCTTTAAACAATTTATTAATAAGGTCGTCAACACCATTTCATGATTTCGAAACGTTTTTGCGTTTTTTGTTTCTACATGTTTTGGCTGTAATGCCTTTAATTAACCATTAGTGCTGTTCGAAACGAATAACTTTTAATAATAGTTGACAAACAGAATATTTAAAAAACTTGAATATTTAAGCAACAATTAATGTTTCTTTATTTATTTGATCAAACAACACTCCTATCTTTGCAGATAAATGCGGTGTACAACGGTGGTGTTTATATGAGCCGAGCAAACAAGCTACGTTTAGCAGGCAATTAATTAAAAAAGGAGGCAGAATGAAATGAAATTCTCACCGTTACAATTAACAACGACTGAAAGTAATTAATTGACGGTAAAACAAAACAAAATCCAAAAACCAAACTACTTAAAGAAAAAAATGAATTAAAAAATGGAAAAAAATTAAAAATCAATTGAAAATCAAGTGAAGTGTTCGTTCGATGGAAATACACACAATTGCTGTTAAATAATAAGAATAAGAAAAAGATTTCAAATTTACATAAAAATGTAGATACAAGTATAGTAGTGCACGTTTTAATGGATGAAAACGGTAAAAGTGAATGAAAGAAAAATAAAATCAAAATGAATTGAATTCAAATACGAATTCAAATTTGAATTCAAATGCAAGCTAAGCTATGTTGCCACTAGAGAGCTAAACTATTAAGAATAAATAATAAAAATATCGAATTAAAACTGATTGACACCGTCTAACAGGCACCAACAATCAACTGTCTGACATACAAACTTAAAACTTAAAAAGGAAACATGCTAGGAAAACCAACTATTACCTCTACGAACACAGTGTAATGATAACGAACCACAGGCCGAGTTATAAAGAAACGCAACGAAAAAACCATTTCAATGGCTTGCTAGTGAAAAAATAATGATAAAATCTGTCAAAAAATAAAAAAATAGAAAAATTAAAAGAAAAGAGAAATAAAAATTAAATAAATGGTGGTTATAAGATCGAAAATTACAAGTTTATCTAGAAAATGAAGAAAAGAAGTACGAAAAATAATAAAAAATAAAATATTTCGGATACCATTCAAGATAACGCGAAAATGTCAATAAAAATCGGTTGCATTTGAATTTAAACAATTTAAGAAAAAAATTAAAAGAAACGTGCCGAGTAGTAACGCGTAAAAAATGTGTAACAAATTGTGTCCATACTATTTAAATTAAATTATTGCAATCGTAGTTTAATAAAATTAAAATTGAAAATGCTCCGAGTCTTCTTGCGTTTCAAATGAATGTTGTTGGTTAATGACATGCAGAACGTAAGGATTATTGCATAAAATATTTAAAGGTTTGTATTACACTTAATTTCCATTTAAATCACATTATAAAAGGTACAATGGGACTATATAATATAAATATATAAATTATAAACATTTGATTCTGTTCAGCAAGATTCAAAGCTAAAATAATTGAAGAAAAAGAAAGAAATCTGTTTGCAAAATTCATACTACACTTCGTCCATTTTACTTCTAATATAATCGGCCCATTGCGCTAGCATTTCACGCAGTTATTAATTGTTTTCGTACTAATTTTACTCCGTCAGATTCAAGAGAGCTACAAGGCAAAATCGTACGTACAGGACAGAATTTTGCTGCAGTAGCGCGAAATTTTGAAGAAGACTGCGAATTTCTTCTCAACGTGGAAAATTTTACTTAAGGCATACGTTCTTATAAAATATAGGCCGTAAAAGTATTGAATCCATACATACATATACCGCTTCTGTCGTATTTTTGCTGATTGGGTTCATTTGAAGTTAGTCAAAAATTAGTATTTTTTCCAAAGAAAATTGTGTTTACTGACGAAGTTCATACCTGGTTAAATGGCGAGCGCTATCGAAATATGCAGACTGAATTTCTGTTTTCAAAAATTAATAATTAGGCTTTATGCTGACAAACTAGCTAGTTTTCGAGCACATGCAACCCACCATTGACTCCATACTTGCTTATTTAGTTCCCTACAACCCTTCAGTGAGAATTACATCTTACATTTGACCTACAATTTAATGACCAAAATTATACACCATTACACGTAATTCAAAAACCAAATATTTTCGCAGTATGGACTTTGTTCCAGACAATGACAGATTGAGACACTGTCTTCCTAGTGGTAGATAAATAAAACTTTGGTAATAAAACTTTCATAGCGTAAACTGCAACAAACTATGTAATTATATAAATATAATTATAAATACTTTTTATTGTCCCACTGTACACAATATATTCACAATTATGTTTATAATTCTGTTGTTGTTTTTTTTCTTAATTTTTTTATATTTTTCTCAGGAAGTTTAGCCATGTTGTCATAAACCATAAAAAGCCCAGCCAAGAAACAAAAATAAACTGAAACGGAAGTAAATATTTTCCCTCTATTTCTACTACATACCATGCTACATACTTAAACGAACCGACCACAACACTGCCATCATAGCTAGCCAACTGCGAACAAAGTGCCATAATTTACAGACAGTTTAAGAAAAAATAAATAAAAAATATTTCTTTTCTAAACAGTTAAAAACGACAAATCAAAACGAAATAGAAACTCTTTAAAAATTACAGAAAAGGAGAGAGAAACAAGAACAAGAAAGACGTGCCCAACTAAGAAAATTTCAAAGAAAAATCTTAAATATTCAACACGAAAATTCAAGTAACAGCCGAAGCAAAAAAATGCAAATCAAGAAGAAAGAATGGAAGAAATTTGCCAGAAAATTGTAATTTTGCCATGATTTAAATTAAAACTTAACAACAAAAATAACAGCAACAACAAACGAAAATACAGTAGTTGTTGTTGTACTTTACCAGACTGAAGGCGAAAAACTGGAAAGGAAGGGTAACGAAATCCTTGGCAAGGATTTTCGCTACACTGCTTAACTGCCTTTCACTCCTTCTCTCTCTTTGGTTTGTTTCTGCTTGGAAATGGCATATTTAAAGGGCATTGTTTGAGAACTTTCCCAAACATTTTGTCTCGTCTTGCCTTCTATCGTGTGACAGCAATACGAACAGCACCAGCAACAATTTAATGTAATTGAGGAAATTGTCTATAAATTGTTGATGATTGCAAATTACTTTTGTAAGCAACTATATGTGCTGTTGTTGTCTTCTTCCCTATTGCAATCGAAGGAAATTTTTAGCTAAAGTTTGTAAAACACTCACATACACGCATACAAACGCTACTGCGTGAGAAGCATATACAACAGTTTACAAGTCAATGTTGTCTGTGTGTGTGGCTTAAATCAAAGGACATCTGTTGGTTGTGGCCCAGTTAGTGTTAAAAGGAAGATTTTTTCTGCGAAACGCGTTTTCAACATGCCAATATTTTTTTGGCAACAATTGCTGCTGGTTGATAAAATGGAAATATACCCAACAAACAACAACTTGTTGCTGTATCTACACATTTTCAACAACATATTAAACAAGGGTGAGTAAAAATTTTTATTCATTTTTCCGCCCCAAATTAAATTTGTTTTTCTTTATTTCCGAAAAAAAAAATTGGAGCAACAAAACCACAGTATTTGTTACTTGTTTGTTTAAAAATCCGGTACAATTATCGCTTAAAATATAAATATAATTATATATAATATAATACAAATTTCAATCACTCGAAAGTGATGTGAACTTGTCGCCCAGAACGTGTGGTATGATTCATGTGCAACTGTCATGGAAAGTAGAACATTTCAGATGCGCTCCACCCACAGCAGGTGGATATTTGATCGATGTTATATTCCACAAGTAATGACATTAGCAGCTCTTTTAAACAAATACACATTTTCGATGATATCTCAAACATACTTTGTTTTATTTGAATTTAAATTTAAAAAGTACTGAACGAAAGAACTGATAGGTATTCTGAAAGAACTCAAAGTGGAGCGACATAATTACTATAATTATTACACAATACATTTTAAAGAACATATTTTTAAATCTGATCTCCTTATATTAATAAAAAACACATGGCGGCATGTTTTGCATATTTCAATCGCTGGCATAATGTATTTCAATATTTGACAATTTTTCATTTCCATTAGAAGGCAAATACTTCTTAATATTTAAACAACATATTTTGGAAAATTATTTTTTTTTTAATTTATTGTTTGCCTTTTCATGTCTTTCCAATTTTCTTAACCATTTTTATTATTATTTTTAGCATGTTTTTTATATGTTAAAATATAATTGGTATATTTTTTATATTTTTAAAAAAAAAACACAAAAAAGTTTTTTTCTAATAAGACTTTACAGCATATTTTTATCGGCCCATTTCTGCATATGTAGTGTTTCATATTTTCAAATTTGTTTTGTAGTTTTAATAGCATGTTTAAGCATATTTTTACTTTTAGAAGTACATATATATAAATATCATATTTTCAGAGTTTATAGTTTTTTATAATGTACGCATATTAGGTGTGCATATTTAATTTTTAATGGGACAGTGCAGCATAGTTTCTTTAACTTAACGTTTGAAAAGACCTTTACATATTTTTCATTGAATATTAACTTCTTTTTATCAACAAATACCATTTTCAAGAGAGTACTTAAGAAGCATTTAAGTAAATTTTTTATTTTATTTTAGTATTTAGGAACTAAGCATACTTTGTTTTTAGTGGCATATTTATGCATATTTAATTTTTAAGAGAACATTTTAATTCCTTTTCAGCATTTTCATAACTTTGGTTATAGTCTTTTGGGTTTTTAGTGGTATTTTTTTACTTTTTAAATAATATTTCGATATTTAGAGACTTAATTTGATGACTCTGTTTATGATGATTTTATTTTTATTTGGATTCTTACTCCTGGAAACTTCTAATTTTATTACAATTTGAAAAAAAGTTCATTTCTAAGAAAAGCCTTTTTAATACTTGTTTATTGTGATTAGAAAGGCTTACAATTGTCATATCTGCTGTGTGTGGTCACACAGCCTTTAATGATTATTTTTTTTCTTTTTAAAATGCAAAAAATGCATTTTTATTACTTTTCTTTCTGATTTTCTTTAAGTGTAATTTATAATAAATACTTGTATCTGTGCGCAATTTATTTTCGGTTGCATCTACAATTCCATAACTAAGTAGCATAAGTTTGTAGTAGAAGTTTTATAGCAAAACTTTTAGTTGGTTTTTTAAGAATTATTCCGCCATTTTTGTAGTCTTGCTGAAATTTCAATTGAGTATTTCATGTAAATAAATATTCATCAGAGCACTTTTTCGGTTAAAGACTTTAGAAACGAACAACAAAAAAATCTTAATAGGCTTATTATACTCAGATACCTGCATGGAGTCATTTCACATGGAAGCGTTATAAGATTTTAAAATAAATTTTTAAGGGAACTTTTAATACAACTCTAAAGGGCAGATTTTTGGTTAGTTAAAAGGGTGACTTCACTAGATAAGAGCTACGAGTTCAAACCTGCAACCAAACTAATGCATTCACATTGTCGTCATTGATTGTGTTGTTTGAGAAGCAAAGAAACCTCTTCACTGTTTAAACTACTCGACAATTGTGGGTGGATAAGTTCCATCATTTGCCATAAGTACGGTGGTGCCTGTGTAATGGCTATATGACTCGTAATACTCCAATATTTCCAACCTATCTATTCCATTACGTTTTAAAGATATATTTCGTTGACAACATGCAACAACTGCGAAATGGAAAATCAAACAGAATTGACTATGACAACGAGACAAGTAACAAAACGAACAATCAATCGTATAAACAAACTTCAAACTGCAAAATAAGAAGCAACAATAAAAACAAACACACGAAAATTAAATGCAACAACCTTCTTGTCAAACTACGTTTTGCCATTTTCTTCCTCCGTTCTTTAGCTTGATGATGCAACAGTCGATGATGACCATGTTGATTGCAACAAATCAGACATGACATCAGAATATAACAGCAGAGAAAGAAACAAAATAAAGAGAAACGAAATGGACAACGAATGATGGATTCTGGATGGACAATGCCAAGGAAACATTTGTGTACAACGACATTTTATACAAACAAACATAAAAAAATCAGCCGAACAGGATGGACAGCCAACCAACCAGTCCGACAGACAGGCAGGCTGTCGTGTTGCATTAAAATTGAATCAACAATTCCTTGATGTGTTTTTCTTCCTGTGCTTTAGTTTTTTTCATTACATTACATTTTCATTTCAGACTGACATACAGATAGATAAACATTTATAAATGATATGAAATTACAAAATTTGTATTTCAATTAATACGCGCAACGCAAATGTGATTTTCGTGTGTTAATTATGCTCACAGGGAAAGATAGAAGCCAGCATCACCGTCTTAAAGTGAATTTCCGCAATTAGTGTGAGTAAAACGGTATTATGTACGAGAGGAATTTCTAACAAAAAGTAACATATTAATCCGATAGATGGATATTTCATATGCAAATAGGTCAACAACCCTCACATTATTAGTAGCTAGTTAAGCATGGTGATGTGATACTTAAGGATACTTGGCTGCAAATCAAACAAAGTTTTTCTAATTTAATTTCAATATCCGTATGATCCATCCAGATGCCCCAGACTACTCATAAAAGATAACTTCACAAACGTTTGATACTATCAAAAGGAGATCAGGAGATCTCGCCAAAGAGTAGAACTCACTGAGCAAGACTAGTCACAGCAGCTTAATATGCAAAAATCATTGTCTATAAGAAAATACAGACGGAAACGCTATTATTCTAAGACTATCTACATTACATAGTTAGATAAGCTTGACACAAAGCAAATGAAGTAAAGTCAATACCGATTTATCTTGAAGCAAATTGTTTTAACTTCGCAGAATGCCGCGACATATAGAAGTCATAGAAGAATATGTGATTTGAATAGTCAGGGACTATTTCTCAAGTAGAATCCAATGCATTGAGTCCAACAGTGATTAAAGTTGACGCGTTATTAAGGCAGTAGTGCTCAGGTTCAACAATCGTTCTATACATACATAATTAACCGTAATTAACGTACAATATAAAGTCGATTCCGAATGACAAATTCTTAGAGGAACGTTTCATGTCAATTTTATTTACTCTCAGAGTTTTTGCCAGAAATCTGCAGAGAGGAATTCGCGGAAAAAATAATTTTTCATATTTCGTTTTGCTGGCGGTAACTGACCTGAGCTTTGACCCGTGGCCTAACGTCTAATAAGCCACACACACACACTACCTACTAGACTACGGCGACTACAATCGGTCTATGAGTTCCTTATTTAAGTAACATATCGTCCCATTGATTACAAATATACTTCGTAACTAGTCTTCCAAATAAGTTTTGAACATTTTTGTTTCCTTTAGGAAACACCATCTCCTTCTCTATTTCCATACATCAAGTTTTTCCAGCTAATTTGGCGTTTAGTCGACTGTAGCATACTCTAGAGTTATAGGATTGTCATTTGCCATTGCCGCAGAATATATTTGGGGTTGTTGCATTGTCTGTATACTATTATTAAGCCATTCTGTCTCTCCAGTGGTGTCCTAGTCGACCTTGCTACGGTAATCGGTTTTGATGTTATTTTCTCAGACACCTCAGCAATCGGAAGTCGTTCTGGGTAGACTAGTTTTTAAAACTCGAATATGAATTGCTCGAGCAATTCAACCACTAAGTTACGACTTTTTAATTGCGTAATTACCCGCCACTGTTGCCCCAATCGAGACTTCATTTAATATCTGAAATAATTATAATCGGTTCTTACAACTTTTACAAGAATTTGAGGATCTGATTAACTTCTATTGGCAGTCGTAAATTTGTGAACTTGTGTTTACAAGATCAAGGGGTAGAATCTATTGTTTGTCCTTTGATTTATACAAAGAAATGCCTGAAATCACAGACTCGTAGGTTTATAAACTAGAAAAATTAAATTTTCCAGGTTACAAGTTTCGTATTTAAAAAAAATTAAATGAAAGAGGTTAAGAGCTGCAGTTAACTCTACACGAGCCTCAATTGACTTTCTGGTTCGAAGTTTTCCTACGTTGCATCAACAGTTCCCAGTCAGCCCGTAAACTGAGCATACCTGTTGCACACAATATGTAATGCTACATGCATCATGTGGATAAAACGGTACTTGTTAAGTCATCCACATAACTATACATGAGTAATAAAAAAAAAAACTGAAAAAATAACAACAAAATCATGTTGATACTTTATTTAACTGGATTCGTTCGTCTCGTGTATTTGTTTATTTTCTTTTTCCATTCTATTGCTGTTGATGCCAAACTGGACGTGCGTTAAAGCATGACAATGTCAGCCATTTGGTAATCCAATGCTGCAACAAGTAATAAAAAAAGAGTTAAAGATCTCACTCCCTATTGCTCTTCTCGCTGGCAATAATAGCAACAAAAAATGGTAAATAAAATGAATGACGGAAGGATATAAAGGAATAAACGATGAAAGAAAGAAAGAGAAAAAAAGCGGAACAACTGGCATGCAAATGTTACACAAACCTATACATCTGAATGGCTTCTCATTTAACTGTGCAGTGCAACATGTTGATGATGATGATGCATCAACATTCAACCTTTTCATAGGGTATCAAGTATAGTGTAAATTTCGATGTTTGATTGGACTCTGGTTATTTCTTTCGAATGTTGTTTATTTAAAGGATTTCTTGTAATTGATGTTGTTATTACTGACACAACAACATACATGCATTCATCCATTCGTAAACGTTTTTGGTCACATACATTTAATACTTGTATTGTCGTCGTCATTTGCTCTCTCTCTCTATAAAATAAAATGCCTTTTGGTTTTGGACGGTCTATGAATTCGTCGCCAATAATGGCATTCTTATAGCAATTGTTGCACAAACAATCATTGAATTGCTAACGATTTACAGGCTCGATTTTGATTGTGTTTTATGAAATGAATAAGAAATTAAAGAACAGAATATTGGCAGCCAGAGATTTATAATATTCCATTAAATAACGTTTAACGTTCTTTCGAAAGGAGGCATTTGCGTTGTCAATCAAAACTATACAGATCTGAACATTCATAGTTGGAAGGCTTCATTTTAAAATTTATTTTTTAAACGTTCATCATTTGTTTGCCGTCGATGTCCATCATCGTGTGAAAAATTTTAGTTTATATGTCTTATCGACTGTAGTTCTAGAGATCATGGGCTTAGAATGGATCAAATCAATTGGGGAAGGGAAACCAACCTCGAATTTCTCTAAATTAAATGATTAAAGATCGCAGTTCCAATGAATTAGATGACAATATTCTTTTTTTATGTAAAAATTTAAACAATATGAAGTCGAATGTTGAAGTTAAGTGTGGATTTTATTTCAGAGGAATGGACAATGATCCAGGCGCATTTGGGTCTTTGGTCCTATTAGCAAGAATTTTGAGAGAGTGATATATTCGATGCCGGATTTTTGTAAGCAAAGGGAATCTCAATCAAACTGTGTACCATACGAAAATCTGGATTATAAATATAGGCAGAAAAACATTGAAATAAATCTATCCCAGGCCATATTATTAAAAAAGTTAATTAATACAGCAGACTGGTGGCTTATCCTGATGTCGGAATATACCCGATTAATTTATTGTAACAGTCAGGAATTACTTATCAAGCAGAGCAATTTTTTCCTTATCGGATAATTAAATTAAGTTACTCGCAGTTGTGGCAGTATTTCTTCAAGTTTTTGTTCTACATTCACAATATTCTAGAAGAGATTTCCTTGTTAAATTTTTATGATCGCAGGAATGATTCTTGGTATATGTTCACCGTCTCTGAGATTGTCAAAACGCATCGTACTATTGTTTCTTTGGTTTCTTTCGTTTTCATTTATAAAGCCGTAGTCTAGTAGGTAATGTATTGACTTATTTGACGAAAGCCCGTAGTTCAAATCTAAGCTCAGACATTTCAAGCAATCCGAAATGTGAAAATATATTTCTTTGGTGACTTTCTTTCAGCAATGTGCTGGCAAAAATTCTCACACTTAATACTTTTTTATGAAAAGTTTCTCAAATCTGTCGTTCGGGGTCGATGTTAAACTGTCCTGCCACTTCTGGATAAAATTAACACACACAATTTGATTGCTTTATAAAATTCAAATTCAATTCGTATATGAAATATTGCTGCTCAAATACAATGTCATTAATAAAATCGTTAACACATCGTTAACAAAGAAACAAAAAACAACTTCATTAAAAGAATGCCATCATCTGGGTTAACATCACTGGTATGAGCAACAGCAATTGCAATAGCACTATTCGCAGCATCAGTAACAGTAGGAGAAATGGCTGAATCGGCACTTGCAGTAAGCGTTTCTATCAGGCATTATTATTATCTGATTTACAAAATTGAAAATCTTTTCTCTGCACATGTTTACAGTTTAAATCGTTCTTAAATTGTTTCTCGTCTTCAATCTATAATAAAAAGAACAACAACAACATCAGCAATGATAATTTAGCGAAATTAATAAGAAAGGGCAGAAATATTCAAAAGGCAACAATAACAAAAACAATTTCAAGTCAATTTTAAAGTTGAACGTAAATGACAAGAGAGCAGACGCCCATGTGGAAGCAATTGTTTGTAATAGGGATGCCATTAAATTAAAAAAAAATCCATTGTACAGCCACTCTGTTCTTTTATATTCACGTGTGCTAGTTTTCAACATTTCCTAACTTTATTTATGCTGCCATACTCAGCACTATACTCGTCTTTTCTAAAAACATTTCTACTAAATTTAACAACAGCAAGGCCAGTAACCGCCGAAAAATTAAAATTTTCTGAAAACTTATGTATGTACCGTCCCGTCTATGGCCTGGTATGGCAACTCTGTTTTGCTATCTTCATTTAAATTTTTCGTACTGAATTGCATTCTGCATGAATTGTTCCCCATTATCTTCCTTTTGCGCAGTGCACTGAGCGTGTGGAGTTGTAAGTGCTGGATTTGGATTTAACCCGGGAATGATGGTTTTCGTTTGCAAATTAATTATTCAATACTTTTCAATTTTTTCCTTTGCTGCTCCTTTTCTTCTTATTTTACGATCTGTTACTGCATTTTTCTCATCTGTTACTGCAGTGATGTCTTCACTTCTGTTTTTATTTCCTGAATGCAATTCTGTTGCTATGTAGAGAGGGGGGTGGTGCGGTGGAGTAATCGGGTTATTGAGTTGCAAGAAACAAAAAAGGAAACATAATGAGTTAATTTGTGTTTGCATTTGCGTCTGACAAGAATTTCAATATTCATTCGCATTTTGTCTTGATAATTTTGTCTTGATTTCAAATTAATCATCGCTAACAGCTTGATGATTGGATCAACAAATTGTTGCGTCAAAATAGTTGGAGGATGGTAAATAATCACACATTATTTTTGTGCTGATGCTTGTGGCACAGTGAAAAAGAATAATCGTTGACCCTTGCAATCTTTATGAATATGTCTGCGATACAAAAGTTGACGATAGATGCTTGAAGTTTGTATCATATGGTCGGCAATAATTTTAAAATTAATTATATTTCTTATTAGAGTTGGAAAGATACCTGATGTTAATAGGTATGGTAAAAAATTATTCAATAATTTAATTTGCATACTCTACTCTGCCGTCTTTCATTCCTTCAACAATATGTTTTCCGAATTCCATCAGTAGCAGACATATCCGATTGTTGAATATCCTAAGCGTCTAAAATTACTGCAAACCATTTCGAGGAATCTTGTCGTTGTTTTTTCATACTTTACTTTTCTCTTTCCTTTTTCATCTGACTTTGTAAAATTCTGCTGTTACATTTGTTAGAATCTACGGCCTTTCTTT
This sequence comes from Sarcophaga carnaria, assembly GCA_958299815.1. NCBI lineage: Eukaryota > Metazoa > Arthropoda > Insecta > Diptera > Sarcophagidae > Sarcophaga > Sarcophaga carnaria. The sequence continues at coordinate 98,810,015 of OY283149.1, read as the reverse complement.
CCATAGGATATTCCACAAATTTTTAACCTTCGAACACAATATGGTCCGGCCTTAGGACTCTTGATAGGTAGTAGTTGAATTGTAGTTGATCTTATATTTGTCAATCTGTATACGCCTGGAATTATTTTATAGATCTATCGACCATTAAAAGTGTTCCCTTTTCTTGGCACATTTTCATAGAGACAATCTTCCATTCGTGCATATAGTTTTGCTAAGGGCATCCATGATTGCGTTAACTAGTTGGTATAGTTCTTCTAGCTGCTTCTAAAAATGTAGGGCTTTTTATTTTGCTTCCTCTTGAACTGTTCCTTTTAAAGGTTTAGTAAATTTATTTCGTTTCTAAAATACTTTAACGGTGGTTATCGTTGACATTACACAACAGTTGGTCTAATTTTGGTAAATTCTGAAATTAATTGTGACGTGAAGAATTTCTTTTAGGCAAAATTTACTCTTATCACTTTTTTTGTCTTGCATGCTGTTGTCGACTCTATGCAGAACGACCAGGCCATTAAACTCTCAAATCTATGAGTTCCGATATGAATATTCTGCACTTGCCATCTATTTTCAGCAGTTTTCATTGGTTTTGCTTTCTTCCACGTAACTGATATTCCTTGCCGCCATAATGCTGATGGTGTAGGGCATCATAAAGTGAGGCCTCGTAGATTATTGTGAACTTTTTTGAATCATATTTCATAGTCAACTTGCAACAGATTGATTTTAATCAATAACAAACTTCTAAAGCCCATTTGTCTAACGTTTCTTAATTAAATTTCAAGAATATTTTCATAAGTCGTACTGAAACAATTCATTTTCAATTAGCGGCTGCACCCTCATTTTTGCTGCATGTGGTGCATATGAATTAAGATACAAGATTAATTGATTCAATTTGTTTTAAACAAATTTATGACTTGTAACTCAATTTATTGTAGCTTTTTTATAAAGAAAAAGAAAAATTAAAAATTATACCTGTTCGACTATTAATTTTTCTCTTCTTTTTTTGTTAATGTTGTAATTAATAAATAAAATTTTATTCTATGAATTCAAATCTATAAATTGAAAGAGCAGCATTAAACATAAACATGTGATTACAAGATTGTAAGAGAGTTGAATGAAAACTTTTTAAAAGAGTTTTATAGGAGTCCTATATAAAGGCAATTACAGTTAATTTGTTGATGGTCCTAGAATACCGTGATGCTAATTTTGTTCAAAATGTTAAATAGATAGATGATTCCTTAAATTTTAAGGGTCAAGTTATTCCGATTAAGTAATTTAGAAACCCTTTTTCGCTAACCTCGAACATTCAAAAATGGACATGGACTGCACATGATGCAACCGTCATTCTTGGATAATGTGAATATTTGCACCTATTGACCTCTCTTTCTTGTCAGTAAGTCAGTATAGATTCCTATGCAATATGCTTTCATAAATTTGTTCAACGGCTGTATGATTTCAGTCTGAATAATACTGCTGTGATCGGATAGTTTGGAGTGAAATTTTAAGAACAGAACAATATCTTGAAGTCGGCTTGGTATTGTGAAGTCAAATTCGTTACCGATATCGGTTGCCTCATTCGCCGATTTAATAGCGCAGTATTTGGTGCATTTCAATCTCCTATACTTGTAATCTTGCAACAATTGTTCACCACTCTTTTCGAAAGCCATAGCGGTTGCACAAGGGCTTGAAAAAGTTTGCCAACATAACCGATCGAGTGACACCTACCCTAAACTTAGTATTAACTGCAATAATATAGATCGTATATGCAGCGTGTACTGGATTACTATTGTTTGTCGTACAAAAGCGATTTAATTCGAAGGCAGAGCTTTTATCTGATAATTTCAAACTCGGTTTTCAACCATTTGAATGCGTTTGATTCGGTATTAGATTCAAGCTATGCGTCGATAATCTTAAGTAGGCTTATTATAGAAACAGATTTGATTTAAAACGCTGTGTATTGTGCTCTGAGTTTTACTATGGTTGGTATTTATCAATCATAGGTCATTGAATGTTTTTTGTTTTATAGAAACAATTTTTATTTTATTAATGACAGCAATAATAAAATAAAATTTCATTAATAGGGTTAAATTGCACAAATAAATAAATAAACGATTACACATAAAAAATATTTACAATTAATTTAATTTCAAGCATAAAATGCATAAATATGAGTTCATAAAAATATGCAATTTAAATATAATTTGTAATAAAATTGTAAAAAAGACCAAAACAACCGCAGTTATGCTTAATGATCTGCTTTTTTATTATTTTAAGATTATAAATATAAAAGCGGTGTGTACACATGAAAAGTTTTTTTTAATTACCTGATAACAACTAAAAAAAAACAAACAGTCAATAGGCAAAAGTATATTTCGGCAGCATATTTGACATTTTAAATCGTTATGCTGTAATACATAATAATATCCACAAATTTAACGTATATTTCCCTTATTTTTTATGGCATAAAGAATACATATACATATTCGGTCTTTACATTTCGGTCTTTATTATTACATATTTTATGTCTTGCGCTTTTCAACTATTAATACATTAGCAACGTAATGCTAAAGGTAGAATTAGTCTTTAGTCCCGGTTAGCCATACGTCTACGGGACGTATGTTAATTTTTAGTACACGAGAAGCAATGAGAACGCTTGCCGAACGGTAATGTAATTTCGGTAAGCATTTACATTGCTCTTCATATGCTAAAAACGAACCTATGTTCCATTACGTTCCGTCTACGTTTGACGAAACGATGCTTTTACGTTTTGTTATGTTCCGAATCAGTTATTTTAGTTTTGTATGTGAAGAACATGTATTAGTCGTTAATTTTTGTGTTCCGTTCTGTACGTGTATTAAATATAAATAAATAAATAGTTTAGGAGGTAGTGTGCTGTCTTTAAAAATTAATCAGATTTACTTGAAAATTGTTACTCAGGGGTTTTTGGGGTCGCTGATTACAGATCTTCATTCAGATTTAAAAAATTCAAAACGGCGGATCCAATATGGCGGTCAAGTTAATCTGATTAATTTTTATAAACCTCGACCGCCATATTGGATCCGCCATTTTGAATTTTTTCTCGAAAACCTGACGTGATGGAAAATTTTTGAAACCAGATTCGTATTCGGCGCACAAAATGCCTTCGGAAACACCTGCAGCAATCTTATTTGCACAAAAAAGTCCAAATTTGCAGGGCTGTGTAATTAATTGCAATCAACAAAATTTTGTTTTCCCTTATTTTCTATAACCTTTTGACGTTCCCTATGTAGCTTCATAATGCTATCACAGTAGAACATTTTAAAGCACTCCATAAATGCTCTACAGTTTAGTGGTTTTTCAGTTCGTCAATATTTTTTTTTTACCATCAATATAGTTTTGCAGAACAAGACAGGAATGTATGTGGTTGGATACTCACTGTGAAGTTATCGCCATACGGTGGACGCATCAAAACTTTCCAAGTAAATTTCTTTTGGATCATTAAGAATATTTGTCAGGCTCATAGAGCATCTCGCTTTTCTGATGAATAGCTCTGACTGCCTTTTCTTCACTGTTTCGTTTCAATAGTCACATTGTGAATTACTTTACTGAGTTTATAAGTAATCGTCTCATCAGGCTGTGTTATTATTATTAGTGTAGTGAAGAGGCACCTTATTACTGCGACTATACGATGTACTGTACTGCCCTCACACATACAGTGGCGAGCAAAAGTGTATTCATGTTGGCAGATTCCGCCCTTTAACCCCTATAAAATCTTTAATGATTGATAACGCAAGATGAATGTTTCAGGGTTGATTACTTGTTTATTATATTACATATTTAAGTTAAAAAATTAAAAGAAATTATATACCATACTTCAAGAATATAAATAAAATTAAAAATAACTCAATTCGAACACTTTTGCACGTATATTCAAAAACCTTAATATTAAACGATTTTTAATACTTTGTCCACAATCGCTTGTTCTTTTTTATATTTTTAATGCGGTTTAGCATACTCTCCACCAATTTTTGTATGATTTCATCTGGGATTTTGTTCCACTCCTCTTGTATTCTTTGCCAGAGTTCATCCATGTTCGTTGGTGTTCTTTCATACACGGCCAGTCTTCTTTTTAAAAGAGCGTAAAAAATTTTCTATAGGATTGAGATCCGGGCTTTGTGCTGGCCATTTAAGTAATTTAAATTTTTGATTAGACAACCAACTTCTAACAATTTTAGAGGTATGTGTAGGATCTCCATCTTGTTGAAAGTGTATCTCCTCCTCGGGATATGAACTTTTGTCAGCATATTCTGCCAAATTAGTCTGAAGAATATGGAGATAATCTTCCTTCTTTATTATACCTTCTATCTTAACCAGTGGACCAACGTTCCACCAAGTAAAACACCCCCACATCATCAAACTTCCCCCGCCATGTTTTACTGTTTGCTTTACATGATGTCTTTGAAGATTTTTATGTGGGCGGCGCCAGTAATATTCTTTTCCATCTGATTGGAAACGGTTAATTTTAGTTTCATCAGACCAAATCACATGTTTCCAATCCTCTGCTGTCCAGTTTTCGTATTTTTTTAAAAAATTGCAGGCGCGCCTTAACATTTTTATTTGATAAGGCTGGTGTCTTTTTCTTGACTGTTGCGACTAGACCAATTCTTCGTAGTGATCTATGAACAGTCCAATCACTAACGTGTTTATTTATTGCCTTGGCAGCTAATTTTGGTGTTCTAGTATGCCTATTTCTCATTAATCGCACAATATGCCGAGCATCTGCGTCTGTTACCAACCTTGGACGAGCAGTTATGATACATTTGGATGATATATTTCGTCTTTTACGAACACTTTGCACAGTACTATGGGCTATTTTTAAAGATTTAGCTCATTATCCGCATGACTGTCCATTTTCCGTCATAACTACTAAACGATGTTCTATTTCCACGCTTATTTTTTCATTTTGTAGTGACAAATAAATTACCAATGTTTATTTTAATAAAAAAAATGCCAACAATATTTTGGAAACTGCACTTAAACTTTTTAAAAACAAACAAAGTTGATATTAAACCATACTCGATAAAAAAAATAACGGTAAATTATAAATTGACACTTGTAAAGTGACATAAACCAATATGAGCAAAAGTGTTCGAGTTGTCATATTTTGCGATCATGCTCGATAACTAGAGTTGTAATTGTTATTTTATACAATTTTTGCACTATAATATAATCCAACAGTAATGAATAAACATGCGAATTTTCGTTAAAATATCTTAGCTAGGAAAAATTTTATTGACGTTTTACTAGAAAATTTACCAACATGAAAACACTTTTGCACGCCACTGTACATACTTTATAGGCCATCTCTATAATAACTCATCCAAACCGGTGATTGATGTCAGTAATGCCAATTCCCTTCCCAGCACATGATACGCACCCATATATTTTCTACTGGAATGCATTAATGCTTCACAGTTTCGAAGAATGTGCTCCGATGACTTATTCTCATTATCATAGAATTTACATGTTGAGCTTGAGGCAACCCTCATTCTGGATAAATGTACTCTTTGTGTCCGTTTGATGAATGACTCACCTCTCCTCTTATTGTAATTCGCCAACAAAAGTTTTGATGGCCTCAAAACCCAATTGGTTTGAGAATAATCTTTGATTCGAATATTGAATATTCACAAAATTCTCCGTCTATGACCTCAAGAAATCTTACTTTTTGAGAAGGGTGAAATCAAGAAGTCAAGGTCTTATTGACTCACACTAGTGGTCTCGTATTTGTATAGCTTGTAGCGATACGGTTTGATAATGTTTTGAATATTATTACTTTGGAATATCGTGTCAATGATGATTATTGGATGCCTGCTCAAATTGACAGCTTTACAAGCCGGGCTTGAATCATTTTTTTCATCTTTTTTCACTGACTAGCAGTCCATAGTAAAAATTCAGGAACTTAATCAAGTAAAACAATGCATTGATACAAATCGTCTTCTCGTTTCTTTTTTTCAAGTGAAGTAGCGTTCAAATATTGTATTTTTCAGATGTTTTACTTACTTTTCGAAACAATAAAAGTTTTAGCTTGGATGACAAATGAAGGAGCGGTATTCATCAGAAAAGTATCCTGAACTGTTAGCCACATACTTTATTCAAGTTATCCCCTAAATATGTAAGTGTCAGTACAACCTATTGTCATAACAGACGCGCGTGCTTTTTATATCAACCAATATTTATTAAATAACAAGATTCTGCTCTTTTTTATATCACAATTGTTGTCGCTATTATTGCTTTGATAAATCGTGTATATCACTTGAGGGGTGACTATTTGTGTATTGACTTTGACTTTTTGACAACAAATGAATGAAAATAAAATATTCTGATAAAAATCGAACAGGGGAGGAGAAAAACTAAAAATCGCAAACAGTGTGAATTATTACAAATGGTGGTCAGTATTTATTCACCAATACGTTGGCTTTCAAGAAAAAATTATCTCTTCATTCAAAGTCGAAAATGGTACACATAGTATCTGTAGATGAATAAACATTGCTTGAGTTTTATTTTTACCGTTTCGCTTGTGTGTTGATGTTCTCAGTTGAGTCTTGATTTCATTGCAATTAATTTTAAAATTCTTGCTGCCAACTCGGAATTATTTTTGACCTTGACTTGTAGCTGTTGTGAATGCAAATTCCCTCTTTTTTCATATCATTATGGCTGGTGTATGGCTGACAGTTTTCCTCAGTTTATTGGTGCCGGGTATACAGTGTCGGTCAAAACATATTGGACAAAATTCAGGTTATAATATTTTGTACGGTTTAAAAGAAATTAAATATTTTAGAAACAACAAATACATACTAAAATAAAAATACATCCCTAGTATAGTTAAAAATAAAATTTAATTTCAGTGTTTATTATGATATTATTAAAAATTAAACAAAAAGGTAAATAAAGATAAATAATTCATACGACAAAACATATTGGATTATGCAGTATGATCTAATATTTTGTTGCATAACCGCGATTTTTCAAAACTTCAGCACATCTTTTCGACATAGAACTAATAAGATTCTGTATTATATTCATTGGAATAGCTGACCATGCCTCATTTATAGCTTGATATAATTTATTTGGATCCCGATGTGCCGATTCCCGATTTACATTTCTATTTACTATTTCCCATAAATTTTCTATAGGGTTAAGGTCGGGTGACTGTGCAGGCCACTGCATGACATTAACGCCGTCTTGTTAAAAAAAAACCCTTTCACCAATTTGGATGTGTGTTTTGGATCGTTGTCGTGTTGAAATATCCATCGGCGTGGCATTTTATCACGGGCATGTGGCAACATCTTCTCCAGCAATATATTTTTATACATTTGTTTGTCCATAATACTAAAAATAATAATTTGTGTAAAGGTCCTAAGCTTTCCCAGAAAAGCAACCCCACACCATAACATTGCCACCTCCATGCTTAACTGTTCCGGAACAATATTTCGGATTTAGTCTGCTACTGACAGGTCTTCGAACTCTTCTCATTCCATGAGAATCCACAAAATTAAATTTGGATTCATCGGAAAACAAAACAGTGTTCCATTGTCCAACTGTCCAGTTCAAGTGTTCTCGAGCAAATTTTAGGCGCGCCTTACGGTTTTTCTGTGATAGCAATAAATTTTCTGTCCAATATGTTTTGACCGACACTGTATGTAACAAGCCAGCGTTGTCAGTTGTAATAAAAACATGCACGCTTGCTCATCACAAGTAAAATGTCATGTTAAACTTGTTGTTCGGCATTGTTTTCATTCTTAGGGTTTTTAGCTAGGTTGATTTGTGTTTTGTTTGTTCGTCATTTTGGCGTCTAGAATAACGCATTTCTGCTGGTTGGTTTAGTTTTTATTACAAAATTTATGCGAAAAATGAAGGATTTTTTGTTTATTTTTAGTATATTTCGTTAAATAAATTGCAGGGGATGAGGCTGAGACTAAAACTTGATACTGAGAATTCTAGAGTGGGTAGATGGATAGCTAAGCAGCAGGAGTAGCAGCACAACACAGACTAGAACAAACATTTTGGACAGTCTTAAAGATAAATATGCAATCACACTGACAGCTGTATGCCCTTCTATAATACAAAAGTGCAGCACATACTCTTATGCCTTCATTCATTCACTCATTTGTACTGCTGAAGATTTTAGGGCCGCAGCAGTCGCAGAAGGGAAGTACACTGCTTACCAATGGAATTAAAGATGATATCTTCAACGTCATAATCTCCAGACACTCAAGTAATACGTTTGCATGTCATAATGAATATTTTAAATAAATAGCACAAGTAAAATCCAACTGCAATGATATCCATCCATACCCCAAACCAAATCTAAAGGAGAAGAAAATTCTGTGGCTTAAAAATAAACCAAAAAATGAAACTGGCAACGAATAAAACGAAGAAATTAAATAATTTGCGGTTTTATTAATGGCAAGTTTTTTCTCCTCTTCTTTCATCATAACGATAATGATGAACAAGATAAGTTTTGCTTCAGCCGAAATGGCTGATGAAGATGGACGGGAACCACAAATGCTTTGGTCCAGGTTAGTGCTGCAAATGCGTACGAAGACGGCGACTACTACTCATTCAGTTAATGAATGCACGCGATTACTTATTTTTTATTTTATTCTTATTTAATTTTATTTTTATTTAAAACGATGAGTTTTATTCCATCACACAGAGAAGGTAGCTTTTCGTTTGGATCTTATTACTCTCGAGCCAAATGCTCTGTAACAATAAAAATGGCAGGCAAAAAAGCAAAAAATAGCAACGAAAACATCTCCTTCGAATTCAATTATGAAATGTTTTATAGCCAAATAAAAACTGAAATCTTATTTTAAAGTATAAACAGCAATAACAACAGCAACTGGATAGTACAACTATAATAACAATAATAAAATATAGTAAAATTAACCTTAATTATGTTGTTTAACAATGAAATGAAAAAAGGCGGACGGAGCCACCTGAAATAAAACAATATGGAACTGCAATTTAATACAGAAATTTATTGAAAATTTGATTGAATTAAATTTGAAACACGTTACCAATTACATGGCCATGTAATTAAAATAGTTATGAAAAAGAAGTGTTGCTTCGTCTGTTAAGGATCATGTGAGTAATATCTTCTTTAGCATCTAATAGGAGGAAAAATAAGATGACAGACACGGTGTATATGCCTCATATTGTAGTGTATGGGCTTTGGTTGATTGTAGAATAAGATTGTAGATATAAGAAATTTAGTCTGTACTCTATGATGTGACGTAGATTTTGCAATGGATCTTGCCTAATCACCCGGTATCTTGTTTTCATCATGCTCGCACTTATATACTGCACAACATTGAACCAACGTAGATTTAAAGGTTCCTTAAGGAGATATGATTTAACTTCTATACTATACAGTTCAGATTCGCTATTAGAATTTACTTACGTCATATGAAAGTACAAAAGTTTTGAAAATACCTTCACTTTAAGGAAAAGCCCTATTCGTTGCTCACTGCCTGCATACAGTGAAAAATTAGACAGAAAGTACACTTCATGGCAAATTGTTCACAAAACAGCATTTTGGATATTTCGTTAATGACAGTAGTCTGTGTGTAAACTGTCTCTGAGCAAGCCCCTTCCTCTTTTTATGCTCAGCGATGAGGCTCATTTCTGGATGAATACGTGTGTGAGCTTATTAGTTAAGTACTTACCGCCTTGCTAAGGACATTGATTTATTTATCTTTCTTTTACTTGTATCCGCAAAGAGGCCTCCATTAAAAACATGCATAATTTTACGATCTAGAAGATTATGTAATAATTGTTGATTTTTACAAAATGCTTAAATATGATGAAAATATGTATACCAAATAAGCGCAAATCACGATTATAATATTCTCTTCACTTTTTCCATTCTTGACTTGAGTTTATAATAATTACATTTTTTTGTTTTGTTTTTGCATTCATGTAGATTTTATTTCACGCCAAATAAATTGAATGCCATGAATTTGCACCAAACCGACTAAAACTTTAACTAACTACGTAATGAAAATTTTATAAAGTTTTAATTTTAACAGTAAAATAATATTTTTTTTCATATTCATATGATGGCCTTAAGCGATGAAATATATTTTTAATTTTGCTGAATTATGTTGCAAATATTTTTATTCATTTTATTTGTTTTTTTTTTGTGTGTTATACCTTGAATACAATATTCTGACGTTGTATGCTTATATCATCCACAATAATATGTATTATTCCCAGGATAATATTAATTTTGACTTCTTTTGTCCGCTTTATTTATAATGGCTTATGATTATATTCGCACGACTATTTCTGATATGAAAAACCGCAAATTGTTATTAATTTTGTAGCTCTTGTTTCAGTAAAAAAAAGTAAAAGTAAAGTAAATCAATAATTAAATAAGAATCTGTTAATTAAATACTGCATGAAAGATAACAACAACAAACAAAAAAAAAAAACAACAGAGTATTTAATATGTTTGAATTAAATATTTCTATACAATCTAGTAGGTAGTGTGTTGGCTTATTGGTCACGTCACCATAAAAAACCCTACTCAAAAATCTGTCGTTCGGAGTCGAATTTAAATTGTATGTCCCGCCACTCATAAAATTAACAGACGCAACATAAATGGCGTGAAAACTTCTCTTTCGAATTCAATTATGAAATGTTTTATAACCAACAACAACTGAAATGGTATTGTAAAATATAAACAGCATTAAAAGCAGCAACTGCATACAACAACTATAATAACAATAATAAAAATATAGTAAAATTAACCTTAATTATGTTGTTTAACAATGAAATTAAAAAAGGGCGGACGGAGCCACATGAAATAAAACGACATGGAACTGCAATTTAATGCAGAAATTTAATGAAAATTTTATTGAATTAAATTTGTAAAGCAAACACGTCACCAACTTACCAATTACATTGCCAGGTGATTAAAATAATTATGAAGAAGAAGTGCTGCTTCTTCTGTTAATAATCATTTCAAAAATATGTAACTTCTATTCCACCTAATAGGATGAAAAATAAGAAGACAGACCTGGTATAGATGCCTCTCAAAGGAGGCATATTGAAGTGTATGGGCTGTGGTTGATTGTAGATCTCGAAGATATAAAAAAGTTAGTCTGTATTGTATGATGTTACGAGATTTTCCAATGGGCCTAATCGGGGTACAGAGCGTTAGATCAGGGTACAAAGCGTTGTTTAATCACCCGGTAGTTTGTTATCATCATGCACGCACCTACCTATATACTGCACAACTAATATTGAACGCAAATTTTAAAGTTATATAGGGGAATATAATTGAACTTCTATAATATAGAGTTCAGATGCGCTATTACCTTATGCATTGCACCATTACTTACGTCATATGAAAGTACAAAAGATTTGGAAGTACTTTCCTTTTAAGGAAAACTGTCCAAAAACCCTATTCGTTGCAGGCTACCATTCTACAGTGGAAAATTAGACTGAAAGTAAACTTCGCTTCTTGATATTATTCAAAGGATTAAAAGGAAAGATAGTTGATGCTTGAAAAATGAGGTGGATAAATATATAGCCGTAATCGTTGGTTTATAATTTGTGAGAAAGATGGGACATAAATGATCTTTTGCTTTAAAGTTTTTGCCATTAGTCAACCACCTGGATTTGATAAAAATAATGGTAAAAGATGGAGAGAACAGTTCGACGGCCAGAAAGAGGGCAAAACTGATCATCAGTTGATTACCTTATAGTCCTTTCGAATCTAATAAGATTCTAGGACCTACTAGCCCTAGTACATGTAAGTTTAGGCGAAAATCTGCCTACAAACCATTTCGTAATAACAACGAACTCACTGTGAGGTTCCAGGTATTCACTGTCGTGGTATCTGTATTTTAAAACATTAGTTTACTGGATATTTTTGATTGTAACCGATTATTTACGTAATATTCGGAACTAATTGTAGTTTTTTTCAAAATTGAAAATATCGCACACTATGGTTAACACAAAAAAACGCATGTCAAATGTCAAACGGTTTTTCTTTTCGTATTATGAACGTGTAGTTCACAATTTTAACTGCCCTATCAAAAATTCCTGTCCTTTTCTTTTAAGATTTCCTTAAGAAATTTTATTATGCCTTCTCCTCTTTTTCAGTTCCCTTATTCTCTTTATTCCATTATTTTCATTATTAATATACTCTACTTAGTAACACAATATCATAGAATTTGTAAAAGAATGATGGAAAGCATTAAATAAATACAAGAAACAATTTGTATGTTGTTAAGGCGAGTGCTATTGTTTTTGTTGTTACTTAATGCGGAGGCGTCGTTTTATTAACTTTAAAAACTCTTTCCTTATTGTCATCATTAGTGTCATCATTGGAATGACTAACAGTCAATTGTTTTCCAATTGATTTCTATTGTAACACAAATACCTGTTTTTAGCATTTTTTTCTTTTCATTAAATTTTTAGTTAAAATTCTTATTTATCCTCATAAGGAAGTTCTATGTATTTCGCTTTCTTGCCGTAATATTATGTCGTCTACAGTAGCAAAAAAGTTTCAGTAAATTTTTGTAAGAGGAACGACAAAAAGCTTCAAGCTCCTTTCGAATATTGACAAATAATTGTTGTTACCCAAAAGTGTCAATACACCATACAAAAAGGTGTTATTTCTGATCATGATTTTCTAAAACATACCCTCCAAGTGAAAAAATATCACCAATTCACCAAAATTAACGTTTTATTACAAAAAATTAGAGTGCTGACGTAGAGCTTCTGGGGTTCCCTAAAACTATTAAATCTAATTGTAAAACAAAATTGGTGTTCGTTCCATGTCCGTTCGTTAAAGATCCATACAGCCTCAGGTAGAATATTCCACCAAAAATCTCCCCCAAATCCGAATGCAAACACTGCATGATTTTCGCGAGATACATTCGATACTCAGACTCCAGTGGTATAGACCAGCCAAGCAAAAGGACATGTTGTGACTCTTTCTTTTTCCCATATTGATAGCTTTTAAGTACAGCGCCTACTAATTATGCCCGTTAGGAATCATATTAATTATCTACTAGTTTCCATTAGTAGAGGCATTACGACTCTGATTGTTTTATAGGGCCTTACAATAGGAACATTCCAACTTCGACAGTTAATAACGACCATCTTGATAAAGCTGCATCTGTCAAATTGGTTTTCAAATTTTATTCAATCTGTTTTGACAAGTCACCAGGGAAGGCAATATACTATCCACATAAGCTCCAAAAGCGTCCAGCACACTCTGAAAAAGTCATTGTATTCAGTGAATTTTGTGCTTGCGGCCTAATCGGTCCGTATTTCTTTATGAACGACGTAGGACAGTCTATTATTGTCATCGGCGACCGGAATTGGTTGATGATTACCAACTTTTTTTGGTCTGAATTGGATAATCTGAACAACGCAAACTTGTGGCTTCAACCGGACTGCACTACTTACACACAAATCATGTTACATTAAATATTCTGTGAGAGTGGCATTTGCGAACATGGTTATTCCACGAAGAAGTGATTTGAACGTGCTTGTTCGATTTCACCACGTTAAACTTTTTCTTAAGAGATTTCCCAGGTGTATCGCAGCGCTCTTCAAAGTCAAACAAAATTGTAGAATTCGGATGCGCTCTACACAAAGAAGTTGAGGGTGACATACGAACGATGTTATAATCCACACAAAATCACACATCAAAAGTTCTTTTAAACAATGATTTCTCACATACAGCTTGTTTTATTTAAAGTTAAAAATGGAGTACGCTTTAAAAGGACCCTTATGTGGCGATGTCTACCAAGGTCGCCAACGTAACTAAATGGGCACGTATTTTCCGCTGCAGAAGAGATATACTAAAGGATTACCACTCCTAACCGCAGTTATCAGATATGTTAATCCCTCAGTTGATCGACTGACTGGAAATCTATGTCAGGACGACAGGATGCAAATTTCGACTTTATTCACTCGACCCCTATAGGGTTGACGATTTTATTCCTTTCCATATATGTTGTTAGCGTGTTTATTACCCAAATATGGATTTTTTGCTCTACAGCTTCTATTGCTGCCTATATGTCTGCCTTTTTTAAAAGCAACGTATGTATATTTTTAACTTTTTTTGATACTTAAGCCTTGTTTTGTCCTAAAAAGAGACAGCGACCAAAGTAGGCTTGTTAGGGTTATTATTTTTCATCAGAGGGCGATAATATTCGTACAATATTTGTTATTTCTTATGGGTTTTTAAGTGTACCTTAAAACGCTATTAATGCTGATTTGTTGCCCTTTGCCAACAATATGAAACCATTATTTGGCGTAGTAGAAAGGAATAGTTAAGTGTAGCTCTGTTTTAAAAAGAAAATACGGTTACATTTTAAGATAGAAAAGAAAAAAGTATCTTTTTCATCAGTTTTTTCACATTCTTTCATTTCAACTTTAATTTGATGATTTTATGGGCAATATGAACTCTTGAACAATTGTTATGCGTTATTCAAAGGATTTTCTTTTTTTCATACTTTTTTTCGGAATACCTTGCCGTAATAAGCTGTGTGTTGTTTTGTTTTTATTTTTGCGCTTGAAGTCATAAGTTTTTAGTACCATATTTAACAGAAATTTGCTGTTTTTAAGTGCTTCGCACTCTTGTACTTGTTTCAACATCTTTTCTTTGCTTTTTCCGTATTTGTGATTACCGAAAATACATTTCTTCTCTTCAATGAAGATACGAAGCATAAAAATGCCAAAAATGGTTTTTGTGTTAATGATGGGAAAAGCATGAGTTGAAAGATAAATTTTAAAGTTCTCACTAAAGAGTCTATTTATAGGATATAATAAAAATTTTTTTTTTGTAATAAAATTTTACGACCCAAAAATAGGGTCGCCACAACCATAAATAAGAATTAAACAGCCTAATTATATATGAGAAGAAGTTAAAAATGTCCACGGTTGTCATTAAATTTTCCTTTCACCAGACAACGCTAATGCCCTCAAGGACAACACGACTTTAAAGAACCTCAAAGTAAGACTGTAATGCGCCGAACTGTCACATGGCATAAATTATTTAGAAAGTTATTCTAAATAAATCAATATCAGTCGTGATATAAAAATCCATTATTAATGGCGAATTATTCCATTTAGGTCACATATGCAACGCTTGTTCGATTTTGTGTTGTTATTTTGAAAATAATTCCATTAAGTTATTACCACAGAAACCCTCGCTGGTATTGTGAGAAATTAAGAAAATGCTTTCCTTATTTAAGAGGTCATTATAATCCTTTAGTCAGGATTACAGGATTAGGTTCTCACATTTCACATGTTTTGTGGCTTACTTTTATCCGTGAGTGGCGAGACCTACATTAGTTAAAGTCGAATTTGAACGACATTTCTTTTAGAAACTTTTCATGGAAATTTTATTTACTCTCAAGAGTTTTAAATAGAAGACTGCTGAGGAAAAGATGCCGAAAGAAATATTTTTCTTTTATATTTCGTTTTGGCTCGCGTCTAATAAGCCAATACACTACTAGTTGATGTCGACCTCTACTTATATTTTATTTAATTTCGGTCTGAAAACTTCTAGAACTTTACTGTTGATTTGTTATTGTTTTTATTTTCTTTACTATATTTGCTCTAATTTGATTTTGGTGGAGTATATAGCTTTTGATTACGAACGTTCACCAACCATGTGGTGAATGCTTACAGTATCTCTATAGTACCGAGGCCTCCAATCCAACTGAAATTTTTTCGTAGAAATTAAAGTCTTACATTTCAAATTTATTTATTGCTTGCTTTTATATTTTCAATATTAAACGTTTATTACTTTTTGCTTTCTTTTCAGGTAAGTTGACTTTGGACAAATGAAAAGAGAGAATCTTAAAACGTAATTTTACAGTGGTAAGTGTGCTGCTATTACTAGAAAAGTAAGAATAAAATCGATCTTATGATCGCAGTACCAAGGCACTTCTCCACGACAGCAGTTACAATTATAACATTTTCACGTGATTATTCTTTCTAAAGATTGATTGTGTCTTCTTTGCGGTTTGAGTTACGATGAAAGCCTTTCATATGTTTTTTTTTCGCTTCATCCAGATTGATATCTGAATTGCTTGTGTTTGCATGAAATATTTTAAATTACTAAGCCAAATCTATACATCTGGAAATATTTATTTCCTTCTATTTGTGACATTATCTATGTATTCTGTGAAGGTTCCACTCAGTTTCAGCTTCAATCTGAAGCTCTCGGTTTTACTTTGGTGTTTTCCAAATTTATTTTCATCGCACAATCTGTTGTTCTATTAAACAGAAACTCTTGAACTTGAACTGCATTTCCATGGTATTTCCTTTTTCCCTTCAGATATTGCATCTTGAGTTGAGATAAAGTATGATAACGCTAGTAAGTTTGCTTTATTTGTTTGAGGCAAACTGTGCTGTTTTAAAACTCCAGCTTCTGCTTTTTGCCATGTATGTAATACACACATAATTGGCCATTATAACCCTCCAGTCAGGATTACGGCCTAGCGTCTCACATCACTCATATTGTGTGTTTTAATTTTATACATGAGTGACGGGACCTACATGAGACCGTGATAAACTTCTAATGGCAATTTATTTACTATCAGAGTATTTGCCAGAAATCTGCCGATAGGAAGTCGCCGAAGGAATATTTTCATATTTTCGTTTTGATGTCTGACCTGAGGTTTGAACCGTGGCCTTATGTCTAATAAGCCAACACACTACCTACTAGGTTACGGCGACTTCGACCTTTTGCCATGTACGAAAGCAAAAAGACTTCTAAAACAGGCTATAGATTAAATATTATCTAGTCTTGGAATGTCATATCTTTAGGAAAACACATGATGTCTGGGGCCTATGGTCATTTTGTTCCTGTTTTTCTTCCATTTAATTTACTGTCACTGTTTTTAATAAGACTCCGTTATGTAGGCCAAGAAAAGTTTTCTTGGAGAAGGAAAATTTACTGTTCAGGCTGATCTAGCATCTACTGACGTTGGATGACTAAACTTGTTATTGAAAACTAATTAATAGATTCCGCTCTATTGTCCAGCGGCCTTCAGTGTCGTGTTCGTCATACATAAACCACAAAAGTTAAAAGACTTGCTAATTGAAAAAATGATTTAAACCGATGGCAAGAAACCTCTATTTGTCGCCTTTTTTACATTTGTTTCTCTAAATGAAATATATTTTTTTATTATAGATATTCTTATTTTTCTTTCTATTCGTGTAAAATTTAATCGTATTAAATTTTCTTCTGCATGCTGGGTTCTGTAAAGGTTCACCAGCGTCTTGTCTCTACTTTGCGTTTAATTCTCATTAAAGTTAAAGTACCAAAATCTGCCAGAATTCCTCCAACACTTTATTCTTTGTACAGGAAAAAAAAGAAATTACCAAAAGGAAACACAGATGGACCGACAAACGAGAAAACTAACGAAATTATTTTTTCTGATCTTTTTTCTTTTTTTCTTTGTGAAGAATAATACAGTTTTTGAAGCTTTTAAAATATACTTCCAATATATTGTTACAGTACCCTTCCCTTACTTTTAGTCTTTTAAGAAGGGTTTTAAATTAATGAATGTGTTTCTAAAATACCGTAGAGTAATGAAGGGAACGAACGAACCAGTCAACGCAAAGTACTCCACAATATCATTGCACTCTTGAATTTCTTTAATCACGTTTTCTTTAACCATTTCTAGACAGCCATTGTTTGCCTTTTAAGATGAAAATCTTTTTTCCGAGACTTTACTCCTGCTTTGCTTGTTGAATGGCAAAACAGCTGCAACTTTTCTAAAGACGAATGATGGAAAATTTTGTTGCTGAAGAGAAACGTAAAACTACTCCCTTTAAAAACGTTGGTTTTCTTAAGTTTCACATCCTTCTTTTCTTTTTTGTAGTACGCTACGTCGTAATAAGTTTTTTTTTTGATCTTTCTGGCACATGGAGAAAATAATGCTCCTGGCCTTGGAATTAATTGTAACGATTGAATCAGAATGAAGTCACCATAGTCCAGTAAGTGGCATGCTGGGTTTTTAGTCGAGAGTCGTGTGGTTCAAACCCAAGCTCTTAAATATCGTACAAAACGAAATAAGAAAAAAATTTTCTTCATTGACTTGTTCTCAGCTGTCTTCTTGCAAAAACTCTAAGTAACTAAAATGTCAGATCGACACTGTCTACTAATGGTAAATATGTTGGACATAGATTAATATTCGGAGAAGCCACCTACACATGTTGGTGGGTGTGTTTACTGGTCATTGTTTAAAAGAATTCATGATCAAAAGACCGAATGCTTTCCTGATCTATATTATACAGTATTTACATAATCTACCTTGACTGCCTCAAACTTTCCTATTTTAGTTTCCATTTCTTTTATTTTTGTTTGAGACACCCTATAAGATACACGCAGTTTACAACTGCATTGCATTACTTTATTATCCATTACCTGATGTTAATGCTGCTGGCTGGTAGTGGATGAGGGACTGTATCTCTGAACTGTTGTTAGTCAAAATCATTTTTGTAAAGTTTTGACTGGCGGTAAATAGATTCTTCATCAAAACAAATTAAAAATGAAACGAAAAAACTCATTTATTTTCTTGTTCATGTTCATGGTTTTCTTTTTTGTGTTGTAGTTGGCTTTGTACCGATAATGTAATGAAATTGTTGAATAAGTTTATTAAATTTTAACATGCAGTGCACTCGTAATTAATTGTAAAATGTTTTAAAAATTTACACAAAATTCTTGTGTTTGAATTATGTTATGTGCGAGTAGTCAGAGAATCATTGATTAATGGGGGGCAGACATTTATGTAATGGAAATGCTATGTATGTATTTTGTAAGTTTTTTTTTTGGTAACGAAATACATTTTTCGTATCATTTCGTTTTGTTCGAGAAGTCTGACCTGGGATTTGAACCACCGGGTATCGTCTAATACGACTGCGGCGTCTTTCTGGTTAAACATTCGCGCTTATCTCGAATGCATGATATCTACCTACAGTGGTGTGTTTGGCACAGTCTACAGTTGGGGGAAGAAAGATAGATCAGGTTTCGGTTGTCCGAATAAGTAAATGCTAGTAGCGTTGGGAAATTTTGTTGGATTAAATGTGTAGAGGTCCTACTGTGGATTTATTGGAGGAACTGAAGGAAGGCAAAAAAATTTTTCGAGAGTCTGTTAAGGTCGTATTTAGCAAAACAAATTTTTCTTAATAAAGTTAGTGTACCAACATGTCATAGAACTAAAACCGTTTTTTTAACCGATTCTTATGGATTTTTGGTTCCTTTCATGAAAAAATAAGGAAGACAGTTAGCGTAATGAAATGGACCCCTATTCCCGTTCCTCGTCCGTGTTTCTGTTTGTTTACAGCCATTAGCAAAAACAAACCTTAAAAGAAAAGAAAAAAAAACTGACAATAAAAGATGATGCCCTCTTCATGATCATGATTTGCCACACATATATGCCACAAGAATAATGCAATGCCGACTATAACCACGACAAAAAAAGGTGGTACTACGCAAATTCGCATGCTTCGTTGGTGTTAAATACGTTGGAAAGTGGTTAAGAAAAGCTGCCGTATTGGATATCAGTACACATATACATAAAACTTATTAGTAGTATAAGCGTTACTACAACCAAGTCTACACTGCTAAGGAAATTGAAGGAACGTAAAAATATCATGATAATAAAAATCTGTAAAATTCTCAAGCAATTTAAATCATAAAGAAGACAAAAACAATTACAATAAAAATGAAGAAACATGAAAAAGAAAATAAAACCAAATAAGAAGAAAAAATTGTCACGATTTAATATTATTTTACGATTTATCTCGTCGTTTACTTATGAAAGTTGTTGTTGTTACTATTTTATGGTTCATTTTATATTTTTGGTAGAAAAGTCTAAACAGGCTTATGAAAGTTATGTAAAGTAATTTATTGACTTTGTCGATTAATGACTGATCAGTATGAGGAGCGTAAAAATTTCATAGAAACCTTTTACATGGATTGTAGGTATGTCAAACTCTTAAGGACTAACGCCACCTTCATCCCTTTTACCACACGGTACGGTTAACCTAGCCGGTGCTATTGCACACAGGTTGTATTGTTGTAATAGCCTCGCAGATTTCCTTAGTTATCGCAGTGCTTAGTTGACTATTTTAATAAAATTCTACACCGCATCCCAGTCCTTCTTAGACGCGGGTATTATCCCGATTGCATAGTTTCCCATAAGGTACTGGTCGAACACGAGTTCCAATTTTCTTAGATGACGAACAAATTTTGAGCGTTTGAACACAATTCATTCCGCTGACATGTTGTGAATATGCAGCTAACTTCCCTAACGTGCATATTCTATCAAAACCTAGATTAGGTAATAGTTGACCCTTTAGTTTGTAGGGTGAATAATATTTAGCGTCTTCTTTTACATCTCCGTTACCACTTTCACACAATCTTCTTCATTTAAATGCTCATATATTTTGCCTTTGTTCCTCTGTGCTTTCTAAAACCATATATTCTCCTTGCCATAGCTGCGGTAATAATTTCTGCTAAAATATTAGTCGCTTTCCTCTAGACTATATTTTCAAATTTCTTTCCTATAATGTTAAAGCATATGTTACATATGCATATGTTATATCGGTGTTGTTCAACGCAGACAGTAGTGGTCTTTTACTCTATTTTGGTTTTATCTCATTTAGCATCACTCAGAACAATGGGTTTTAATCTTTCGTTGTCTTTCTACAAGTTTTATTCATTCAACTTTAAAAGTCGACCATTACATTCGGAAATTGGTATCACATGACAAGTTTCTCACCACTTTATCCAATAGATGACCTCAAAGATCGTTGCCTTACAGAGGCGACAGTTGAACTTGATGTTGTCCTAGGATCTGCTGCAGCAGACCAATCGCGTGCTTAGCTAAAACAGCTTGGTTATTTTTTTCCTTTTTGAGACTTCCACCCACTAACTTTACACCAGTGTTCGAAAGTGTGTTCGCCTCAGAACCATCGATTGAGTATTAAGTTATAAGGCCATCCAGAGTTCGATTATCGTATTCTTGAAAATTCCCCTCAGCCGCCAATGTTGTTGTAACTACTTCTCTCTGTTATGAATAATGTGTGCAAAACTGGTCTGGTTAACATTTAATTTTTCAACGATTCGTTTGCAGCCAAAAATATCCTCTAATATACGCCGTTATTCTAAGAATCTAACTCAGTTAACAGTTACGTCTTTCGCTATTTCCAGTCCACACGCCAGCTTCGCCTATCTGCCAGCTTAAATTGATACGGAGAGTGTCGAATGCACCCAAGACCACCGTGCGGTCTATTTATCTATGTTCTGGCACGTGGTATAAAAGCATGTGTTCGTTCATCGTTGTGATACCACATTTCCTGTCGTTCTTGGCTATTAGAAAAACTGCCTCATCTTAATTTATGCGCTGAAGAATTTTAACCCAAAATCTAAGAACTTGCAAAGAACTGCGTGTACCGCAAAGACGTAAAGCTCAGTCTCGCATCTATCATTATGCCAACTACTTTATTGCAGGAGGTATCGGAAATAGGGAAACATACAGCTGTGTTCAAAATAATAGGAGTGCTACCATGTAATATTTTCAAAGTTAAAATTTTTTATTCTACCAATTTGCAAAACATGATATATTTTAATGGTAGTTACAACGATATGTAAGAAATAAAATACAAAAAAGAATCTCGTAATAACTTTAATATTTACGATGAAATTGATTCATTTCTGTGTTTGCCCCTGAATTCAGTTGATCAAAAAAATAGGAGTGTGAGTGTTCTTTTAAAAATAAAAATATAACAGCATATAATTTAAAGAAAAAAGTGAAAAATAAGTACGGAAAAATGTAGTTAAAACTTTTTCTACAGTGATTCACATAAATTTTTGTAATAGTGGGACGAGAAAAGCACTGTACGGAAGAAAAGAGAAAACTAATTAAAAATCTTCGTAAAAAAGGCAAAACTTCTAAAGAAATTGAGGAAACCTTAAGTTGCTCCGATCAAATGATCACAAATGCATTAAAATATAAAAAAAGCCCGAAACGCGTAGGCGCAAGGGCAAAACATCTACTGTCGATGACCGCCGAATTGTGCGATACAGCAAAAAATCCTTCAGCGTCTTCAAATAAAATTCAAAAGGATCTGAATCTTGCCGTAAGTGTCCCTACTATTCGTAGCCGTCTGATGGACAACAATTTATTCGCAAGAAGTTCACAAAAGGTGCCATTGTTGACATACAAAACAGGCAGCAGCCCGCTTAAAGTTTGCCCAAGAACATATCAAATATCCGAAAGAAAAATGGAGAACTTATTGTGGACCGATGAAAGCAAAATTGTTTTATTTGGTGGCATTGGGTCTAGACAGCATGTTAGACGTCCGCCCAACACCAAATATAAAGCTCAGTATACACAAAAGACAGTTAAACATGGTGGTGCAAAACTAATGATATGGGGAAGCTTTTCATATAGTGGTTTAGGCCCAATACATCGAATTGGAGACATAATGGATATGAACGTCTATATCAGCATTTTGAGAGAAGTGATGTTACCATATTCCACGCCTCTAAAATGGATATTCCAACAAGACAATGACCCGAAACACACCAGTAAATTAGCAAATGAGTGGTTTCGGGTTAATGGGGTAAAGGTTATGGCGTGGCCAGCTCAGTCTCCTGACCTTAATCCCATAGAACATCTATGAGGGATGTTAAAAATATGTTGCCGAGAGAAAACCGTCAAATGCAACTGAGTTGTGGTCTGTAGGGAAAGATGGGTGGAATGAAATTCCACTAAAACAATGTCAGGATTTAGTTGACTCCATGTCTCGTAGATGTGCTGCTGTAATAAAAAGCAAAGGCTATTCTACCAAATTCTAATCGTATTTTAAGTTTCTGATTATAGTCATAAGCATTTTTAACTTGTTTAATAGTAAATTTTTATGTAAACTGAAATACTCCTATTATTTTGAACAGCACTTTTTAAGATATTTTTTTTAAACTTCCTGTTACTTACTTGTTGAAAGCTTTATTTAATTAATGAATAACTTAAATAATTTAGTATTGAATCAACATTACATTACACCAAAAAATTTAATTAAACCATGTTTTTTATTTGTTAAAATTTAAGCTTTTGTTTTTCAATGGGCTCACTCCTATTTTTATGAACACAACTGTATATTTACGATAAATTTAGGCTGAAATGTGTAGAATAAAACAGCGTCTAAATGGAGGACATTGCCATCTTTAAAGTTTTCGTCTAGAAAAGTAATAGATCAGCTAAATCTACCATAAGCTGTAGAAAAATTTCAGCCGTTGGTTACAAAAAAGATGTGTGGGCCCCAGACGTGCTAAAAGCAAAGAATCTCGGGTTAAATTTCCAACTGCGGATCACTGCAGCATGAAGTTTTTATGGTAGATCACTTGAGAAATCAGTGCGAGCAGTACCGAAATAAAAATTGTTAACTTGACTTCACAGCCCGTTATAAGCCTAGTTCCCCAAAATTTTTTATGCGACTCTACGCAGATGTCAATTTGAGCGTCTGGCGAACACAATTGCCCGAAAGTGGCCAACTTTGACCAACAAGAAATCCAGAGATCTATCAATTTATAGTGACTCATTTAAAAAACATGCTTGAGGTCACTCAACTGGCGCACCCATCTTTTTAGACTAGAGTTCACACTTTGTGATCTCTATTAGTTCCTGGCTATGGAGGAGTGCTTTTGTTGGTGAAAAATTCCCTTTAATAACAGCTTGTGCGGATTGACTGTCACAGTTTCTTCAAATAGAGACGATAGAAACACGAAGTTTTAAAAAACGCGTTCAATATTCACGAAGTAAAATATCTTAAAGCATAAATAGTGTTAAAAATGAGAATACAAATGAAGCCTCCTACAAGTCACATGAATCCTTCCAATAAAACTTAGTTGCTATTGCAAGCCTCTTATGCAAGAACAAGAGGAGAATTTAGTAACGCCTTAAAAAAATTAAAAACGAAAACCAAAAGCACTAAAAAGGCGAAACAAAGGAACAATAAAAGTAAAAAAAAAAAACTTCATAAATTGTGTTTTTAGTAGTGAACCGCAAGAAAATATTTCCCAAATGAATACAATTTCAAGTTCACGATCGCATTGCACGATTTTTTTTGTATTTTTTTTCTACTCCGCAACCAATTTTTGCTTTCCACATACATTCCCTTCATACATTTCCTTCTTTATACAGCACAGTCGATACGATATTATTGAACGCAAGCAATTGAATTGAGGTGAAGTGAATATGAAGTAACGCGTAGTGCCAGGTGCCAAGTTTTGTGCGTGTTTAGCACATAACAAGTCGGGAAAAAAGCAAAAAAAACTGACCAACAACAAGTTCCAGAATACTACTCCATACTAGTGCTTGTGCTTCACAACGTTTGCCACCACAAACTATAGACGAATGTACAATCAGTTGCACTAACAAGAGGCGGATTTCACTAAATGAACTTAATTTACACCCCCTTAGTCTCAGTTTCATCCACATTCACATCGTCATCATTATTCTCTTTGTTTTGAATCTTTTACCAGCAGTTACACACAACGTGTCGCTATAGCGTTTAACATTTAAACTCATTTATGATCGTTGTGTCCTTTTGTATTTCTTTGGGGGCATTTAGTTATGCTATGAGATCTACTCTCTGTTAAATGCTTCACATATTTTTCAAGTTAAAAAATATCAGAAAAGCGATTCCATGGGCTTATCGTCCACTGAACATGGTGAACAATGAATTAAGAGGGCACTATACATAGCGTTTGAAGTCTGGGAAATAATCCTTCACTAGAAATGAAATGTAATATGCATTGTCTGAGTTGTCAGAATATTTTTGTATACTTTCTGCACTCTAATACGTTTTGTGTCTGAGTCATAATAAGTTTAAGAGCTTCAGTACATATCTCACAATCCTTAGCCAAACATTTATGTTCAATGGAGCACCTCCTTTTGCGATGGTTGTTAGAAATGGTGGTACATCGAACTCTAACCGATGTTTCAACCCCACATTGGTACCAGAATCAATTCATCGCCATGCCATGCTACTTCTAGACGTGGTTATATTATGGGTGTCATTCCATTAGTTTTATTTACTCAAATGGTTTACTTGCTCAGTTTACTTAACAAAATTACAGGCAGCAAAACAGTATCTCAAGAATATTTCTCCTTAGTTGAACTTTTTAATGAAACAACCCGGTTTTATTACATCATGTAGGGGAACTTGTACATTTATATGGTGGCCCTAATATATTTCATTAACTTTATGGTACATTAGTGCACCACGTTCATATGCATGTGTGTACGAACAGAATGAACTTTTATTATCTCTCGCATATTGTGGCATATTTTAGAATTCATTCTGTTTCATTTTGTATTTTATTGGGTGATAATGAAATTTAATTTTATTTTCTCCTCTTCTTCATCTTGTTTTTCATACGCTTTTCGCCAGAAACAACAGCTGTAAATTGTGGTGCTAAGAAGGAAATCTTTTGAAAAATGGTTTTTAATTAAACGGTTTTTTTAACCAGGAACAACAGGGTTGTGTGTTGTTTTTTTTACATGAGCATGTACAATCTGACCGCTTTAAAGTGCGTGCAGAGTGGGGAAATTAAAGAAGAATCATTAATTTATGACAATTGAGGTTCGCATTTAAAAGCAATGGCAGTGATATAGGTCAGGAAAGGAAATACACTTGGTTGTATAAGCATATCTGTTAGATTTATAAAGAAGTAGTGGTCGTATCAGTAGAACTAAGTGTAAAAACCTTTTATTTAAAATAAAAACTTAAAAGTATAGGGGGACAGCATCTTATAAATTTTAAATTAAATCGAATTAGTATTCTTTTAAAGCAAATGATTTCCTGTATACCATATACTACTGCAACAACTAAGCTAGTTATATTACATCAATGCTGGAGTGAAAAGTCCCAGGCATGTTGGCGAAATACCTAAACCATCGCGTAAGCTGATATGGTCCTCACAAACCGTGTTAAAGTCATGCGAATTGCATATCGTGTACATATTTCTCCAATTCTTTTTAATCCACTCACAAACTAGGAGAGTTGCAGGAAGTCACACGTCCTGCATTCGCAATTATTTGCCTCAACTATCCAGTCCAAATTTATCTGTAAGGTGGAGAGTCTTGATAAGACACTTAACCCTCTATTCAGATCACTCTTTCTTAGATTAAACAAACTTATCTCCTTACTTTTAAGTCGACTGGCCGAAAGACCAGCTTCAAATGTCTTCGCAGCTCTATTTGTTGGTGAGATGGAATCATTTTCAATGTCCCAAAGGCAACTTTGTCGCGTCGCTTATCCTCAGTCTTTTATTGTCTTTAAATACTTTTTAATATTCTGACGTTGCATTTCCAATCCATTAATATCCGCTATTATACTGAAGAGAATTATTTCTCGTAGTGAATCATTCTTAGCAGATTTCTGGCAAAAACTCTGAGAGTAAATAAAATTGCCCTGAAAAATTTCTCATAAAATCTGCCGTTCGGTATCGACTTTAAACAGTAGTGCCCGCCACTCATGGTTAAATTAATACACACAATATAAGTGGTGTAAGAAACTAGTTCGTAATCCTGCCTAACGCGTTGTAATGGCCAATGTATGTATGAATCATACTTGAATTACCAATCCATTTAGAGAACATAGCCATCCTACCTAAACTCCTACCTATACTCCAATCCAGATATCCAATCCAAAATAACACCCAGGTGTTTGACCTGGTTAGATATCTTGATCTCTTTGTTAAGAAAACAGGAATCATCATGAAGGTCGGTTCCACATTAAGTCCCATCGGACATTACTTGCTTACAAATAATTCAAGAGTCGATATTTTTATTTACAAGACTTCTGCGATAACTGCTGACACTTCATTGAGAATCACGAAACATTTAAAGGAGGTTATATAAGGAAATCAGTGTTGCTTACTTAATTGGTCATTACAACCTAGGATTTCAACCTAGTTTCTCACACAACCTGTCGTGTGTGTTAATTTTATTCATGAGTGGCGGATTATACAGTTTAATGTCGATTGCAAATGACAAATAAAAAAAAAATTTCTTAACTTACTCTCAGAAGAGAGAAAACTCAGAAAGAAATATTTTTTTTACATTTCGTTCTGTTCGAAGTGTTTAAGCTGGGTTTGAATAACCGATTCTCATTTAATAAGCCAAAAGACTATGTCACAATGCAAACAAAATGTGGAAAAATCGTTGGGTAAGGAAGCGAAAAATATTTAAAAAACTTTCGAAACTTGTGTTTCGTTCAAAAAGCCACAGGCATATAAAGTAAGTAATCGGTCAGAGATATGGCTTTCTGATTAGGTAGGATATGAAAAACATTTTGGTTGCAGTGTTGCTTATACTCGATTGTACTTCTGCAAAAAGCTTAAGAACATTTTTATTAAAATGCCATCACGAGAGGTGATTGGATTACTCAAGTTTATGTCCACAATATTTGGTCATAAACAAATTGATTCCCTGCAATTAAAATGTCACATAATCCTCTTAAAACTTTTGGCCGTGTGTGCAGAATTGGAGTTGAGTAAATGAAATCCAAAAAGAAAAAAAAAAGTTTTAAGTTCTCAACAAACCAAGACTATTGAGGGGAATCTGTTACAAAAACGAGGAATGGAACAATTTAAAATAGTTATTTGGTACATATTGTTTATTTTAATGTTTATTACGAACAACTTTTCATAGTTTCATTAAAAACAACAAAAACTTCAATAAAATCTTTAATATTCCCATACGAAATCAAAAACTGCCAACTGCAACACAAACAGTCCTTGCACTTCTCTAACTCCATCCTACAAGTATAACTTTCAACTCTTCTTTCTATACTAAACAGAGCAAACGAAAAAAAGTTGCAGTTGCTGGTTGCATATGATGCAACAGCAAAAATTCACAACAAAAATAGCTGGGCTGGAGCTTGGCAAAACAAACAGCATAAAACTATTAAAAGTGGAGAACAGCTTACATAGTTTATATGAACGAACGTACAAGCCGGAACCCATCAGAGACTATAGGTAAGAGGAGAGGAGTATATCCCCTTTACCTGGTATGTTAGTTGTTTGCTCTCTGCTTTTCTATTGTTATACAATTGTTGTGTAGTGATGATGTTGCTGCTGCTGCTGTTCCCACCGTTTATGGTCTTGTGGTATACATTTTAACACTTGACCGATATTAGTTGTTTTTACTCGGAATCTGAAGCCCTATTATGTTGCACAAAAACAGCAACGCCTACAATTTGTGGTTTAAATATACACTTCGGATTTTCTTTTTTGTTTTTTCTTTTCTATTTATTTTGAGTATATGTACACCAATCGTTTATTTTTTGCCACTTCGTCTATGGGTCTGAGCTTGCATCAACTCCATATGAGCGGTTGTTTTCTCTCCTCCTCTCTGCATGCAGCATGCTATATTGTATTCCTTGTAGGGGAAATAAAAAAATTTTCTGGACTGTGGTTAAATCTAAATGAGGTACACACACAATCATTTATTAGATAGGTCATAGAATTTATATTCTCTTTTGGTTTCATTTTGGGCCCACACTTCCCAAAACTGCCTGCATTTCGAAATGCCTACTCTTCTTTTATTCAACAATTCTTACATAACTTTGGCAGGACATTTATATCCTATGAATTGCTCCCATACGACAAAATTTTTACTTTGAAGTTATTCTGCCAACAATTGGTCTAAAGGACACAAGAGTTCTTTAGTGGTCAAATTGGGCAAATAAAAAGGGAACTGTGTTCTATCATGGCAAAGAAAATAAGTTTTTCTAAATTTTTAGCCCCTTGTATACTTCATTACGTTTAATTTTGGCAACGTATTCTACTCCAAACGATATTGATTTGGAACTTCGGTGCTTCGTTTTGTGTAAAACCTGGTATAAGTCCCTGGTATACTGGATTATTACCATTTATATATAGACCGACACGAATCCTTCATTTGAATGCGCTATACTGTTAAATCCAGTGGACAAAATGCAATTTTGAGAGAAAACAACACAACAAAGGAATTGCAGTATCATTGGATACTTGGCACAATTTACCTCCAATTTCACAAAAAATCAATTTTTAAATTTTTTGTCGTGATCTTGCTGTACCATTGGGTTTACCTTTGAAACCACACAATTCTCAGTAGTACTTTGTAATACCGGTATGCCTTTACTTATTTCGAATACCATTTTGGAAATGGTGTACACATGTGTAATGTAGTACAAAGGAATAACAAGATTTCACAGACAAAATCAAATAACGATAAGATTTATATTAATCGTAATAATTACAATAACAATAACAATAACGATAACAATAACAATAAAAAGACTGCACGCATATAAGGCAAATAACAATTGTCTGCTTAAATGAATTTGTGTACGAATAGTACAAAACAGTATTAGTAGCAGCACCAACAATTTAATAATGCCTCTGTCTGTTTGCAATTTTAATGTGCACTTAAATCAAGCAGCCATACTGTTCCCAAAAGATAGCCAAAAATAATCTGTAATTCATTTACGGTTTAAACCATGCTAGGGATACTGAAGAGGACGTTAAGGCATGAAGATTTTAGAGAAGGCTATAGCTTGTAAAGTATTGTGTGTATGTGGAGAATAGTTGTTTTGTCAAAGTGAAATTAGTTTTAGTCTTAGGTTTTATTGGTTTTGTTCTTTAGTAGGTTTTAAAGCTTATTTTGAAAGCTGCCTTATTAAAGGGTGGATCAGAAAGTGATTTTCTTTAAACGAAAGATGTAATCAAGTTATTTGAAATCGAAGATTATTATTTGAAAACTTGAGGAACCCGATCGTAATGGTTAACAACTTTTGTTTACTTTCTTATCCATCTTTATTCTTTATCCTATCCTTTTTTGTTCTGCTATAGTCTACTCTATTTCAGTCTAGTAGTTTCTTTCAGTATACCATGGTAGGTTTCTCTTATGCGTTTGGGATTGTTAGATTCTTATCATCTAAAGCGACATCTTCAACTCTAATGTACTTTTCAGACTACTAACATTAAATTAGAGTGCTGGCATTTAAATTGACGCACCCAGTGCGAATTGGGATCCCTACTTTGCTTCCACTTCGAATACCAAAAAGAAACCATTAACTAGGAGGTGCTACTGGACGGGCGAGAGACCAGTGTAGTGGTTAAAAGTTTAAAAATACAGAGAACCGCTGAAGATGCGATACATAATTGGTCATTATGACCCTTCAGTCAAAATTACGACCTAGCTTCACACACCACTGTGATAATTTTTATACATGAGTGGCGAGACCTACAGTTTGAAGTCGACTCCGAATGTTCGATTTTTGAGAAGCTTTTCATGGTAATTTTATTTACTTACCAGGCATCTGCTGAGAGGAAGTCGCCGAAGAAATATGTTTTTATATGGTTCGATATGTCTAAACAGGAGTTTGAACCGTTACCTCACCTCTAATAAGCTAACATTACCTACTAGACTACGGCGAATTCATCAATTTGAAAAGTCTTTTTTTGGGTTAAGATGAAATAGGAATTTACTACCATATGAAGCTGATGAATTCAAGCAAG
The DNA here is from genome assembly GCA_958299815.1 of Sarcophaga carnaria. NCBI lineage: Eukaryota > Metazoa > Arthropoda > Insecta > Diptera > Sarcophagidae > Sarcophaga > Sarcophaga carnaria. Next base: position 98,779,420 of record OY283149.1, on the reverse strand, counting down.
CGGTCTGACTTTCCAACTTCATTGATTTGATTATTGAATAATGCAGACGTAGAAGTGCGGATGAGGTAAAAATCCTCATTTGTATAAATCTCAAACAACATCTTCCTGTGTAAGCAATGTTATATCTCGTATGATATTGAAGTACAACCACTACAGCAACAACAGTAATTCTTTCCCAAAAAAAATCATGAATAGATTAAGTGGAAAATTATTATTCTTTGATTGCCACATGACTAGACTTTTAAGATATCGAGTGTGCGGCATATTGCAAGACAATATCCTAAGAAAGTCAATGTATTGGAGCATAATCATATGCTTAGACGGTAAAAGATAAGAGTAAACATTGAATTCAAATTCAAATGATTAGAATTTCCAATAGAATAGCATAGAATTCAATTTAACACTAAGCATTTTATAATAAGATTTTGCCACATACACACACCTCAAACAGATGACTGGCACAAGACCAATTACAATGGCTAACTTTGTAAATTTACATGACTTATCTTTAATTGCAGACAACATTATCGTTATGGATTTGATTAAATTAATTAATAAATTCATTAAATAGATTACAACAATAACAACTACAAACAACTACTGACTATTGTAGTACTTTAAGCACTTACAAATGAGTTTAAAGAGAGACAATATGTAGGTTTACCTATTGATAGCTTCTGTTCCATATTGAAAGCCTCTGTAATGCATAAATTAACACAGTAATTATGACCAATAACGGTGTTATAAAATAAAAAAATTTACTCTCAAAGGTAAATTGTATGTAATTATACTCCTGGTGTATCGTTTATTGCACTTGCCTCTACCGTCAATTCACTTGCCCATAACGCTACTAAGCCTCTGAAGTTATTATTACGCCCAATTTCAATTGGCCATTAAACGTGTATAATTTATGACCAACAGGTGACAACAATTTCATGCCAATGATTGATTTCTTTAAATTCAATAAAAAAAATAAGAAAAAAAGCAATAAAACAGACCGGCAGACAGACAGTACATTCAGGAATGAGAAAAAGAAGAAAATCATTTAAAAAAAAATTTAAAATTCAAAAAACCGCAAGACTTTGAAAGGTGGATATAAAAAATTTTTTGTGAGCGGAAAAGTTAGTGAAAAAAAAAAGATTTCAACATTAACACCTTAAGGCTTAAAAATTGTCGTTTATTTTAATTAAAGACAACGACGCACTTCAGTGAGTTTCAATATTTTAACTCCCATCTTTATTGTGGATTTACCATTTAATCTGTTGAACATCCAAGTTTTCAAATAGAGTGATACTCTAAATATAGATACGGTTTGCAAGACGTTATTTCCTCTGTATATGAACGACGTACAGTTTCGTTTTCGGTTTTAAGCGTATAAAGTTCTGAATTGTTTTGCAATGTGAATAAATCTCTTTCTTTATTATTGATATCCCATAAATTTGCAAGTTCTTCTTATTATTGTAATGAAAATGTGTCTTAGTACTGTGACAATACTGAACTCCTCTCAAACTTTATGGGTGTCCCAATAATGCCAAATTGCCTGGCAAACTTCATGGTGCTGCTCGGCGTCAGAAATATCAATTCGCTGCCTAGCACTTGGTATGCATTCATGTGATTCCCTGGGATGTATTATTACCTCACAGGTTCCAATAACAAGCTCCTATTACTCATTCTCATAGTGTTAGAATATAAATGATGGGCTCGAGATAACCCCCATTCTAAACAAGTGTATGCTGTGTCTAGAGATCCCTGCCAAAAGACCGGTTGTAGGCCTCAGGTTATTTCTCGATAGTCTGATAGATGATTCAGATTTCTTCTTATTGTAATTTTCCTAAAAGTTCGTAAGGCTTTTAATGCGAATTATCTTATCGCCAAAAGAACCTCCAAAACTTAATCTCATGCTTTCAGTAATTATGTGACACCTAGAAGGAAACCACAAGACCTTCCAAAGTTACTTTCACAATACACCCAAACCTTTTTTACACGGTAGATACGTTCCAGTTGATACCGTGTAAAAAAAACGCGTAAAAATAGACAAATATTATGTATGTAGGTAAGTGTATAAACAAACTGAAAAGATATACATACATAGGCTTGATGCAGCGGCCTACATATGCCTATAAAATTGAATAACTTTATAAAAACGTAAAAAATGATGCCACATTATTTTTTATGCACAAACTGGGAGTTAAACTGGATTAAACGATTTTATCCGTATAAAACGGAGCGAACAAAAAAATGGTAAATTCGCGTAAAAAAAACCGTGTAAAAACAGGTTTGGGTGTATTTCCTTAATTCAGAATTTTATTCTACGCGCACCAGAGCTGGGTAAACATTTTTCTATATGAAGTGCTCACGCTAGTGATGTTAAAAAGATACCCAGTGACACATCCTGATTAATACATAAAGAGCGTCAGGGCTTAACATTTACAATACTTTGCAGAAGATCATAAGTTTTCTCGTAGAAAGGAAGCATTTCAAGGTTCCACTGAACTCTACTTTTAAAATCCTACAAATGAGTCAGTGGGTATGGTTCTAAGAGCTGTATGTGATACATGAAAAAAAATATAAAACCAACGAAGAATTGTTAACTACTGATGAAATGATTATCAAAATCCATGAAGGAATACATGAAAAGAATAACAAAAACATTCCATAGCAGTAAGTCTAAGCTCGGCTTTGTATTCAATAGTGGTAAAGAGGGGAGAGCTGTCCATATAATATATCCAATAATAACGTTTTTAAACATAGAAGTTGCATTGAAAAATGACAACGGTCAACGTGTACCTGATCATCACGTTGATGTGAAGTTAGTGGTCTCGAAATGGAGATAACGTGTCGCTAGCCCTCTAGGCACTAGGATGAGATCGCCATCATTGACATCATCTTTTCCTGCCCTTTATGAGGCTAAGGAAATACATTGAGATTTTAGAATCTCGCAAAGACATGTCTGCCACGTACATATATTGTAAATAAATATAACATTCTACTTATCACACAACGGTGGTTGGATCAATAATTTTAAAATTCTTTACGCCACAAATGCAATAGAGAAGGTTTTACTGGATAAAGGTAGGGCAAGGAAAAATTGTGCCCTTAAAAATACTTTGAAATCGTGTGAATGTGGGAATATCTTAGAATTGATTCAAAGGCTAAATATAGAAAAAAAGTTAGGACCACCGGCTTCTTGAACAGGATTCAGTGATAAAACTCCTATAAAGCTAATGAGGCCTATTTTATTACGATAGACATAACGAGACCATGAATGCTTGTGGTATCACCCAAGTGATATAATTTCTACTCTTTCAAGCCGTCACATTTCCATTATTTTTAGCAACTTCACATATATTTCAAAATCTTTTGCAGCTTTTCACTTCTTTCACAATCAGATCAACAAAGCGGGCAACTCCCTGACTCCCTTTTACTCTACCATATACATAGGTCCCCAGTGGGTTATTGTGTAAATCTACATACATGACATGGCATAGTTATTGTGCCTCTAACCAGTCAGTAGCCAGTTGTTTACGTACGTACTCGTATGTTATTATCTTTACCTCTGCGTTATTCTACTCTTTGCTTCTTTTATTTCTTTTATGGGTTTTATGATGATGAACTGCATACCATAATTACGAGTACACACTCACACACAAACATCGATTCATTTCTTAAAGCCGGCAAGGCAAGTTCATAATAAAATATCCATATCTGTTGGAAGTACCCTGCATCAAACAACTCAACTGAAAACCACAGTTACGATCATTACGCAAAAATCAAGCGTAACTTATGCAGACATGTATGTGTGCCAGTAAATTGTGGCTTCCATAGCAGAACAGACAAGACCGGCCAAAGCCCAAGTTGCTGTAGTGTTCCACAACTTATGATAGCCTGTAGCTTTCAACGAGGCGTTGTGCGAATTGATTTTCCCGCTTACGTTGATCCATTAAGAGTTCGTCTTTTGGATTTTTTGTCCGTCTCTCTAACCCTTTCTGTGTTTTCTTTATTTTTGTAAATATTTCTTTCAAGCCTACAATTTCTTATAATGCCATCAGCATCAGCATCGCCATCGTCATCTTGCGGTAGGGACTTCTTATTGTGAAGGGAATAAAATTAAAGGGTGTAGCAAACGTTGCTTTTGTGGATTCTTCTTACGATTTTTTCTTTTATAAATTATTTGTTGACATGCTTGACCAAATATTTGGAAATCATTTTACTGAAGTAAGGCAAACAAATGAATCTAATTTAAATGTACTTTGTGAGGCAAAAACCAACTTTAAGAAACCGACAGGGCTGCACAGGTAGGCATAGTTGACTTTGAGACATTGTGTCCAATGGCCCCCCAATAGATGGCTTACATTCACTCGCATTTATAATGGTGCTCTGCGTTCATTTTTGAAATAAACAATGTTTTAAAGAGATAAACTAGGCCTTCTAAAACAAATTCTCCATTACTCTTTTCATTTTGTATTCGTTTCAAGTCACATGTTGCGTAAATCCATAGGAAAATCTCCCTTAAATATTTTCCCAGCTTCCTTCTGCCTTGAGACCCGATTGTCAATCGCACTCAAAGTTGAATACACAAGAATATGATAAATCTTATCGTATTTGAGACTCGTGAATGCTCGAGTATTTCGGTGTGTAAACACTTCTCAACCCATTAGCCGAGTAGTCGCTCACTGCAATTTCTATTGCATACGAGACAAGCTTTCCTATAAAAGCCAAAGCCTTACCAATAACGTAGATTTCACTCTGAAGAATGATGCATAAATTTAGTGCCCCTGCTGGCATTAAAATTTACTTTCATTAACATTTGGAAAAAACCCGTCAGGTTTATCGTATTTGTGATGGAACATGGTATAAACCACGGTCTTCTATTATCCATCAACCCCTTTTCTGAACTGAATCAAGTGGGTAAAATATTCTTCTTAGAAGATTGCAGCCATGCCGACCACATCAACAGAATGAGCTGCTGATACTATAACCGAAGGTCACTAAAACTTGAACGTTTTGTTTTTGAACGTCATAGTATTTTTAATCGAAAATTTGTGTTAAAATATTTCTGCAAGAAAACCGTAGCTTCAAATTTTTTTATTAACACCATGCAACAGAATGAATCTTAAAGGTACAAAATATACGAACGAATGATTTCATATGTTCTGGGTTAGTTAGATTGGTTAGGAAACAATTTAAATGACATTGCATTGCAAGAAAAGTGTACTGACGCATGCATTTCACCACCTTCAAACCAAAACCCTCCAACAATTTGTTACATGCACGTGTCTTTACGCACATGTCTTTAGTCAACCGCAGGAGTGACACGTAATGTCCCCTCTACTTCTCTAGCATTTATGCGTAGATTTTATTTACGTATCAAGAATTCCATTTCCTGCTTACGGTGAAAGGAAAGTATGAAAACGATACAGCAGGCAGAGAGTAAATAGAAGTGAAGAGCAAAAGAAGCGCAAAAATATACGCATATACACTGTAGAAGAAGTACCAAAGAAAGGAGTAATAACGACAAGGATAAGGCAAACAGAGATTAAGAACGAAACGGTAATAAAAAGGGGGTACAAAAATTGAGTAGGAAAAACAACAAAAAAATGAAAAAAGCCAGAAAAAGTATGGATGAGTGAGAGAGTGGATAGGTGGATTGTTGGGTTGCATGCATTCCTTATAAAAGCCTGTTAAGTTAACTGTGCCTGCTTCGAATTGTTGTACGTTTTTACTTGACAATTCTTATAATGTTTTGCATTTGTTTCTACTTGCTTAACATTTAATTTATGATATAGCCAAGTGGTCACCCAAACCCCTAGGCATTATGACACCCATCCTCTTCATCTCTCTCGCCCTTCCTCTCTCTTTCTCTTCTACATATGCTTTTAGGATTATATTGTCATTAATCTGTACTCAAAAACAACGCTCCCCCATTATTTTTTTCGTTGCAATTGCTAGAATCATTGTGTCTTTGCTGACACAATGAACAGATTCTACAGGAGCAGTAACAGGAGTAACAAGTCATACATGAGTTCTAGAATATTAAGAAAGTCATTCCTTCTTCTGCTTCTTATTGGTGTTGCTATGTTGTGTTGATTGGGTGTTTCTTCTGAGTCTATTCGCATAATTTGTTAAGAACATGAGCACAAACCCGTTCATTCTTTCCTGCTTTTGTTTCTTATACTTTCCGTGTTCTTGAAACTCCCCCAAGAAAGCAACAGAAACATGACCAACAAGTACGAACTAGTTGTAGTAGTTGTATTGTATTGTATTAGGAACTGTTATCCTGTTTGTTACAAGTTCCCCTTCATTAGGTTGCACTTCCATACTATTGTCGTAGTTACTAATAATTCGAAGCTCTTCGAACACAGAACTTTACAGGAATTGAACATACTTTGGCTGTGACTTTGGCTTGTTATTGGAGGGCTGTAAAGGAAACTATTCATAATCATATGTTTTGTAGCCAATACACTCTCATTTTATCCCTTTTTTACAAGAAGAAGAGTTTTTCCATAGGGTTGTTTTATGAGTTTACTAGAAACCCTGAAAAGCAAAAAATCCCCCTGAAGCCGCTTGTTTAGGAGAGAAAAACGAAAAACTCTCCTTTTTTTCGTTGTTCAAAACTAGGTGTGGGTCATTTTGTTTTTAAGTATTTCATTATTATTTATATTTTATAATATAAATTACATTCTATATGCGCATATGCAGTATATTATATGCAAATAAAGCAACAAAAAAATTGGTATTATAATCATATTCTTAACAACAATATAAAATATGAAGTAAAACATATTCGTTCGTATACCTCAACTGCCTTTTGAATGAACATCTTACTTCGCAAAACGTGTGCTTGTTTTTGATGTGTGACATATGGCAACAGGGTCAAATTGTTCAGTCAATAAAAGGTATTAAAGGAGTCGCAACTACGAGATATTCAAAGATCTCGCTTAGTGTCAAATGTAATTAAACTTTGTTCAAGACAGTCAATGTTTCCAAAGCAGTATGACAACTAAGAAGAATTAAGATTTTCTCTTACCGTTTCAAAGTCACATAACTCGCTAGGAAACTTTCTTTTTATAAAATTTCCTGTTCCTGCTGCGCACAGCGATAATGTTACCATATTGGTACTATATTGGTAGGTTAGTTTAGGTTAGGTAAGGTGACGGACGCTCCTTGAAGGAATCGTTCCTTAGGCCAGCATTTAGACCATATCACATTCAAAACTCAATCCGAAGATCAAACATTCTCTAGAGGAAACCAACCCGAATATAAATTAAATCTTGCTATAGCTGCAATCTTTATACTAGAGAAATTAGTCAGAAACCTCTGTCTTTTCATGTCTAGATCGGGGTACTCACACATTACTGCTCCTGCAGAAGTCTTTTGCCGGAATACCAAGTCTTTCGATATGCCTAAAAAAGGGACAGTGACACATGATAATCGCTATTGTGCGATAGATGTCCGCGCAATTTAAGGACAGAAGTGAGTTGGTCTTATCTACACGTGTCCGTCAGAGTACAGTGATAATACAAGTTCCCTCCTGCTGCCAACATAATTGAGCCTCCTTGTCAATCTATTTAATTTGTATACAAAGGCAATCGAGCTCCGAACCGACTCTGGCAGCTCATCAGCAATGCACTTTTCAATGATGTCTCTAAGTTCCAGAACTCATATAAGAGCTACCTTTTTATGATACGAAATTTTGCTGAGAAATCCTCGGCATTCATGGACTACGTTTATTAGGGACTTGGTATCAACCTGACTGTCGGTGTAAATGATATTCATGAAAAATACCGCCTTCCAACAATAATTTCACAGCTTTCAAAATAGCCATGTCCTCTGCGTAGAAAACACTGCAGTAGTCAGGTGCTCTATAAAAATATCAGAACCTTTAAAGAATTTAACCTCAGGAACCTCAGGATTTTTAGTTTTGGTAACAAAAGCTTATCATAAAGTAACTTATCAATTGCACCATTTGATAGTAAAAAAATACTAAATTGATAGAATTCACTGCCTAGATAGTTTCTGCATTGGTATGTGTATTCTTGTGTTGTTGTTGTTTTTGTTGGTGTTGTTGCAAATATGGTGGAAAATAAAAAAATCCTTTTGTAGACTTCCTTTTAAATGATTCCTGAGTTCTTCTTTTGTAACAGTTTTTGTTTTTTCCACTTCTCTACTCAATGGTTTTAAGTGCTAGTGCAGCAGCTACTAGTAGCTAAGTACATGAACATAATGACGGCGACGAAGGTGATAATGGTATATCGCTTATTTCGCTCACAGCTCAGCTTGTAGCTTGAAGTGCTCTATACTTTTGAAATTATTTGTTTGAATATGTGTTGGATTTGCTTTGCGTTATTTTGCTGGCTTGCCTAGGCTTAGCCTTTCACTTCGTTTGTAGTCCTTTGCAAACTACAATTATTCACTGCTGCTTCTTTCTTTTTTTACTGTATGTAGATATAATTGTTGTTGCTTATGTACTTTTTTATGAATTTTCATCCCTTTCCTAACGTGATATTTACATGTTAGGGCAGCCATACATTGTATAGCGATTGTATAGAGACGTTGGCAATGATGCTGATGCAGATGGTACTCGTACTACTTTTGGAACAAAAAAATATAATCGCAGTACTGAAAGAAAAAGTTTAAAACTCAAGTTTCTGCACAGGACATTGCTCCCTGCAGAAAAGCCTATATAGTTCCATAAATCCGTGATGCATGGTAGCCAATGCTACACAAATATATTCATTCAGAAAAAATAAAACAGAAAATCATAAACAAAATCAACAGAAAATATAATTTTCTTCTCTTCAAAACAGAAAAAATAAAATTCAAAACAGCGGGAAATCGTTGATTTTTTAGTCGTTTTGGTTACCCTGGTTATAATCCCTCTGTTTGGTAAACAACGTGTGATGTTTGAATGCAAAAAGCGTTTTAAAAAATGGAAAAAAGAAGCAATCACCTTTGGCTAATGTGTTAATGTAGCGATATTTTCGATATCATTCAAAGGAAAGTTATCCTCCTCATTCGCCTAGTTGTCCAAATTTCATAAAAAAAATTTTGTGCCTCGGGACGTAATAAAAACTGCACTTTTCATTAATTTTGTTTCAAGCACCATTTCGGAGTTTTGGATGAACTTCTTTTTCAGATTACAGATTGGATAGGTTAATCTAGGCTACATTGGCAGCTGGCTTATAGCTATAATTCCTGGCTAGCGTTTCTCATGCATGTCGATATGAGAATGTGAATTCTGTTTAAATCGCCTTTGAATAGCGGCGTTCTGCCAATAAGTTCTGGATGCCTGTTCTGTAGTTTCCTCATTTTCCCCGTGGTTACAGAAGATATAACCTAAAGCCCTTTAAAATTGCTTTAATTGACACAGTTTTTAAGCTAGACTTTGGACAGGTTTAATGTAAATTTATTTTATCGTGTATCGATATAGGATTAGATTTGTCTGGTCGCTATTGCAGTGGATTCGTGGTCTCGTCTTTCTTTTGCAAATGAATGAATTTTGTTTGAAGCTCTTTAGAGATATGAAAATTTTCTGTTCTATCAACATATGCAAGTATGTCTGCTCTGTTATTATCTTCAATGTCCCCGAGTTCAGGAACTCATATATGAGTAAACGTCAAACGTCTTGATATCTCCTCTAAAGTCACCCGGCATTCTTAGACAACCTTAGATGTGGTATACATACCTTACTGTCGGCCTACAGAGGGACTGCCCTATTTTTTACGACGTTTGTTACTTCTTCTATGACAACATCAAGAGAAAATCGAGGTGGTTATGGTGTTATAACGTCACATCAACAATTCTAAAAGGATACAACAACTGGTTTCTCTTTATTTTTATGAGAATATGTGTGTTTTTTGCCTGCTTTTGTGTTTGCTTTATGATTTGCACGTATATTTGCTTCTTGCCACTTGTATGCCATTGAATTAAACAGACTTTTCCAATCTTTTGCACACAGCTTTTTGAAGTAATCGTAGGAATCTATAATTTCCCGCTTTCTTTCAGACGAGTATGTGGCATGTGGTAGCATGAATTTCTTTTCTTGTTTCCTTTTTACATTCTTTAGCTGTAGTTAACAGTACACACTACACCGTTAACGTTTTGTAACATTGTTGCATCTTATTCGCTTATTAGTGTTGCTGATGCTGTTTTTAGCCAGCTGAGTTTACCATGTGTTTAGAACGTGATTTTTATTTACACTTCGTTGGTTATTTTGGCTGGTAAACTGCCTTGGTTGCATGAGAGTTGTTGGTTCGTCAAATGTTAAAAGTTTCCATAGAGAATTAAAATTTTTTCATTTTCTTGTCTGTTCTTTTTTCTTCTAATTTTTGTTTTTTTAGTGTTTTTCTATTCCATTTTCCATTTCATTTTATTTGATTTTATTTTATTTTGTTTTTGTTTATTATTTGCTTCCATTTCTGAGCATTCCTTTACAAGTTTTGTTGCTCCTTTTGGTCATATTTGTACTCTCAAATGGGGGAGAATTTGTTTTGTATACTTTTTGTTTTTGCTTTCTTTTTTATTGTTGTTATTGTCATGTGATTCGTTATCGCCCAGATTGTATTTGTAGTCCATTTACCCAGGCGCTCTCAGACATATGAGCAGAGAACACAAAATTATGGTAAAAGCAACAAAAAGGGGCGTAAAACTATAACGAAAAAATTAATTTTAATTGCTTTCGAATTAATTTTTCTAAAAGAACAAAATTATCTTGGAACTTCAAGATGAGGAGTGCGTTTTTTAGAAGAATTTAATCCTACACGCGTATTTCAAACACAGAATCAAGGACTAGGATTAGCTGTTGCAATTTTTAAGCTGCCATTTAATGGCAATCTTCCAAATTGTGTAAATTGTTTACGAAAATCATCAAAAGAAAACGCTGTCTACTTTACCAATTGCCATCAGTCGGATAGACGCATCAAAGTTTACATCTGCAGCTCAATTCTATTTCTGACTAGCGGAAACACATCTGGTCCAATATGATATATGCAACCTATTTTGAGATTTCACTAATAAGAGGTCTTTTTTTAAACGCTATTGTGAGGTTAATTGCATTGCATATAAACTTCTTGCGTTTCTAACGATGAAGATGGTGTTATTTTCTAGGAATCCACATTCCCAATTCCTACCTCTACTCGTAGGAGACATTCACTACCAATACAAAAACATATCAAATATTTTTAACATTTTCTCAGTGTGTTTAATTAAATTTACCCAACATACATATTTGTGGAAAATAGCCATGCCGAGGTATTGCAAATGGAATTTGATATTCATTACCGACTTATTTACTTATTACTTATTACAATGTTGATCACCATTTTTGTTTTACTGCGTAGATTAATTAAAATCTAGTTTTGATTTATTTTTCCGTTTATGGTTTAAAATAATGTTTAAATCCACTTTTATTTGGTTTTTTTTCTCTGAAGATTCATTTCCTAATTTTTTTATTCAAAAAATTAATTAATTTCCCCCCTAAAACTGCATTTAACTAAAGAAACTTTTCACGACCTTTAAATGCCAACAAATTTAAAACCAAAATGAAACGAAGAAAAATTGCCACTTCCCTGTGACCATTTTCATATGGCACAAATTGTCTGTTCATAGAAGCAAAACGCTGTGGTAAACTTATTTTGAGGAAGAAAAATTGCGTTGCCACAACCATACTGTTGTTGTTAACTTTTCAATGTAATTATGCTCCAAAAATAATTGGTAAACTGTGTTAGCTTTCACAATAACAACAACAAAAAGAAAAGGAAAACAAAAGCGAAAATAACTTTTTATTTTTAATTATCAAATACTCTCCTTGTCCATCTCCCCCCCCACCACCCAACAGCATGTGATCACTTAAAAAATATTTTTAATCTTGCCCCTGCCATATCAAATTGCAATACAGAACATGTTGTTGCTGTGTCTTTGATGGTGTCCGTGTAGAAATTGTTGCAAAGATTTTTCGTATTTCTTTTTTCTTGTCTTGTCTGTAATTTCCATTAATTTCTTAAAGTTTTAATTTTCTGATGGTGCAACTAGTTAAACCCTTAATGGCGGGGGTCACTTTGTAGCACTGTGAACTGGTGCAATGCTGTGGGTAAAAAGAGCGTACCAACATAAAACTAAACAGATAGACGATATGTTAATGTCACTTTGTCACAACAGCAGCATAGGTTGCAACATAAAAGCATAGAAAGTGTTGTCAGTGGACTAGCTGTTGTCTAGTCGAGCGGACACAATAATGTAGTTTGTGGTACACATAACAACAATAAAACATTCTTTCCAGAGGCAATTTTTGATCAAAGAATTTACAGTTTATTATAGATATGAAATGATTTTATTTTGGGTATGACGAAACCAAACTTAATATCAACTAAATATCTTTATCGGCTTCAAAACACCATACGATTCCACGCTGAGGTCGATATGAGGGAAAATACAAAACTGCTTGGCTAATAATTTTACGTAAACCGAAATTTACTTTGAAACTTAATACGGAGGAGATAGTAGGGAATAAAGTTAGTGAAAATGGGATGATTTGCTTTGTTGCTGGTCACTGTAAATAAGTTATGTTTTTTGCCATAGCCAGGCCCTTTAAAAGCTAAACCGCAGAAAACTTTTATTGGACCCAATTGGATATATCGATATCTGTTGGAAGAATATCGTTGGAGTTTAGGTTCAGAAAGTCAGTCAAGCAAAAGCAATCGATCTGTTAACTTAATTTTACAGAATATCTTACCCCATCATCATATCATAATGTTCGACAGTATGTGACTCGTGTGAGCAGTTTTGTTTAAATCGATTTGCTGGCTCGCTTAGGGTTCGAGTTTAAATCTAGGACGAGGCCCGGCGAAGAATTTTTTTTTTTGGTCAAATTTGTTTGATTTTTTTTATATGCAATTTTTCATTTTCAAAATATTGTGATAAAAGTTCACAAATATGTGGCAATAGTGATTATTATGGCGCCTCATAATGAAAATTACATTTTATGAGAATGTATACTCACACTGATCTCTCATTGTTGCAGCTCCTCGTATGTGTGGTATATGTTGTTGGCTACAACAAAATTCCGCTTATTACACATAATTTAATAACAATAATCAGTTTTTTAATGTGTTAAAACACATGCCCCGCATAAATTGTCTGAAAGTACATGGCAGTGTCTGCCTCCACACCAAATAACCAACCAAACAAACATGCAGTTAACAAACGTCACCTTTAGAATGGAGTTTTCGTAATCATACATACGACGAGTATCGAATACCTTTAGCTGTAGTCCATTTGGATATGGTCAAGCATTTATGCACATACAAATTTACGTGGCTGGAACACATGACTGTAGTTATAGTAGGAGAGCTGCCAAAGGAGACATTTTGTGATTATTTCTTTATTTTTGTATTTTACAGGTATTCTACTCATTGTTTCTCCTCTGTTAGTATAGCTAGTGTACAAGCCGGTCTAATTGTTTTGAGTTTAGAAAATGAAAATAGAAAATAAAAAATAAAAAAAATAAAGAAAATGATTTTCGATTTATTTTTGAATAATCGCAGTAGGGTTGTCAAGTTTGAAAAAGTCGCCACTTGAAACCTAACTTTTCAAAGAACGGTATGAAGTAAGTAAAAAACCTGAATATACCAAATTTCCTGGAAGACAACCAACTTGCCAAATTCGCAGAATGTCCCACTAATGGATAACTTTCACAGAAGATCTGTATAGTTGAGAAGTTATTGTTGTTGTTTGTACGTCGAGTCTTTCCTTAAGGGTTTCCTATTTTAAAATTTAACAAAAAAGACCAATGTGTGTCAGATATCATTAAAAATTTTTTATTTGTTTGAAAGACCTATTGATGTCATTATACGGCGTGTCAAATGTCTGCGCATCCGAAATATTCTCATTTCCATGATTCTGGCGCATAAAGTCTGCGATGGTATGCGTTATGTTGGCTTTGAGAATCACTGTTATTTGTACTTCATTCGGGTGGTTTATTCTAGGTCAGTTGAAGCAAATTCCTCAAATTGTGTTCTGCGACAGGCCGACTTCTTGTTAGCGACACATTTTCACGAATGACGGCGATGTTTTCACAAATCTTGCGTTCAGTTGGCTTACGAGTGCTGGTTAATAGTTATTATGAACCAGTAGAGTCGAACTTATTCGCTACATGTCTAATAGCTCTGTACGTAGGACGATGATGGCGATTGCAATATTAGCAAATTGCAAGGTACATTGTCCGTACAGAACACCAATTTTGATAAAACAATTTTATTAATAACACGTGTTGTTGATTGCGAAGATTGTTTAAAATACCATTAACCGCCTATGTTGTCAATGAAGAATGCCACCGAGAGTGAACAGCGGCAACTTAGATTAATCAAGTAATGAAAAGACCCTAGACATTAGAGATGAGCGATATTTTCAAAACTGTGATTTAATTACGGCGATTGATAATTCACTGGTAACTACAGTGATTGAAATTGCCAAATAACAGTTACTAATAATGTCGTTCTTTCAAAATTGTTACATACTCAAATTTATTTCATTTTATTTTGAGCGAGTCAGAATTACTATTAGATAATGCTGATTATTTACTTTTGTCTTTTATACTGATTATTTACTTTTGTCTTTTATACATAAACTTTCTGTGAAACTTAATTGTCAAACTTCATGCCGAACTTAAATTCACCACATTTGGTAATCCTATCCGTGTACGAAATTTTCAAATTATTTTTCCTTTTTGGCCTTTTTTTCGTTGCTTCCCAATATGTTTGACACAAATGAAACTGGTCGGTCATTACCTGAAAGTCAACGGTGTTGAAAAATATAATTTGCAGCTAAAATCAGCTTTTGAATCATTTATGCCAGGCACGCGAACAAACAGACAGCGTTAATTGTACAGCAAACTGGCTGACCAACCAAGTGAATTGCTCGAATAGTGACAGCCTGATTGGGCTTAAGTTGTGCTTGTTGTTGCCTTTTAATAATTTTTGTTTTATTTTTTGCATGAAATCTTGGAAACATGTATGTGGCAAGGTAATCAATTTGGTTCCCAATAAAACATTCATAAACCTTTAAAGTACCACCAAATGTGCTCTTCCCTCCTTTCCATTGCTCGGTAACAACATAGACTTTGCTCCCGTTTTTTGTTTACAACGTTAATGTTATTGTTTTTACTTCGACGGAAAGAGATTTTTTCTTACAAACCTACAGCCACACAGGTTTGCATAAACTCAAAGCAAATATTTTACAGTCCGTAGACCAGGCTTAAAATGCAGCTCCATTATATCGGTATGTAGCTTACAGGTATTGGATAGCTTCGTATATCTATGTACGTTCGTATTTAATGTTGTAATTTTAAAGGTATCACTACCGCCGAATGGACAGCGGAAGGTTGCAAGTATACACAAGTGTGTATATCTGTCCGTATGTCCTTTGTTTCAACTGATTGTTGACGTGTGTTGTTGCTGCTAGGATTCCTGCCTGTTGAAATATTCAAGAAGTAATAATGGTTTGTTAATGCCTTAAAGGTTTTGTATTTAAACGCGTCGCAAATTGACAAATTTTCAATTTTCCCAATTTTAGTGGCATTTAAATGTTAATTCAACACACTTTTTACCTGTTCTTATCGCCGTACTGCTGTGTTCTGACTGTTGCTTGCAAATACGTACACTTTGGTTTAGGTGGCTATCCTACTTTGATTAAGGTGGCTATCCTACGATTTAAACTTAAAACTTTAGTTGCTTCTGCTTAAAGGCAGTTCAATTGTTGTTGGCTGCGTTTATAATGAGGTTTCGAATTTGCGGCATTAACAGATGTGAACTTTCAACGCAAGTGATTAAGTTTTTGTGCGATGGGAATATATTTGATTTTACAATAGAGAAAATGAATGCCCTTGTGGCATCATATCTTCAAATTTTTATTAATCGAGTAGAAAGAATGCAATGCCAAAAATATCTACATTTTCATTTCCTAGAATGTGGATGGTCAATGGATAACATCTGCCGACTTCCTCTCAGCATATTTCTGGCAAAAACTCTGAGAGTAAATAAAAATGCATTGAAAAGTTTCTCAAAAATCTGTCGTTCGGAGTCGACTTTAAACTGTAGGTCCCACCACTCATGTATAAAATTAACACACACAACGTAAGTGGTGTGAGAAACTAGGTCTTAATCCTGACTGAAGGGTTGTAATGACCAATTATGTATTATGTAAACTGGAACGTGTCCTCACTTAGTCATTATTATTGAAGGAAAATTGTTTTGGCAGCGAAAATGTCGAATTTTCTTTTGAAAACAGGACTTTGATTAACTAGAAGGATGCCTTAGTAGTCTAGTGAGTAGAGTACTAGACTATTAATGTGAGGGTCATGGGTTCGATTCCAACCAGAGGCTCTAGCCTGTGAAACTACACCGCGTATAAGGTCCTATGTTATTCAGCTTTTAATAATTAGACATAATTTGTTATTGCATTCTAATTAGTAAATGATTTACGGCAAGTTTTGTTTCAATCAATTGAAATAAACTTCACTTAAGGATATTGATTGCTTAACCATTGAATATGATTCAATGGTTTCAACATGCGAAAGATGATTTATGGACTTCATAAATTATGGTTTTGACACAACAGGCAAAGATTGCCCTGCTTAGCGAAAATAGCGAACATGATGATGAATTGGAGGCACAACTCTATTGAGATTGTAGTTAAATTCAAGAATAATTTGTTAAATCATTAGGAGCTTCAAAACCGCTGCAAATAGCAACCGAACTCAAGAAAAAAAAACGATACCACACGAGCTGAAGTTGAGAGACGTTGGAACATAGATTTGTATGTTTGAAATGCTGCCTAAAAATCATACATAATACATAATCATTACAACCTTTCAGTCAGAATTACGACCTGCAGCTTTAAGTTGACTTCTATTCACTGATTTTTTTTGGAAAAAAATTTTTTTTATGACAATTTTTCATTTGCTCTCACAGATTATTTGCTCTGCTGAGAGGAAGCCGCCGAAGAAATATTTTTTCCATATTTTTTCATATTTCGTTTTGTTCGAAGAGACAATATACCGGTTGATTAAATCAAATCAAATCTTCAGGGAAGAGCACCGAAGATTCCTAATTCCATTTTGCCACAAAAATCGGCTACCATCTAACGGTGATCATAACAAATTAACATGATGACAGTGTTTCATTAAAAACTTTTAAAATTTTTTAAAAATCCCGCATGTTTAGTTATACACTCTATTCTGACAACTGAGACAACTGAGGTTAGCCGCTTTTCTACGGTAGAACTATGTGTATATACAGCCATTCTTCACTTGTACGCTTGGTGGATTAAAATATGACCATAATTAGAAAAATGAAAAGATGTCCAATAACGACTTCAACATCACTTCATGTCTATATAATGAGGGTGGCTGTACGTTCGATGGCAACTCTATTTAGCAAAATTCCCCAATATATATTGGTAGGTTAGGGTATAATACACAGGAATATTGATACCCCAACTTCTATCACGTATTTGAAGATGTTCTCTGGCAGGTTAAGCTACCAGAACGGAAAGCTTTGCCTGTTGAGAGATTAGTTAAGAGCGAATTGGATTTATATTAGTACATCGACGGCATCAGTACTGCTGTTCACGGACTCCACCAAATTGTAACGATTTAACTAGGAAAAGTGTTGTTCAGACTGGGAACATAACCATTGCCATATTTGCTGAAGACAGTAGTGGGTTCAAAGGGTAAAACCATTTATATTTTCTTAAACTGCAGGACTATCTTAAAAGTACTTGACTCTTACTGTATACGATTTCAACTAGACAAATGTTGCTATAGAAAGTTGCAGAGACTAGCACTTGAGAATTGAATGCAGTTGCATTCGATAGGAGGACACCGCAGTGTACTAGGAAACAAAGCTGAGGATAAATTGGGTGGGAAGAGATTCCCGATTCTCTATATAGTTCTGGAGACTTACTTATATTATCAATATAATCAAATGATTGAAATTCCTTTTATAGCTGTTAAGTCAAGATCCTTTTGAAAAATCTTGAATAAAGTGGATTGACGCGACTCCAGTTGCAGAGAACGATGTATAATTGAATGATTCCTCAATGCTTCTCTGTACTGTGATTGCAGTTTCTTCAGTATGCACTATTCGGCGCAATGCTCATTAGCAGTAAGAGTAAACGTGTTCCGAAAAGGATTCAATGCTATTCGAACTAACCGCTCTAAAGGACTGCTACGTACGCCAGAAAATGCATGAATTGCGTGACAAACAGAACCATGATTTTGATAGAAAAAATTCCTATTATTTGCAAGCGTTGCTCTGGTATAAGTCTATGCGAAATGTCAAAACATATTTAACAAAATGCAGTTTTTTAATGGATTGTCAAATGCAATAGACTTGGCAAATAAAAGCTATTAATCTATTAAGCAACGCATCATATTAAATATGATGGTCATCTCTGACTAGATTACCACTCTCTTACTCTTCCCATAGTATGTACAATTTGTGGATATAATTTGCAGGGTTTTTATTTGTTCAAAAAGAGCGATAATTATTGTAATAATATTTATTTTAATTACACAAAATAAATCAATTTTCTTTAATTAATTTTTATTTATTTTTTATTTCCAGACTCTAATGTTAGCGGTGAGTTTTAATTTATTTTCAATTTTTTTCTTAAAACATTAATTTTATGATGGCAATATTACTTAAGAAATCACTTTTTTTTTGCAATTTTTTCTTTCAATATTTTAATTAACTGTTAAAAGCATTATCAATTTATTACTCCAATCATTGAACCCCTCAACTTCTCCTGACCAAGTTGTTATAGTCTGTTAGCTGCTATCATCACACCATTTCCACTCGCTCCACTCGATCACACTTTTTTTCGCCAAGTGTGTGTAGCGAGCACGTCTCAGTTTTAATTAATGTATGTGTTCCGTTAAGTGACATTTTCAACATGAACATGAACATGGAACGAGAGTCACATGCGACCATAAAAAGACGGCTACAAAAAAACAATAACTACATTAAACTACCATTAACAATTTAATTTCGATTTTGCAAAAACACATTCAAAAAACACCCAAAAAATAAAAAAAATTTACGAGAACCAAAAAATATTTTTAAAAATCAATAAAGAACAACGAATAAAATGTTTGTTAATGATTAAAAAATCGACAAGAACCGAATAAAAACATGTGCCCACAAATGTACGAGTACTCTTTGCATGCAAAAAATCCAAAGGATAATAACCAGCGATTACATGTTAATAAATTGGCCAGCGATTTAAAGGACTGCAGAATTAAAAGTTTTCTTTCTCACATATTCATTTTCCATAACCTCTAGGTTGCTCATTGCCATGTTAGTTCTCGCTGTCATAGTTCTATGCGTGGTTGTATGTTTGTAGATGTTCTTTGGTCAACCTCAACTTTTTAAGCCTTGAGATACCACTCTAGCGCTATCCATATTATACTCTAAAGCTTCCTCCTGATAGTATGTCGATATCACGCCTCTTTCTTTGTCTAACTTCTTTGAGTATAAATTCCTTATTGGTTGGACCGAAATATCCTACATATGCTTCTGAGATATCCTTTTAAAGTATACTTGTGGTTTTTGCTAGCTTGTATTCCATAAAAAACTGGTTTCAATTCCGTACAACATAGAGTAGACTTCACACATGGCTTGGTTTATCTGAATATTTGTGAATTTCTCCCTACTGATTGTTGCTCTGCGAACAATGCTCGCTTTGCATCAGTCTATGTGGCCTCATCGTTGTCGGTGTATAGCCAAGATAACAGGAAGTATGTAAGTGTCGGACTGGTTATGGCAAAAACTCTGAGAGTAAATAACATTGGCCTGAATAGTTTCTCAAAAATCTGTCGTTCAAAATCGACTTTAAACTGTAGCCATGTATATACGTAAATGGTGTGAGGAGCTATTGTTGTAATGAAAAACTATGTATATTTAAATGTCATTTTCATAACCTTATTCACTATTGATAAGCAAGTTATTGTTAAAGTTGATTAAAATTTCATTCCTTTAAAGTTCTGCCCGATTTATTATTAAAAATTTTTCAATCTTTTTTGTCTTCTTGCCACAAATGTCGATTAGTTAAGTTTACAACTTTGCAAAACGAAAAGAGAAAAATACAACAACAAAATCGAAAAAAAATACATGAATATTTCTCGCATAAATTCATTAAACATTTTAAAATTAAAATTGAAATAAATTGTGATTTTGTGTTTGTTTTTGTTCAAACTTTCCCTTTCCTGCGTTTTCTTAAACATGAAAATCGGATTTTAACACTTAAACACGTATGTACGTACACAATCAAAATCAACCTCTTTTGGCCGACATTTGCACAGGACTGGAATACAAAGGATGAACAGGGTTACAGCAGAAGACACGAAGCGTTTATGTGTTTATGGGACTTTCTAATAGAGAGAAAGAAAGAGCAAGATGATTTCTAATAATTTTTGAAGGAGTTTTAGGAGCCTTTCATCCATCAGTATAAAGTGAAGCAAAAGGAAAGAGAATCTGAAAATAGCACGAGAGCGAAAGCGTAAGGCCTCCTTAAGGGACCCAAAATGTTGCATCATGCATAAGCTGCTGATTTATTTAACGGAATATTTTAAGATTCCGATTCTTTACAGCACTTTCGTTTTGTCTTGATTTCATCTAATACTCGTAGATGTGTCCTGTTTATTTAGCTTGGCTTCCTAAAGGAAAGCAAAGGCAGCTGGGTTTACCATGATTTCCTCTTTACTTCAGTTGCAATTGCAAATCATATGTTGAACATAATCATCGTTTATGTTGCAATCTTAGAAACAGAATCTCTATTGTTAAATGCCAAATGATTCAAGAACAAGAAAGCGATGTAATGAACGGTCTTGCCTTTAAAATCTAATAATTTATACGCCATAGGCATGACCCTACAGTAGATTTAAAAATTCTAAAATTCTTTTCACAACAGACCATCATAAAATTCAATTTTGGAACCTACAACTAGAATTATTGTTCAATTAAGGCAAATAATTATAAATTTTTGGCAAAGTTTTTAAATTAAATTTCTAAGACCCCTATGATGAGTAGGGCAGTCTATGGGAACTGGAAAAATAATTCTTGGTGGAAGAGAAAATATAGGCAGTATTCATGGAAGTTAAACTTGTATGTGCTAACGTAATAAAATACAAAAGATGGGAAACTTTGGAAGGATTAGTGCAGCTAAATTAAAAAATTTTGTCTGTAACGTCTTGTAGGATCCACCAGTCAATTCAAGCCTAGGAGTATACGATTCCGCGAAGCAAATCCGTTTATATCGTTAACAAATATTCCGTTGCATTGGCTATAAAACAGTTGATATATTGCTGTATAGAGTGCTGTAATACGATACATAAGCACCTTTCCTGTATGAGATTAGAAGCTTCAAAATCTTCTAAGCACCATCTTATGCAAAAGAGCTGAAATGCATTTTATGCACGATATGTAAATCTAGAATAATAATTCTAACTTCACCACTTCGGTCAATATAAATATTCCTCAATAATATCATTATTATATACCATCCCACTCAGTAGGTTGACAAAAGCAGACTTACTTAATTAATTGCTCATTGCCTCCCTTGTAGTCAGGATTATAACCTAGCTTCTCACATCACCCACATTGTGTGTGTTAATTTTATCCGTGACTCTCGAAACCTACAGTTTAAAGTCGACACCGAACAATAGATTTTTAGCAAGTTTTTCATGCCAATTTTATTTAATCTTTATTATTTTCTACATTTAATCTCAGAATGACTTCCAGAAGTCGTTTCGTCTCCGCTAAGGTATTTGAAGCTTTGGCTCTTGTCTTATGTTGGAGTATAAGACACGAATGCTGCGATTTCAAGGCAGACCTATGAAAGTCTTTTACTTCCGGCACATCGCCTACAGAAAATAATATTCAGTAAACAACCAGCTCAACGTACAGAGATTTCACTGAATACATTGCCCATTCTATCAGTGCAACTTGACTATGCGAGCATAGAATTTTGCACACACCTCTAATACCCCTCTGTAGGTTTATTCAAATACACATTAAAATTGTATGAAACTTAGCTTTAAAAACTCCTGGCCAATTAATTTGTGTTAAGAAATCTTTTTTAAATTAAATATTCCCTTAGAATTTGAAATTAATTTTAAATGCTTGTAACATTCTTCGATCTTCTATTTACTTAAACTATACCCAGTTTTTATATATTTTTTTCTCATCTTTGCTCCACTAAGGAAGTAGGACATTAAACGGAAATCGACAAAATGTGAGGTTAAATTATATTATCTGTAGACATACTCTTGTACTTGTCCCCGTACATGCAATATGTGTTGCAATTTTCACTTTCTTTTTTGCATCACATTTTTTGTTCACTAAAAGTTTCTTTTACGCAAAAACGAAAATGAAAAAAATTAAAATAGCAACCACTGCCAACCACTATGTATTCCCTAATGTGGCTGCTTACATTTTAAAGGAAAGAGGCAGAGAATAACTTCTATTTATTTGACTAGCGAGTAAAATGCATAAAACATTAGTGAACAACTGAGAGAGAGAGAATGTAAAGTTTTAACACCATAATTTAATTAAATTGTTATTTTTATTAAAAGCGATAAATTAAAAAGAGAATTTCTAACAGAAATGAATGTAATGTAGTGCAGTTTCCGACGTGTCTGTGTTATTAAAAGAAAATCTTATAACTTTAAGACAAATATGTATTTATGTCGAGTATAAGAGCTATTTACTGCTATAGTACTTTTTACACTTTTGACTATTATAGGGAATGAACAAATTTTAAGACATCATTTAAAATACTTCAATAGTATAAAATTCCTTAATGCAAGGCATTTTAGTCTATAATTTACATAATTTACATGGGGAAAATTAATGATAAATTTGCGCGAATGTTTTTACGATAGTTTAAGACAATTTGCTCGTTGAAATTCTTACGATTGTATGCTTCTAAAATATTTTTGACGTGCCAAGTAATTTAATTTTGGACATTTGGGTACTTGATTTTGTTTTTTTTGCTATTTTTATTGCATTATTGCAATAATTTACATTGTATACATGGTATAAATAAAGCGTAAAATTAGGTCTAATTTCAAAATTAGCAAAAAATAGTAAAGAAATAGTTCAAAGGGTAATAAAACAAATCTTATAAACTTTACATTAAAAATTTCCATTCTCGACGCGGCGTAAATAAGTTGTAAAATTCTTTTTTTACGTACAAATTTTGCAAAATTCTCCTGGTTTAGTAGAATATAACGTTTTCTTATTATAAACAAATATTTAGTATGTAAACTATATGCATATTATATATATATATATCATGTATTTTACGTATTCATTCTGTTTAATTTAATTTGAAAATCTATTTTACATTGTGTAAATATAGATTACAAAGTAGTTGGAAAATAATAAAATAAAAGCAAGTGTTTATATACTTTACATTTTGACATCATACAATAATACGCTTGTAAAATATTTAATGTAAGCAGCTGTCGTTAACTAATTAAAACCTATAACAAGAATCTCATTTAAAAATTTCTAAAGGCTTAAAAATCATTTGTGTTTCACAAATATAAACTTAATGAGCCTTTAGTTGTATATCGTACCATATGAACAATTTAACTCGTATGTATGTACATATATGTAATTACATGTCTAAAATGCTTTTTGTTTTCAAATACATACTTACATATTGCATATGGATATGGATACAGAATATATTTTTGCCATTTTTATTACATCTTTACAGTCGATAAATTTGTATTATGTTTTCAAAAAATAATTTTTGCTTTTAACACATAGAATTTTCCATTTTTATACATTTGTTGCATGTTGCACTCTATTTGTACACAAACACACACACGCAAACTAACCCAGATACATATCACTGCCATTTATGGAACGTTCTAAAAATACTACAGTAATGTATTTTAATACACATAAAGTGTCTGGCAAAATTAAGAGGAAGACAGAGGGTGAGAGGATGAAAGGGACAAAAATTATTTTTTAAATCTCAATTTTATTTTAGGAAATTTTTTCAAAAGACAGCTGCGAATAGCAACCAGCATCTTATGAGCTACAATACAAAAATTTAATTTTGTTAATTTTTTTATTTTGTAAAGAATTTTTATTTTGTCTACATTATTTATATTTTGTTAACAATTAAATATAATGTTGGCATTTCTCTGCGTATCGCCCTCTGTGACGAAGGAAATAAAATTCCCAAGAAAAGTTTCTCAAAAATCTGTCGTTCGTAGTCCACTTTAAACTGTAGGTCCCGCCACTCATGTATAAAATTAACACACACAACATAAGTGGTGTGAAAAGCTAGATTGAAATTGTGACTGAAAGGTTTGTAATCACCAATTATGTATGTATGTCGTTAGTCACTCCCTTAGTAACATTGAAATTTGCACGAACCGTTCTGTAGGAGCTGTTTTAGACGGAATTCTATTTGAATGGTCATTATTTACTGGTTTTGATATCATTGGCCACTCCAGTTGATGTACATCGGGCGTATAAGTATCATTATATCCTTAACCTTAAAACTTCAATTCCGGGACATAGCGGAATACCGGGCAATGAGACGGCGGATGCCCTCGCTAGGCTAGGTTCGCTTTCAGTAGGCGATTTGATGGTTGGTCCTGACCCCCCAATCTGTCACCTCTATGGCCTCATCAATGGATGGGTCATGGAGAAAGAGCAGAGGCGTTGGGGGAACGGATCGGGTTGTTTTGTTTCTAGGTGTCTATGGCCTGCTGTAGACAGTAAGAGAACAGGTTGGCTGCTGGGCTTGAATAAGGCCAGGTTAAGGTTGTTTGTCGGTTTTATCACGGGGCACTGCGAAATTAGGTCACTGACGGGGATCTGGAATAGATCCCAGCCGAACTATTGCAGGGCGTGTTGCGATGAGGAGGAGTTGGAGACTATCGAACACCTCCTCTGTAACTGCCCAGCCCTTGGTAGATTGAGGTTGAGGACCCTTGGTAGGCCCTTCTTTGAGATTTTGAATTCTGTGTCGATAGCCGACATCAAGGCTCTCCACATATTCATTAGTGGCTTAGGCTGGTTGAGAGGCTAGGACTTCATCGGTGTAGTCGCGCTCTCCCATCCTTTTGTTGTGTCTGGTCTGTGTGATTCCTCCGCTTCCCACTCCCCCCCCCCTTTCCCATATACCCTCCTTTCATCCTCCCCTACACTATCCTTCCATCCTTTAGGACGTTGTACAATGGGTCAATCTGACCTCCGGGTACTGTACCTGTCTTGACTGATAGGTACACGTCCTCTAACATAACCTAACCTAACCTAAAACTTCAATCATTAATTAATTGTCTCTACATTTTTTCCACTGTTTAGTGGTCCAGAGTTGTTGACTCGTATGAGTTGCTACTCCCGAATATTTCAATTCCTTTGGTTTCAGGTTAGAACAATGGACTGTAATAAAATCCCTTCATTTAAATTTATTTGATGTCATCGCTTTTCTAAAAACCAAAACTCCAAACAAGTTTTTCTTCCTCACTGCAAAGCATCGCTATTTCGAATATCGTCTTTAAATTACATACCTTTACAGCTCTGTCAACCCTAGTCTTCAACATTTTTAAAATCGTTTTTAAAATTGTTTTTGTTTTTGGTAGCACTTGCAGGGTATAGATGTGTTTGTGTATATAAGTATTTGTTTAGTATTTAAGTATTTCCATTTATGTATTGTAATGAATATTTGTAACCTCAGTCCCATCTGCATTTGCATTTTAAATTTCATTCACTGCCAAATATTGTAGTTTAGCATGACTTTTCGTCTTTAAATTACATACCTTTACAGCTCTGTCAACCCTAGTCTTCAACATTTTTAAAATCGTTTTTAAAATTGTTTTTGTTTTTGGTAGCACTTGCAGGGTATAGATGTGTTTGTGTATATAAGTATTTGTTTAGTATTTAAGTATTTCCATTTATGTATTGTAATGAATATTTGTAACCTCAGTCCCATTTGCATTTGCATTTTAAATTTCATTCACTGCCAAATATTGTCGTTTAGCATGACTTTTGGTAATTTGGCACTCTTTTTGGTCTCAACATAAAATAGATTTTACCGCTTTTTATTTGTTGCAGTTGCTGTTATTTTTTTCTGTTAATTTAAGGTAAAAATTAAACAAATTTTGTTAAACAAAATAATAAAAACAAAAATTTAATGTTAAATATCGTCTGGCGAGGAACTAGAAAGATATTACCAAGCATAGCGAATCATAGATTATTACTTAAATACTCCGTGTTGTTTAGTTGTTCTTTTTGAAAATTTATTGTTGAATTGTTGCATTATTGTATTGGATTGTGTAGTAGTGACTAATTTTGCTTATTGAGTTCTATTCTTTCCGAAGAGGTACCGCTATATGCGCTTCTTAAATGTTCGTTGCCAAAGTTATTGGTTTAGGGAGATTCCTGATTGGATTAGGAGATTAAAGACTCTTCATTTTTAAAATTAATGAACCAAGACGGCTTTATGCGGCTATGAATCTGGATTGCCTGTGTTAAAGGAACTCCTACGACTTTTATGTATAAAATTAATACATCGAAAATCTTTTGCGTCTTTCGGTCCGCAATTAAGTCAACAAATCTTTCTTTCCATAGAAGAAGTAGTAGATTACTCAACTACTAAAAACAATACTGTTCACATTTCCATGACGTTTTTAAATTAGCACACTCATAAGGCTCAGTATTATAGAAAAAATTCTCTCGGCCTCTATTTCTGTTGTCGCTGACCATATTTGGCTGATGTTTTTGAAATAAACGCTTAGGCTATCCATAAATAACATTTATTCGCTGTGCTTAAAGCAGCTCCTGATAATATCACTGTTTGTTTCGAGTTTTTATGCCCCTTTCCACTCCTCAGTTGTATTTGTTCGGTATATACTTCAGTATATAATACTTCCTGTAAAGCCCACTTCACACGGTAATACTTTGCGTACGTAAAGTCTAATGAAAAAGTAAAATGAAATTCCATCCGTATGACAAAAAAGAGAATAAAAGTCGTATGATTTATATTTTTTGCGTTTACATGGTCGGTATAAGACAATAACAAAGTAAAATGAAAACAGCTGTTACACTTTTTTCTATGTGTTTACATAAAATACGTCCCTGATCTAATGCGACTTGCTTGTTTTTTGAATCATTTCAAAAAAATGAAGAGAGCCATACGACTGTCAAACTTTTCATCCGTATTTTCTCTCAATTTGTGATGGTTTCATTACATAGTACGTTTAGACGATCACATCCGTACCCTTCTACACAAAATTTTGACAGATCATATTACTTGTGGGACCGTGTAAAGTAGGCTTAAGGCTATCCACAACGACAACAATATCTGTTGCAGCCTGATGAGATTGTACATCAAATTCTTTGTTCTTTTCATTTAAATAATTTCCAGTTAAAAATTAAGCATGTTTTTGGGAAAGGTGTGCGTGTCATGCTCCAACTGACCGGCCTGTAACAAAGGTAAAATCACATTTCCTAATGGCAGACCCCCTGTTGATGTCGTTTCCGGAACCCTTACGTACATTGAACGAGATCTGTCAACACAAATCCATCGCTTTAGCGGAAGTATACCTAAATACACCTGGTCAAATAAAGAATTGTTTCCGATTTGGAATGGACAACTTATTCATAATCTCTATCCAAACAAACGCTGCCTCAGTCAATAAGATTATAAATAGGCTGCATACGCAGAGAATTTACAAACAACTTTAAAAATTTTTTACAGAAATAAATTGGAAAAATGTAGTTCGTTAATCTATTTTTAAGATTTTTTACTATGTAAGCTTTGAGTAGAAGGTAATCCCTTGCCTTTTTGGCTCTTAAATTTAAACTATTTTCACGCAACTTGATCAATACTTGTTCTTACTGCATCTTTACTTTGCTAGAAATTTTAAATTGCAATATAAAAATTAAAGTTTAGGATCCACTGCACTTTTTAGAATCTGCTCATATGCTTACTGAACTTATTTTTTCTTTTTCCTCAAAAACTTGTTCAAAAAATTAAATTTAAAAAAGAGTTGCCATATAAAGTTGCAATAAAAGATCATGTGTATGTGGATTGCTTGCTTGGAAACAATATTGGCTTAAGTTTTTATTCGAAATTTTAGTTTTTGTGCCAAAATATTCTTGCTTTTAAACAATAACTTTATTATACCCTATACTCTACACACTGTCGAGGTTTTTGAACTGATGTTCGGAACAGACAATGCTATATCAACATTGGTAAAAAGGGAGACGATTTAAAATCATCCATCAAAACCAATGGTTTGCAGACATCACAGGTTAAACTTATTCCTGATATTAATCGGATTAATTATTCATAGTTTTTTAAGATTTTTTAATTTATTATTGTTTCAGTATGAATTGAAAAAAAAACAACGACCGTGTACTATAAACTATTATGCAGTCGATGTTTGTCGATTACAACCTATTTCCCATGCTCTTTGTTAGAATTCGATTATTTTTTTTTTCTTCTTTTTTTTGATTTAGTTTGCGACCACTTGTTTGGAATATTTTTTGTTTAATGAACTCATTGTTTTCGAATGTTGGCAAACAAGAAAAATAAACAAAAACAAATATTTTAAAAATAATTAAATTAGGTAGACTAGATGCACTTGGCTTGGATAAAGATACAGAGATACTGGCATATAAGAATAAAGTGAACATAATGAAGTTAAAAATATTTTTATAATCTTATTGATTTCTGACAATATTTCTTTATTTATATTGTATCTAATTGGCATTCTAAATCCATAGGTCATATTAAATAGTTTAGAATAAAAAAGTTTAAGGAGTTACATATTCTTCCATGCGAACGCCTCATTTTTGAGCAATAAAATTAAAAATAATTGTAGCGTACGTTGGGCTGAAAGTAAAGGGTCCGCCAAATAACTTTTTTTTTTGAAAATGCTTTAAAAAAAAAACTACTGAATATTTTCTCAAATTTCTTTTTTATTTGAAAGATAATCCTTCCGGTTAATAATGGAAAATAATTTCATTCAAATGGCTGCCTCCGGCCATGCAGTAGCCTACACGATAGGTCCAATTTTTAAGCACATTATCGATTGTGTGCAGCTGTATTTCACCAATGGCTTCACGAATATTGTCCTTTAAAGCGTGATATTGCAAATAATAGTCCAACGGTGTCAAATCGCAGCTCTGAGGTGGCCAAACGACATCAGCTCTGCGGCTGATAATGCGATCTTCAAAAACAGGGCGCAAAACATCGAGTGTAGCTTCGGCTGTGTGCCACATAGCGCCGTCCTGTTGAAATCAAATGTTGCCAATATCCTCCTCTTCAATTTTTGTGAACAAAAATTCGTTAAACATGGCCCGATAACGACCGCTATTGACTGTAAGGGCCACTCCTTACTCATTTTCGAAGAAAAATGGCCCAATTATGCATCTGGACCAAAATCCGCACCAAACAGTGACTCGTTTTGGGTGCGTCGGCTTTTCAATGTATGCGTGCGGGTTTTCTGTGCCCCAAATGCGACAATTTTGCTTGTTTACATACCCGCCAAGATCAAAATGAGCTTCATCTGGAAAGATGATTTTTTTGGCAAAATCGGCATCTTCTGGTGAAGGCTACTGCATGGCCAGCCGAGGCAGCCATTTGAATGAAATTATTTTCCATTATTAACCGGAAGGATTATTCTTTCAAATAAAAAGAGAAATTTGAGAAAATATTCAGTAGTTTTTTTTAAAGCATTTTCCAAAAAAAGGAAGTTATTTGGCGGACCCTTTATCATAAATATTGAATATTTCTTACTCACTTTGCTATGGAGATTTGTAAGCAATTTTTCAGGAAAATATACTGCGTGGCTGTTAGAAATGAGAGCAATACCAGAAAGTGTTTTGGCTTATGGAAAAGTACTTGCCGGCATGGCAGTTTCACTAAAAAGAATAAGAATAAGAAATGAGATCAAGAATTGACGCAATGGATTTTGACAAAATAAAATGTATTCTTTTTGTCGTCTTTTTTAAGGTTTCGTAAAATTGTTCATTAAGAGGTTTCCACTATGCCATCCAGACCCTCTGATAAAACTCACAGAGGTGCGTCAGGGATATAATGAGGTTTCCAATGTTCTCGTACGCATTCGTACGATTGCTGGACAAATTAAGTGTTACACGGTTTCTTCTTATTCCTCTGAATATCAACTGCTGCAGAATTTAAGCGAGGGAGTGCCTAGTATATAATAAAGTCGAGATATCAATATAAGATGTTTCGTCTTCTCAGGGTTAAGATTGCCAACCGAATATTACGGTATGCCACATAGTTTATAAAAATAGTGTCTGATAAACCACCAATGCGAGACGTGCCACCAGTGGCCAACTCTGTCTAAGAAGATTTGAGAGAAAAATTATTTGGCAGGCTTGGTATGCAAATGGTGGCTTTGCCCTATAACTATTCAATGGAGAAGAGATAATCAAATTCATCATAGCCACAGTGGTGGGTAGGGTATTCCAATCGCATAGATAACAATAGATCGCAGAAGGCGATAGAAAATTTAAAAACAATGAACAAACCCAAAAGATTGCAGACAAAAGCAGAAGAAATGATACATTGAAGAAGACCGTACCGAGTAAGTCAATAATAGAAAAGAGAGTAGGATAATAGTAACACCGTCTAAAAATCATCTCAATTGTAACGCTATAAGACGATGATAACGCTGAATATACGATCTAGTAAAACAAATTTTAGTATACTCGAGAAAATCAAAAGTGTTCTGAGTCCATTTATTTTGCAGAAATCGCTCAATAATTTACTCTACTTTACAAGGTAGACACGTTTCGCTCACTCTCTTCAGATATTAGTTCATAAGTTTGAATGTGCAATCTTTCCACCAATAGTTTCCGCTTAATTTTTAGCTTTTTTTTCTTTGTAGCATGTTCCACGTATGATATTGGAAAGTTTGAAACCCTTATTTGTACTTTGAGGAGACAATGCCCAAAAATTGCAATTTTGCATTTTTAACGTTGTATCACATCAAAGCTAAGGGTTGTTTTCCTTGTGTTGCCGTGACATGCCACGTTCTGTACTGTCAAAAGTAACATCAAACCATCATTAAATAAAAAAAATAAGAAACTGTCATGCTGTGTAACAAGCAGCAATAAAATAAAAAAATGTTCGAAAAAAAAAGAATTTTCATGTTAAATTTAAATTAATGTAAAAATTACAATAACAACAACGACAATATGAAATGCCAGGTTAAGAGTAACACAATTATACCAACAAACATTTTAAAGCAGTTCCAATATTCGTTCTTTGAAAATTATTAAAAAAAAATAATTTTTTTTTCATAAAAAAATAAGACAAAATCTACAGATTGTGCCTTTAAATATTGTAAATGAACAGAATCATTTTCGTTTCTGTCGATTTTATTACTTTTATTGGCAAGAATATGTTTTATTGGCACAGAAAATGAATGCAAATTCTGTAGTTTTTTGTTTTTGATTCTGTCTCATTCAAAAATCAGCCAACAATGGCTTTAAACAATACAATTTGCATAAAATCAACATTTTTGAAATTTTTTCTTTCGACTGCATCTTGTTCTTAGCAGTAACAATCCATTCGAAAGCAAAACAATCCAAGACAAGCCAATCCAAGCCAACTACACCAATTCAGCCAACATTTTAATATCGATTGTAAGTAATAATTCCTCCCTCTTTACTACAGTCAGACATGTTAAACCATTCAATGGCAATAGCAATGGTAGAGCAACTTTGTCGACAACTTGTTGCTTGTTACACTTACAACGATAGTAACAGAAACACATAAAACAAAAAAAGCAGAAATACTTCGAAGTTTCAATTTCAATGAATTAAAATGTCTAGGTTTTAAATTTTTTTTTCAATTATTTTAGTACTAATAAAGTTTTTCACTACACTTCGTACAATGGGACCGCAAAGGGAAATTATCATTTATGTATTTATTTTATTTATTGGAATACAAATACAAAGCCTAGTAGCTAAGGTCTTAAACCTCATTCAGTGTAGGAACTTTACACACTAACATCACCCCAGTGTCGAACGGTGAGATCCTACATGTATCCCAGATTAAGTATTACAATAAAAAGACGTCCACAACGCTAAGCTCAAACATTATGTCCATTGTAGAAAAATTGTCTCTCTACGGTTGTCGTCTATCTGCCCGACCAGCTGTTAATGTCGTTCTTGCTATTGTGTGTTGCAGCGTCCTGTATTCTACTTCGATTATACGAGTTTGCGGAAAATATACCAGCGACAAATTGCCATTTCATTTCCGCACACTGGTCTCTGGGTACACATGCCCGGAAACTAGAAATACATCAACGAGCGAGGAAGATCTGAAGACCGCAAGCCAACTTAGTTGTGATACAGGGAACATAAGGAGAAGAATTTATTGACAGAATAGGAACTATTTGAATAAAATGCACGACATCATAAAACTCCAGGAATGGCTGTGAGATATGCCAACCAGGAGGTATTGGTAATAATTGATGGAATTGCAAATATCGTGTTGAAACCCCTAACCTTCCCGTGTTTCTAGAAAAGGAACGAAAAATAACACAAAAAAGAATAAAACTACGTTAGTTATTCTACTGTTTTCCAAAGAATTAACTTTTTGCACATGCAGCCTGAATGTTTAAGATAAATTGGCCCGCAAGTACGAATTGAAGCCAAATTTTATTTCATTTTTGTTTTTCAAATCATTCCAAATTACTAATAAGTTGACTTGTATTTCAGAAGCTCAAACAAACGAAGCCTCAAATCAAAAATTTAAAAGAGTTTTAATTGTAAACTGTGGTGTTATCGAGACACCACACATCTTGGTCGCTCTTTTAGTTATTTTTTTTAGCTGATTTTTGCATTTGCCAACCCATTGTGCTGTATTAAAGCCTTTTCTGCTAAAGTGTTGGAAAATAAAATAAATTCTAATTAAATTGTGTCTTTATTGTAATTTTTCGATTTCTTGTTGTTGCTGTTGCTGTTGATA
Organism: Sarcophaga carnaria; assembly: GCA_958299815.1. NCBI lineage: Eukaryota > Metazoa > Arthropoda > Insecta > Diptera > Sarcophagidae > Sarcophaga > Sarcophaga carnaria. The sequence continues at coordinate 98,746,387 of OY283149.1, read as the reverse complement.
TTTCAGTCATGGTATTTGCTTTTTTGTGTGGCTTATCATTCAAATCTTTACTAGACTGAACTGGAGTTTGTTGCTTTTATTAATTGCATTTTAACCCTTTCATGCCCGAATTTTTTGGGGACAATTTTTTTAAGGACATGTGTTAGTTAGTCATGGCCTAAATATGAAGTGATATTAAATTCAGAGTCCTACGTATTCTGGTTTTACACGCTTTTAGGCAAGCTTGTTTGCAAAAAAAATCTTTTAAAAAAATTAAAAATTACGGAATTTATGAACAAAAATGTATAATGTTGCCTATAAGCAACATCGGGCATGAAAGGGTTAATATTCAAAATTGCACATAAAAATAATAAATTATTTAAACACCATCAGAGATGACAGAAGTTTATAAATGAAATATTTTTTTAATTAAAAAAACAACAACAACTACTAAACCAACAACATGTGAAAATCATGTCTCAACAGATAGCACATGGTGATATTAATTAATTATCGAAAGGGTTCAGGTCGCTGAAGAAAATTGTTGTTAATGAACACCAATTTGTTAAAATAAACGTGGGTAGCAGTAGTACAGGTAGTTAGAATATATGAATCATTGAAATTAATTACGTTTGTAAATTATTTGATACAATAAGCGAAAATCAATCAATTTAAGTCACTGCAAGAAAAATTTCTTGGGATTATTCAATGTTGACCCCTTTGGAATGCTGAAGCATAATCGAATGTAGAGCTTTGAATACTAGAAAATGGAATCTTTTTTATTTAAGTAATTATTTACAGGCAGATTTTTTAAAGAATACTTGTATTATATTTAATATAATGTACCAGAACCCTTCTGTAGAATGGGAGCGGATGTTCATGGAGCGTACGGCCATATAAAAAGAGGAAACTACTCTGTAGAGACTCAGGGTACATTTTCTGTGAATGAATCATCGGAACACTTTCTTGATAGCTTTAGAATATTAATTCACCTACAAGAAACATACGTGGGTGCATATCAGGTGCTATACAGGCAATAGTAATTTTTTATTGCTTATTGTAATCCATTATTGTGTAGGCAACATCATGCCATTTACAAAAGTCTGAGGACAGCGAACTATCTTGCGAATTTATCCGAATCAAATTTGTAGCGTTATGTAGATGCAAATTCTGAAATATCTCAGTTAAAGTTCTACAAGCGAAAATTATACAAATATTCTCAGCAGATAACTCTTCTCAAATGCTTATGTAAGCGCTGTTTAATGATTGGATTTAAGGGGTTTTAAACTTCGAACAAAAAAAAAAGCATACAAAAAAGGGGAAGCATTTTCTCTAATCAGTCTCCGTAGTCTAGTAGGTAGAGTGTTGTTTTATTAGACGTGAGACCACGGTTCAAACCCCAGGTCAGGCATCTCAAACAAAATCAGAAATATCAGAAAAAAATATTTTTCGGTGGCTTTTTCTGAACATATTACTGGCAAAAACTCTGAAAGAAAAAAAATTTTCAATGAAAAGTTTCTGAAAAATATGTCGTTAATGTATTCGTCGCAATCTACTAAGTTTTACTTTTACAAGTAAAAATCATGAATTTTTCACTGCTTTTTGCAAAAAGCATTGGCTCAAGTTATTCGCCTTTGTTTCGCAATCGTGATAGAAACTCAAAGACTTCAGTTGTTGTAGAATTTAAAAATTTTCTATTTCGATTAATTTATTTTTTCTCCCGTTGTCATTTTATTCATGCCAAGTATTATTATATTTTGTAATGTCCACTTAGAAGACATAGAAATGCCATTTGCTTGGTCTTCCAATAAGATGTTAATAACGTTGATGTTGATGTTTAATGTTTTTCTGTTTTTGAAGTTCTTCTTTTTATTGTATTTGCATATTGCCTTAGTTTTGATATCGTTTTCCACTACATTGCCTTGATAAAATTTACAGTGAAGTAATTCCCTTCATGTGTGTTCCTAACACTATTGTTATCCTGCCGTGTAACATTAAACAGTTTCAAAGAGAAAATCCTTGAATTACAGGATATCAATAGAAATGAATCAAATGTCAGCAATAAAGTGGAAAAAAGTTTTCATTGGTCAAGCTGGACTTGTATGTTGCTCTACAACATTATATGCCTCTTTGAAATTCTTCTAAGATGAGTTGTAGGGTAGAAAAAGGATTGCTAATCCTCTACAACATAAAACTTGAGGTATTTTTCCTTTAGAAATTGACTCACACAGGAGAATTACAAAAACATCATAGAAAATGAAAGTATAAACTAATTGTGGCAAGCAATAGTACGGGCATGCTATAGACAAATGGAGAGAAAAAAGGGCATTATTAAATTAAATTTACAAAATGAAACAAACTAACCTATTTGCCACATTTTCCATTAAACTTTACTGAGTACATTTATATCCTTTTTCTCAAACTTATTCCGATTTTTTGTTTGCTTGTTTTTGAAGTTGCACTTTAACGCACTTCCCTTTTTCACTTTAGACAGAGTTGCACAATAAATTCGTGCTGCAATTGAACAAGCAATCGAACAAATAAGTTGAGCGAACGAACGAGTGACCCAAAGCAGGAGAAACTTATTTAATACGAGAAAAGTTTGCTACTCCTTGGCTTGGCTTGGTTGGTTGGGTGGCTTGTTTCCCTTTAGTTTTCTAACAAATTGATGTATTGAAAGCATTAGTAGAAAGTAAAGTAATTGCTACCTTACTGCCTCAAATGGTGATAATGATGATGATGACTTGCTTACAGGCAGTGTTTACTTTTCATTCTCTGCATTTTTATATTCATTTTATTCCTAATTGTCACACAAACTCTATCATAGTACATATATAAATATACACTTACACTTTCCCCAACATTGTTGCACGTTTCTCTAGTAACTAGAGTCTAGTTGTATTTAACTTACAACGTTTGTCTTTGTCGACTATAGCAACATATGGTTGCATCATTAAGTAAAAGAAACCAATGAAAATAACGACAACAACAAATGCAACAGAAAACAATCTGAAGGAAATAATAATAATAATAAGTGTTTTTATATGACCCCAATAGGAATCAATAACAATAATTCTGTTCTAAATTTTACGGAAAAGAAGTTGTGTACGTATCCTGCTGATAAAAGTGGCACCTACTTAAGTGAAAGGAGTTGGTATAGTGTTTGCAGCACAGTGAACACAGAGGTACAAATAAGAAAAATAAGAGAGGAAAAGATAAAGAAGCAGTGCATTTCTTCTGCTACTTCCTTATAACTAGAGGTGATGCAATATCCTCATTAAATCCTAATGCTTTACATTTACTCTGTTGCAGACACACTTATCGCTGCCCTATTATGCACTGTCGTTGTTGCAACTTTATGTTGAGCATGTTGCATTTTTTCCTGTGAGTTATGTTTTCTTTTTAAACGGAACGTAACAGTTGTGCTGTGTGTTGAGGGCGCTGGGATGAATAACAAGAAACATGACCAACAAAAAAAATTTTTTAAACGAAGTCATCGTGTAATAAAGATGAAATCAACAATTTCCTGTTAAATATAGTTTTTTCCCTACATGTTCCTAATTTCATAAAAAAGTAAAAATTAAAAAAAAAACTGGTTGAAGGAGTTTTTAGGAACAGTGAATAATTCAATGCTTTCGTACACAAGCGTAAGTGGACTAAGTTGTTTTTTTATGTCTGAGGTAGGGGTTTAAGTTTACGCTGTTCTCTATAGTCTATTATAATGGTTCGGCTCATAGTGTATAATAAGGCGCTCATTATGTAACTTATATTTTAGCGATCATGAGCTAATCGACTTAGGTTATATGCCTGAATAAGGTCCCACTGAGTCCAGGCGCTAGGTTCATTATGGTACCAAAAATTAATATACAACAAGTGATCAAATATTTTAATAAACCATCATGACTCCAAAATAAATCTTGCTGATGCAATTCCAGAAAACGAACATCTATCTGGTTCTTCATAGTAAGATCCGGGCACTAGCACATGCCTTTCAAGTCCTATTAAAACCGCTTTATTGCGATGAATTGCCATGTAATTTGAGGAAAGAATGTAATCACACCTCTTCTTCATATATCACATCATATCAGTTCAACGAAATTAAATCTCCTGTACAATTGAAAGAAAATATCGAGTTTAACTGGGGCAATCAGAGCACCTGTAACCTGTAACATGTCAGAGATTGTAAGTTCTTTACCAGCCCTAATCAGTACATCAGCAAAACTATTTGCAGCGGTATCGCTGTCCTAGAACCCATATAAGATCCGACATTTTTCTGTGAAATATTCAACAGCCGTGAACGAAGATGGAGTTTGAGGTGACGTTCGTGAGGGAATCCACTTTGGAAAATTGAGAGTTCGTTTCCAAATTCCATTTCGAACTCTGAGGGGAAGGATAAGGAGCAGGAGTCTATCATTCAGCTTATGTATTAGTGTCATGAGGAGGTCCAAGTTCTTGGTCTCTCACTTTCGGTAAACTTTGACTCAATTCTCCAAAGTAAAGAATTTTAGGATTATAAGTCACCTTAATTAACTTAATTTAATTTATTATAATTATAATATATTTATATATACATATATATAAACATATTTTTTAATTAAACTACTACCGCCATCGATACTTCAGTTCGGCTAATTTTAGAAGCGTTCCTCCTAGATAGACTATTATATAGAGAGTTTAAAAAAATAGTATTAGTATATTTAGTATATAGCCGGCTTAAAAACTATTTTATGTATGCAAACACATGTGAAGATTGACCTGACACAGATAAAATTTATGACACTCTAAAAATGATATGAATTTCAATAGAAATTATTTTTGTTTTTAATTCAACAAAACACTGAATTGAAGACATAAAGAATTTTGTTTTTTCTCCTTCTAGAAGATAGAGAAGTATAATTATTTATTAAGGTGCAGACGTCACCATAAAGCAAGACATTATCCCCCGTAATAACTTCTTTTAAGAATCTTTAAAACAAAAAGCAAGAATATTAAGAATACAGCATCAAAAAAACACTTGTTTTTCTAGAAATCTTTCTTAGTTTTTCTCTTTATTTTTGTTGTTAGTTTATAAACATTTCTGGTAAAAAAATATCCTTACATCGTCGTCGTCTGGCAAAAATACTCCTTCATGCTTACACTCTAATGAAAAAAAATTAAAAGAAATTTTCATATTATTGCATTTTTAAATTTAAACTTTTAAATCGCCTACCCATTATATTTAATATGTAAAATTCATAATGCCAAGTACATACTAGGGTGGTTTTATCACATATGGTAAAAAAAATATGTCAGTTTTTTTTGGGGGCACCCTCCTAAAATGTTTCTTTCAGTCAGATTTTAGGATTGCCAAAGTTTGAGCGCAATTGGAAGATGTTAACCCGTGCCACTGGGGCCTCAAAGTTTTGAAAATCCCGATATTTTGGCAGTTTTACGACTTCGGCGATACATATCTCTGGAACGGCTAAAGCTATTTGCCCGTGTCATACATCAAATTAAAGGCCATACTGTTTATAATATTTTGTATTCTACACAATAAATACGCAACTAGTACTAAAACCGGAAAATAGAGCCAATGTCCTTAAAAACGTGACTAAAACCTGAGAGCGTTATTTGTATTATTATTGGTTATTATGGACAAATACTTGTACTTTGGAATTTCATTTCATTTAATGAATTAATTTTAGACCCTCATACTGTAGCACTGGCGACCCCAAGCAGGTAAAACCAAACTAGAACCTACTAACACGTACTCTTTGACATTAGTGTCATTCTGTGTCATTTATTCTAGTGAAAATTTTTATTTCTCGTAAAAGTGATGAAATTCCTAGAAAAAGGTCTCCCTGCCCTAATTACAAGTGAGACTTATCTGTTGTTCAAAAGATTAAACATTAACACCGAATTTCTGGAAAAAGATCCTTGGCCGCAGAACATCAACTACCAGGAGGGGCAAAGGATGGTAAACAACCTGAAAGTTGTGAACGACATGGCAGAGCGAGGAGTTAAGCTCATCACAGATCACAACCAATTACTTACAAAGGACGAGCAACAAAAACAATACGTTCTCCAAATAGTCAGCAGATGCCGTCAGCTGTATCCAGATAGCTCCAAAACCACATTATGTCGGTCCCTTGAATAAATTTAAATAAGAATAAAATGAAAAAGACAATTATTATACTTCGCTCTTAAGGGTACCTAGTCACGTTCTTAGGGACATTGGGTTCATGATCTCGAATTCAGTACTATTTACGTATTTTTTTATTCCATATAAAATATTATAAACAGTATCGATTTCAATTTGATGTATGACACGGGCAATTATATTAAACCGTTTTCGAGATATGGGTCGGCAAAGTTGCCAAACTTCCAAAAAATCGAGATTTTCAAAACTTTGAGGCCCCAGTGGCACGGGTTAACGTCTTTCAATCATGCTCAAACTTTGACAATCTTAAAATCTAACAAAATGAAACATTTTAGGGGGGTGCCGCCAAAAAAATCCGACATCGATTTTTTAAAACCACCCTAGTACATACATATGTGACGTATGAGTGATATCGAATTCGATTGATTTCACACATGACAAAATCAAACATTTTTTATTGCATACTTTTCAGGGTAACTATTCTAGTACATGTAATATGATACGTATGAGTAATATATTTCAAATTCAATTAATTAGTAATTATACCATAAATTCTAGTAGATTTTTGAAACATTTAAAATTTTCTTACATCTTACAGATGCGGACATCTGATTACAACATGAAATAATTTGTAATATTTTATTATGGTTACTGTCCACTTAATGGGCAAAAGCAACAGGAAAAGGGCGCTTGCAATCCGACCACTGACTATATTAGTAACCTTCTCGATATCATCAAGCAATGGACTATGGGAGCATTTCAATCAGAAGTCTACTGACAAAGTAAACGAAAGTAATAACAAGAATTATTTCATAACTACTATTTGAAAGATGAACTTGGTTACGTTCTGAATGCCCTAGAATTCTTCTTCTTAAGTTTCCAAGTTTCCTCTACTTCCACACCATGCAGCTCATACAGAGGTCGTTATGAGTTGTTTCCAGTCTCTCGGCGTGATTGCCCAGAGACCAATATCTCGTTATAACTGTTATAAGGTTCCTCAGATGGAATCTTGATAGGTTTAATAGCAAAGTTTGTTCTGCATATAACCATGTCGGGCCAGATCTGCCTGGTGTCTCTACGAGCGGGTTCATTGTTCCACATCATACTTGGCAATAAATTAATTTTTCGTGCCCCTACACAGAAATGACAACCTTATATAAAAATTGAATTGAATTTTCCATTGTGTCCACTTTTGCAAGTGTTTGGCTTTATTGTTACCTTAGTTGTCTTCGTGTAAAGGAACTCAAGTTAGGGTAATCGTCGATGTCTCATAAATATCTCACTATCTCCTTTACAAACACCCAGATTCTGGGACAATTTTAGATGCGGTGTACACATGTTCTAGGGCCACTTTACTGTTCGTAAATATACTCTGATACGGATTCACACGACTGCATTTTTTGCCTTAATTTCAACCTAAAAAGTACTACAATCACGTCAATCACGTTTTTTGGGAGGTGTAACATTATCATAAGAGGATCTATCTGTTACCTGCGCTGTAAAGCCAACATCGAAAGCAAGTTCAGGCATCGTGTAGTAATTAGGAATTTTCAGACAAAGCAAACATTTTCAGACAAACAAAATTTCTGCATTTGAGATGATGTGTTTTCTTATTTCGTAATTTCTTTGATGTTTTGTTTTTGTAATTATTTACAAATTAAGTTCTTTGTTGTTTTGTTTTTGTTGTCTTTTAATTTTTGTTACGGAATAAATACTTCAGTGTTTAGCGTTTATTTTGCCTTCGTAACAATACATATTCATTTTAATTATTCTTTTTGGTTAAACAAGAAACGCCTTCCACGCCTTTGATATAATATCCAATATCGATAAAAATCCAATAATTTATTGTAGTATGACCCCATTGCGGTAGTAATTTTAGTTTTGCATAGCATGTAACAGCTTCCGTTAATATGACAGACATTAAAAACAAAAATGACATCCTAATCATTTAATTGAAAATTAATGGAAAACATTTTTTTCCATTTATTCTTTAAACGAATTCATTAAAAATTTAAATTTCGTTTTTGTCCCTTTTTTGTTGTGTAAATAATTTATTTGAAATCTTTTTCCTCTCTTGGTTTTTATACACTTCATTAAATTTTTTCTCATTTTTTGTTTTTTAATGCTACATATTGATAAATGTTATGGTTGTTGTTGTTGTTGGTGTTATTGTTTTGATAATGAATATCATAAACAATTTACATGTTCATTAAGGCTGTCATTATTTACACCTACAATTTGGAATTTAAAACTAAAACAACCACAAAAAAACGTTAGCTATTATTGTTAATAGAAAACCAAATATTCTCTCGATACTATAAAAAGAGAAGTTAGAGGATACATAATCCTCAAAACCTTTTTTAATACACTTTCCATATTTCAATAGAGTAGTAAGGAATGTGTATGCATAAACTTTTCATTATAAAAACGAAATTTATTACTAGAAAATGATTAATAAGTGGAACAGCCTGTGCTCACTTTAACATTTGTTAGTCCTCTTAGACTGTACCGACCATATTTATTTAATCACTTAGACCATTGGTTATGTATTCGGGACTCTGCAATTTCATACAGAGCCCTTGTTTTATAATGTTAATCTGACCACCATTTCGCAGATGTAAAATTATAGCCCTTCTCGGTTGTCCTTTCTACACTAAATGGTAAGAAATAATCTGCTCACGATGCTGGATGGTATGTGTTTACCATAGCAGCTTTAGTGTAAGTCTAGCCAAATCTGTGAATGTTCCGGTTTGCATGGAGTGAAGCCTAAACTGTCTGACTGAGAGTTGACATGGAGCCTGGAAATGCTGCCCATACTTACGTATGAAGCATTAGTTTGTTGGTCGTCTTTTCAGAAATATCGCAGTGCATTATACAACGTCTTAAAATTCCTAATATTATTAGGTAAGTCCGACAAAGTCACTATTGGCAATCTTAGACAGTCTACCTGTTGACTTAACGACACAAAAAAGCAGTTAAGACGCGAAGAAATTTTTTAAGCCTAGCGTTACAGCTATGTAATTTGACTACCCCCATCTAAGTAGTTCGTAGTTCCTATCTCTGTCATAGAAATTAGTGCCTTCCCCTCCTCGATTTCGGTAATAAACTTTTCCCTTCGAATGGATAGTGTTCGGCCTTGAAGTCGGCCAGAATTCTTTAAAAAGCGAATGAGTAAGAAGATTACTTTCAGATGAATACTGTGTTCTTCTAAGATATTACTGAGTATAAGGAAAAAATATTACTGATAGCCAAAGGTCTTAAATGGTGTCCACACAACAGTCATACAGATCAGTGAATGAAATACAACTTGTTCAGCCTACATATCATCAAGAAGCTACCTGTGACGATAAGATCTCATTTTCTTTGACCCGAATTCACATGCCAATGGACTGTTTTTCGCATCATAACTTTTCTGGGATCTGAAATGATGTGGATTATAAACAGTGTTGTTATTAGGAAGGCACTGTTTCAGGACAGATATTCTCTGAGCATGTTAGTTAAGCTGAAATAGGTTGAAAAACTGCAGGATATCTTCAAAACTCCAAATTGGTCTGATTGTCACTAGGCTTTGTTTCAGTTTTAGACAATTTTTATTGTGTGTTGGTTTGGGTCTAAATTGAAGACAAGTTCAGCTCTTTCCAGATCATATTCTGGGGGAGTTATCAACCTGAATTTTGCAGTATTCTGACAGTTTCGATTGATATATACAACTCTACTGTATTGTGCAGCGCTAATGTTTGACTAGTAAGAAAGGGAGATCATGTCTTTAGAACGAAGTGAGAATCGTGATATGGTTATATATCTCATACACTAACCTAGCCTAACATCGGATAGATTGTGTACATACCGCCAATTACGTAAAATAATATGACTTAGATGTGCTACAGCAGTTAGAGAATATAGCAGTTTCGCTATCATAATTAATTGATGTGCGACAGAATTTGGAAAAAAAGAGTCTGCATATTCATTTAAAAGGTCTTGAAGATATTAAAATACACGCTTTATTTATTGAAGGCTAGTGGTCTAGTAGGTAGTGCGTCAGGCATCTCCAACTAAAAGAAAATATGAATAAAAATTTCTTCGGCGACTTCCTCTCAACAGATTTCTGACAAAAACTTTGAGAGTAAATAAAATTGCCACGAAAGGTTTCTCAAAAATTTGTCGTTCGGAGTCGACTTAAAACTGTAGATCCCATTACTTATGTATAAAAAATAACGCACACAACATAAGTGATGTGAGAAATTAGGTCGTAATCCTGACTAAAGGGTTGTAATGAAGAAGAAATATTGTTTTTTTTTTTCATATTTCATTTTTGATGTCTGACCTGGGATACGAACCCGGACTTTACGAATAGTAAGCCAACACACTACCTACTACACCACGGCGACTTCAATTGATGATCAATTCATTGAGTTAATGATATTTTGTAAAACAATTGATTAGTAAACCAACGATTAGTTGATTAGTTTACCAAAAGGTAAAACAATGATCAAAACCTCAAGGGTCAAACCTCTTGAAAATCATTTGGGCTCAATAAGCAAAGAAATACTTAATATTTTTCTACTGTGGTGTAGTTCATGAAACATCGACAGATGGAAACACTATCAGTATAGGACATGATGAATAAAACTGAAGCAAAGCGGATTCAATTAGAATTGTTTTCCTCTAACGATTTTGGTTTTCTTTGAAATCTATTGAAATTAAATGTTAAAAGTGGTATTTCCTACTAAAAATCATTCCTTCTCTTCTAACGTGTCGAAAATTCGTAAATTTTATTGTAAAGTTTGTCACCGCATTGATGGCCAGATTTGTTTCTACACCCTTTTGTTTATTGTGAAATGCCAACGTGTGTCCAAATATTAACTCAACAAAAGAAATTTGCAAATTTGTTCACCTAATTTGAATACGAAAATAAAACATGAAATGCAACTCTCAACTCAATATCTCTTCAGTTCGATTTTTTTTCCTTTTTGTGGTTCATTCTCCACCAACAACATGTTGACAACTTTGAAAATGTCACAGTCAAATCATATATTTTTCTTTTTTTTTATAATTTTCATTTTGTTTCCATTACTTTGTTACGCCGAAATGGATAGCCAGGAAAAAATTCGTTTATTAAAAAAAACAACAACATCATCAATAATTTACAAATGTTGTTTAGTTGTGTCCGCTTGTCAATGTCGTGTTTTGTACCTGTTCCCTTGTATCCGTATATGCCAGGGGAGCATATATTTTTGTGTTATTTTTCTTGTAATCAGAACCCTTGTTAATATTTGATGTAAACATTCGAATATCGTTCGAATTTCTTTAATTTGTTTTGACTTTCCAATGTAAATTGAATACAACCACTAAATGTAAACTCTTTGTTATGCCTCATGCTCTTTCATAACTTATACCAGAATTGAATATTAATCGGTATTTCATTTGCTCCAGTTAAATTCAGAGCCTGTGAGTTAATTTCTAGTGAATGGATATTTAAATTAAAACTTTTTAAGAAATAAGACGGTCATTTCTAAAAGAATACTTTTTTTTGGTCTACTAAAGATGTTCTCAACACCCAATGAAAAAATTTTCAACCTAACATTTCCTTAACTATCGGAAGGGACCATCGAATCGACAATGGAATCGAATTTTGACCAAAAAAAAATTGTTATGACATTGTCAGGATAACTGAGAAATTCCTACAATTTCCAAGTGAGTTATGTATAAGACGACTGTCTAACTTAAATGAAACTCTTTAGAGCACTTTATTGTGGTTCAAAATTTGGAAATAGTCAGATTTAAACTGACTTAAAGTTTCCAAATTTTTATTTTGAATAACTTGAAGATTCTCCAAGTTTGCGTTTGCACATTAACTACTTTTATAATTCACTTCTCTACTTTAATAATTTCTATCAAAATAAACTTCGAAATACAATAGTGGTTATAAGGCTGTATCAGTCACAACAAAATTTAACAAAACACATAATACTTCGACTGTTTTCTACTTTATTCCTGTTATTGTCGCTCCTTCTCAGTTCCACTCAAGGTCCTTTATTAATACCCATAAAAACTAATACTCATTAAAACATTAACAAAGTAAATCTATGGTTGTGCATGTTCAGATATCTTTTCAATGTTTGGATGCGGCTTTAACTACAACAAAATGGTGCAGACATAAATTTATAATTTAAATGCTGTATAACAACCACAACAATAATAACAATAATCTCCAATATAGAACTCCTATTACAACTGCAGCTTACTGTTATAAAGAGGCTCTTGATGTTGGTCTTTTTAAATTTCATTACGAACCCCTCTCATGTTAATTTGCAGGGAATTTTGTTTGAAAATAGGATCATCACTGCTACAGGGAACAGAAGAAGGGGTAAAGAGGAGGGAGAGCATTTAATTTTAGTTAAAGCTTCAACGATCAATAAATTGGCAGTGAAATTCTAATTTAAATTTTATTGTGTTGCACTAAACGTGTTGTTTATTAAAGCGGACCATAAAACTGCTGTTTTAATTACAATTGAACTGTGTTGCTTGCTGCTGCACACACACTTCGTTATTGGGTTTAAAAGTTAATAATGCCAAGTCAAGCATAAAATTGAAATAAAATTTTCTATCCACGGCTTTTCGTTTGTGAATCGAAGAGCATTGATTAAAAATAGTTTTTTGATTTAAAATTCTTATTCAAGAACTTTATTAAATTTTGTATGTTTATTGCGTATTTTAATAGGATTTAAAAGAAATCATTAAGAAAATAATGTATTTTACTTGCCTTTAAAACATTCTTTATTCTGTGATCGTTTTCTTAATCACAGCTTAAGCTTTAATTGACTTAATTGGCTTGTTAGCTAATTATTGTGCCTATGTTTGTAGAACAATTTTAACTATCATGTCCCACATGAAATACCAAACCACAGCATACTACGACGCAACGCATTGTTCTTTAATACTGAACCAGCGCAGAAGAATTTCACGAATCAAGATGCAAGCTGTGGCCTGCATAAATCGTATTTACGATTTATAAGGGATTATCAATGAATTGAGAATCGCAACTGCTAACTTTTCAAACCTAAATGAAATTAACTTTGGCACACTCATCACTTGCAACGACACACAAATAGAATTTTGTTCAATACTTTATCCAAAAATGATTTAATCAAATCTACAAAATAAAATGGTTTTCTACACTGAGCAAATGCATAGTATTGTGGTATTGTCGTGGTGAGATGTATTCCCTTCATATATTAGAGGGTATCTCTATTTATTAATGCCTCACAGGTTCCAAGTATATATTCCGATTATTATTTCTTATTATCATAGTGCTCGAGAAGGCTCTTATTCAGAATAAATTCTTGATGGTCTGAAGCATGATAGATTTTGTAATATTGTAATTCCTCAGCAAAAGTTTTAATTGCTTTTAATTTCAGAAGAGTTATATTCCCTTTCATTAAGTATACCTTTCAAAATATCAGCCACTATTTCACAGAAATGTTCTGGCCATATCAGTCAAAACTCCCCCTGCTCGCAAGCTTATTTATCAACTCATTGTCGCTAATTCCCATATGACTTGAAATCCAGCGGGGGTTTGATTCAGCTTCCACAGACAGTCCCATACTTCCTTCGATTTATCCCCTTAAGAGACGAGCTCTCGAATGACGAACTGACTGTCAGATAAAGTTGCTATGTCCAGTCTTTTGTAGCTCTTATGCAAGTTGAAGAATATTTAAGAAATTATGCAGTTTCCAGTTGACTCCATTCATTTTTGTTACTAAATCTCGTTGGTAAATACTTCCCATATCAAAGCAGTGATGCTCAAAATCTAAATTTCCTATCACATGTGATAGGCGAAGAAAATTCTGCTGACGCTGCGTTGATACACCTACACTATAGGCTTACTTGTGTGGTTTCTTATAATGATCGTGTGTTTGTTGCTTTGTTTATTGTTTTGTGTTGAACTCAGAGAACAAAATCAATTCAGTTGATGTTTAGCGCTTGATGAAGCAAGACCTCGCTACGCAACTTTTATGAATGATTTTTTGTTTCTTGCAAACACACGCAGCAAAATGTTTAATGAAAATTGGGAATATGATTTCTTTTTTATAGAGAATATGGCTGGTAATGCACAATGTATTGTGTGTTATCGCACTTTCTTTTTTTTTTATAAAAAGACATTACGAGGCCAGCCATGCATACATACATACATACATCAATATATTCATCAATACATACATACATCAATATATTCATCAATACATACATGCACACATGAAGTCGCCGTAGCCTAGTAGGTAGTGTGTTGGCTTATTAGACGCTAAAGCCTGGGTTCGAGCCCCAGGCCAGGCATCAAAGACAAAATACAAAAAGTATTTTTTCGGCGACTTCCTCTCAGTAGATTTCTGGCAAAAACTCTGAGAGTAAATAAAAATTGCCATGAAAAGTTTCTCAATAAATAAAAATCTGTCGTTCGGAGTCGACTTTAAACTTGACACACACAGCATAAGTCGTGTGAGAAACTAGGACGTTGTACAATGGGTCAATTCGACCTCCGGGTACTGTACTTGTCTTAATTGACAAGTACACGTCCTCTAACCTAACCTAACCTACATGCACACATACATCAATATATTCATCAATACACGCATACATACATCAATATATTTATCAATACATACACACATACATCAATATATTCATCAATGCATACATACATACATCAATATATTCATCAATACATACATGCATACACACATACATCAATATATTAATCAATACATACGTACATACATCAATATATTAATCAATGCATACATACATACATCAATATATTCATCAATACATACATACATACATACACACATACATCAATATATTCATCAATACATACATACATACATCAATATATTCATTAATACATAAATACGTACATCAATGTATTCATCAATACATATACACATACATGCACATATATACAGACATACATAAGTTCATTATGTAATAACATACACGCAACACAATAAACCAATTTTTTTCTTTTTTTTATTTTCCCAGTGTACGATTCTCAAAAATTAAGTTGAATTTTGTTCTAAGCTGCTTTACCAACACAACCAAACTATGATAGTATGTGTTTGAGCACCACTGCTCTAAAGCTTTGGCCTTCACTAGCATGTGCAGAGTCCATCGCCGCTGCTAGACAGTTTTTCATTACTCCTGTTTAGTAAGATACTCTAGCCTCTGTATCTAGTCCAACGTCAATGAAATTGTTTTCAGCTTCGTTCTGTCTGCTCAAACAATTGCCGCAAGGGTAAGTACTTGCCTGACTATTACGGTTTGGATCCAATATTTTCATACAATCATGCTGCATATCAAAACGTTTGCACTCCCTAATTTATGACGTAATGACGTCGAGTACACCTGATTGTATTGTACTGTATTGCAAAGAATGCCGGGAGTATACTTCGATAATTTATCGTATTTGTTCACAGTGTCAAAAAAATATTTAAATTTGCTGCGACGTTGGTCTAAATCAGTGGCAATTATTATGTATTGAATCTATTTGAAGACTAGTGGCAATTAAGCCCAATGAAAAATTAATTGAAATTCTGAACACTTTAATCATATTTAAAGCCTCTTCATACACAGATCGTTAACGCCCTTCCTTCCTGATCCTTGTAATTAATCATCACAAATATGTAGATGATTTTAGAAAAATGTTCAAAGAAATTTTATAGAAATATTTGCTTCAACAACAACCAGGAGCATTAACAGTTCATAGGAATTTATTTTTCATTCATCATATACTCGTGTTAGTACTTAAATGCTTTACTTGTGAAAAGACTTTTCAATTATATTCTCGTATTAAAATTCTTTGAATTATTTTTTCTCTAGACTGTGAAATACCTGCGACAGCTGCAGAATCAGAATGAGTAGCCTCACAACCATAGCATTCTAAACTAGAAAAACTGTTTCCAATGAATTGAATCCACAAGTGATGACGAGCAGTAGTCGCAGCACAAGTAGTGCTGCTTGGAAGACTAAACAAATTTTGCGTATAAAAAAAAAACACAGGAATTTCATAAATGCGGTACTAAATGTTTAAAAAAGTTGTTCGCTCTGACATCTGTTGAATTCTTTATTATTTTTGGAGGAAAACAGAAAACCAAAGAACAACTAAAACTATTAAGGAACGGGGTGTCTTAGTATGGAGTTGAAGTAAAAGTTTGGAGAGACGGCATCCACTCGTAGTTAAGAGCAGCTGTGTTAATTCCTTGTAATGTGCAAGCAAAATATTGACAAGTTAACAGCACATGTGTTTGTGTGTCTCTCGATTAGTTGTTATATATTTTAAATCTCTGCTAAAATTGTGATTGAACTAGTCATGTGATCAACTACAATAAACCCACACAGGTTAGAACATTCAAAGCAACATTGTCACCAAATCGTTGGAGCGGATATGATTGCCGTAAAGTGATTTGGAACTATTGATTGTGGTTCAACATTTGGAAGTCTTAGGCTGTGATTCTTTGGTCAGCTTTGAGCTGCCTTGACATACTTTAGTTTGTTCAGCAGAGAAACAAAATGTGAATTACCTCAGATCTCCTTGAATGCAGATCTTTGGATGAGTTTTACTCTTCTGCGAGATTGAGTCAACACCACAATTCCAGATTATTCCGAAAAAGCACTTTGTCATACTTTTTCAGCTTATCGGGGACTTTTCTGGTTATTATTTGGTTTCATAATCTCATATTCTTGCTTCGAATGTTGACACTATCACTTTTCACAGCGGGAGCAACAACAAATACCAGCAATTCCAGAAGAAATGATGTTGATGATGAGCCTAGAGTAAACAATAGTAAAAGATTCCAACAACATATGCAACAAAACCCATAAAGGGAATGATTGAAAACAAATTGTTGTCACCAAGCAATAGTTTTCTCACATTCTAGAATGCACACATACGCATGTAATGTACAATGGCCATAGCAATGAACAACTAACAGAACGAACAGTAGCTGACTGGTGCAACATGCAGTTATAAAACAACAATAATAATTCTATTTGTATGTTGCAAGTGTTTGGCTTCATCACTGTATCATTAACTCAAACGTTTTTCATGTTTGCAGCACACGCCAATATGCCTCGTACAGCAACAGCAACAACACGGTCATTTTATTTTCCATAAATATGCGAAATAATAAAAGCAAAACCAACGGATGAACAGAATATATATAAGAACAAGAAGAACCAACGAACAGTTAAAAAAATATATTTGCTTGCCACACAATAACCCACCAGAGGAGCAACAGATACACTTCAACCAACATACATATATACACTTTGACTCATACATGCGGCAAATACTGCAAGTACATGCGTTCGCATGCGTGTGCTTTACGAATTTTCTGTTGCATTGTTTTATTCAATTGTCTTCTTCTTTTTAACAGGCGGCAGCAACACCGTCATCATAATTACAACATGATATGCTACTGCTGGTTCGTGTTGTTGCATGCTGCAGCCTTTGTTTTGCAGTAATTCTTTTGTTGTTGTTGTATTTTCTCTTCTTTTTGTCATATTGTCGTTGGCAAGTATGAATTACATCCACACTACAGATTAATTGCTGCTAATTAACCGAATTTTTAGCCAAACAACTACAGCAACAACAAGGAGCAAAAACGCTCACACATTTTCCTTATTTCTGGTGGCCTACCATTGTACGCGAGTTCCCCAAAGCTGATGTATTGGTCGTCGTGGTTGCTGTATTGCCTGCAATGACTATGACTTGCAATTGTCACCCAACCTTGTTATCGCATCGTACTTTGCTTGGGTTCTGTTATGCTGTGTTATATTGTGTTGTGTTTATTAAAATCAGAATCGCATTTGAAGACATTTGTGCCTTAGCGTGTGCATTTCAATTGCTGCAACAAACAATTTGTAAAAATATTTTATTTGTAACATTTTTATCATTCAATAATTGACTGGCAGCACAGCAGTAGAGTACAATTGACGACAGGAAATTAAGAAAATACTCGTAGTAACGTTGTTTTAATTTTAATCGAATGTCACGATTCTTAAGGACGGACGTGCATGAATTTAAATGAAGTTGCAAATGAAGTTGTAGAATTTTAATTTGAATTAGTTTGAATTTTAATTTGAATATTTCAATAAAAAAATATTGAAATAATAATAATAATTATGTCGCTTACAACTACAAATAGAGCCAATAATTTTTCAAGGAGATAATTGCACAACTTTTTCGTATTCGTTCACATAATTTTTTAGTTGTTGTTTTTCCTCCCATCTGTAAGTACTATTTTCTTTCCATTTTCTATATCCTCCATCTTCTGATATTTTTTTGCTTTCTTGCAATTTCATCAATTATTTTCTTCCGTTTAAAAACTGATCCTTTAATGTTGTGGTTGCCCTTTGCCTTTGCCTTGAAACCACGGCCCCTGTTATTATACCAGGTTTTCCAATAGGGACTTTCATATTTGACTGTTGAAGCTACATTTCCCAAATAGTTGTCATTTATTCAGTCTATTTTGCCAAATCACATAGACGACTATAGGTAACGATGTGTGTTCGATGAGTGCGCTCTGGAGCAGTTAACAACTGCACCTAATTTTCATCGAAAAATCATTTTCGGCTATGAAGCCCTTTTCTGGATGACTGGGTAGGAGAACAAAGAAAATTCTCAAATTATGAGTGTCCTAATCATCCTGAAAGAGTCACTGTTTTATGGGGACTTTCAGCTGGCGGTGTCGAAGTCCATATTTCTTTGAGAACGGCGTTAGCCAAGTAATCACTTTCAACGGCGAGCGTTATAAATTAATTATTACCAAATTCTTATGGTCTGAATTGGATAATTTGAATGCCATCGACATGTGGTTTCAACAGGACGGCACTACGCGGCACACAGCTCATGCCACATTCGATATTCTGCAAAAGCGATTTGAGGGGTGGTCAGCTCACGATGGCCCTATTCGAGTTTTTCTGAAGTCACAGGAAAAAGCCACAATAATCCAGGCGATCGGTCAAATTCAGCTTGACATATGGACCAGAATTATGGAAACTTAGACATTTCTGATGAGCGCTATCCAAAGAAGCCAAGGCGGACATTTGAACGATTTTATACTCCACAAATAATGCCATCAATAGATGGTTAATGAAAGATTCGACTTGTTGGGATTTTTGTATTGGATATAGTATACTGAGAAATTTAGGCCTTTGATTTCTAGTCTTTTTTAAAAAAGGTGCATTACCTCTTCTTCCTACGGTGTTCGGCGTTGAAGATATCCCCTGTATATGGTCTGGAGAGTCCAAGAAGAATGTTAGGAACAGTAATAAGAGTAATTGAGGATCTTCATGGTAGAGATGAGCCAAAAAAGCAACATTTTGGACTTAAACCATGAACCTATATATTCTCCGGTAGAGCTACACAGACTCTTGCTTTAAATCAACCTTTTTACTATATTGTGCAGGATAAGAGTATTCCGCTCGATGATGCTTATATTCACGCCTCGACAGAGAGTAGTTGCGTGAACAGCGGAAGCCAAGTCTATGCCGGGATTTTCTGTTTAAAAGGATTGAGAATCACTTCCCCTTAATTTGAAATGATTCTCTTGATAATAATTATACCCTCTTCTAGAAGCTATGACACCTTAAATAGGCTTCCGATTCATTTGCTTTGAATTATATCGATTTTGTTCTCTCGTTGCAATAAATCCTCTAAGAAATTTAAATATTTTCTGTGGCATCAAATATTGTCACTGCACTGTGGCGTTAATTTATCGCTTACAAATATAGGCAAGACAAGTGAAACGAACTTCTTTTCCTATCACAATCTTTTATAATACAATAGATACGGAAGCAGAGGGAAAAAAACAAACACTATGAAATTGTCGCATTAAACAACTTGCACTCCATTTTTGTTCTTTTTTCTTTTAAATATGTTTGTTGTGGTACATTTAAAATTCAACATTTTTAATTAATATTCGACGAAGCGAATGTGCCACAATAAAGTTGAAACCTCAAATAACTCGATATGCACCAAAAAGTTAAAAGAGAGGAAGCGTATGGCAGAATGGTAGAAACAATGGACAAAATACTTACAAAATATAATGAAAATTACATTTAAATTACAATTCTTTTAGAATGTTATACCACAAAATGCAATTTCCCACGCCCTTACTGTTGTGTTGGTACAGTGTACTGCTCTATTCGCATTAACGAAGCATGCTTTAGAAGAGTGTTGTGCTATGTTGTTTGTGCCACATTCACAATTTCTGTTGCTCTGCAATTAACAATAACAAAAATATAAAGTGTCAACTATTTTGTTGCTGCTGTTGTTCCTGCTGAAAGCTGTTGGTTGTTGAATCCTTTCGTTACATTTTCGCCGCTTGTGTGATTCGTGCAACAACGAAAACCACAATTTCCAGCCAAAATAACCAAAAAAAAAACATTTTAAATAATACCAACAAAAACAACCATAAACAAGAATATAACAGCGCCACATAGCAACTTTACAACTTTGTCAGTCAGTCAGCCCGGCAGCCATCCATCCTGCCAGCCAGTGGCTGTACAGCTACAGCGGGTTAAACGAATGACTGAATGAACGTCAACTATTTAAAATACAATAATAGCAATAACAAAAACAACATGGATGTAAATAACTCATTACAATCAAACGAATGCCTCAGAAAACTTGCAACCAATTTTTATGTGCTACGTTGAATAAATAAATGTTTCAACATAAAAAGTTGTTGCAACTTGTTAGTATTTTATATAGCTGTTGCTGTTTATTTGTAAATTTTCATTTTTTTCCCGAATTTTTGTTCTATTTTGTTGATGGAAATTTTTCTATTTTTGCTTAAATTAATTAAAATTTTTGGTCGTTGCAAGTTGTGTTGACGTACAATAAATGGTGCCGTCAAGTTTTAGTTTCACTACGCTTCCACAACTGCCTTTGATTCACAGTGTTTTTGATTTGATACATAGTTTGTCGTTACTTTAGTATATTTAATGTAAGTCAGTTGGCCCCCATAATTTCTAATCATGCAGCGCTTTTAAAGTTGTTAAAAAAAATAGTTCTAAACGTACACACCGGCCGAACAAACAAATAAGAATTAATTTCTGTCGTCAAATGTTTTCACAGGTTAACTTTCATTAGTTGATGCAGGTGGCCACTAAGCAAAAGTTAACAAGTAGAACTGGATCACATCAATTGTAATCTCATGTCTGAATCCATGCACTATTAAGTTCTGTATTAATGTTACGTTTTATATTAACTAGCTATCCAGCTAAAGGCACCACACCGAATGTGCTCAGGTCTGCTCTCCTCTTACATACTCCCACCCACAAATTGGGTACATTACCTTTATTTTAAGACCCAGTAAAACTGGTATCATATTAGGTCTATATTCTGAAAGTAAATAAAATTGTCATGAAAAGTTTCTCAAAAATCTGTTATTCGGAGTAGACTTTTAACTGTTGGTCCCGACACTCATGTATTAAATTAACACGCACAATATAAGTGATTTGAGAAGCTAGGTAGTAATCCTGACTGAAAGGTTGTAATAACCAATCAAGTAGGGTGTTCTTCCAACTAAAACTTCCGTTTTAGGGAAGTTGATAACAGTCATCTTGACGAAGCTTCATCCGTCAAATTAGTTGTTTATTTCATTCTGTCAAATCACCATGGATGTCCATAGGCAACTCTGGAGCAGTTGAGAATTGACCCAAAGTTTTATCTAAAATTCATCTTCATTAATAAGGTTAATTTCTGGATGAATGGGCAGCTGAACAAACAAAATTGTCGAATTTGAGACGATGCCAACCCAAATGATATCCAAGAGCATCCAGCACATCCCAAAAAAGTCTCTGTATGGTGTGAATTTTAAGCTGGAGATCGTGCGATTACGCCCACTTGGAGAGATTTTAAAAATTTTTTCAATCGGCAATCAAAGATCTATCAGATTTCTTTAAGTTTTAAAGTTGGAATGCTACCTAGAATGAATGTTTCTCTTCTTGGCTGTATTCCATGCCGCCATTGTGTATTTTGCTTAATGATTTATTTGTCACTCCCTTGACTAATAGTCACTGTGTTTCATTAGTTGATTCCGCAAATATTTTATAATGAATGTTGCGTGCATTTATAAAAGACACAAATTCAACAGAAACTATAGCAATTTCAAGAAGACTTTATGATACTCTACAGAACACAACATGCGCTTTACGCGAGAGTTTTTAAGTTCGGAATAATATTTTTATGTGGCATTAGCGATCAATTATGCACCGATTGTCCACAGTGACTGCTGAGCCACAAATTTACTGCCATTTAACGAATTTTGTTTTCATCAGAATTTTTGGTGGCCACTGAAATTAGTTTTGAAACGATTTTGGAAAATGTGTTTTGCTGATTAGAAACCAAACAGAGTTTCATTCCTTAAATATTGGAATCCAATGATCGTTTTTATTTAGTATATAAGAGTGTAGCGAAGACATTAACAGAAGCACCATATGCATCAATCGTTCATGATGGGTGTAGCGTATGAATAATTCTTTTCTTTTGGAGTTTTGTCTTCAATTTTCAAAATTTTAATTGCCATGATTTATCACAAGAAATATGTTGAAATGTGTTCACAAAACGAATGTTAAATATTTATTGCATGCAATTAGAGGGTTCTAGAAATATTGTATAATCGTAGTATGTATGGTGCAATAACTCTTAAACTCTACCAAAATAATTGGCAGGATTTATATCATAAAATAGTTGCCCCATGGCCTTTTGATTGATGGCATTTCCTTAAGCACATCTAAATGAAATCAAACTAATTTTCTTCACAAGAGATCACATTTAAGTTTCAGACAATTTAGTTTCAAAACGTTGTTTTTTTTTTCTTTAACTGCGTTGATTAAGCATTTCTTTCAATCTTTCAATTACAGCCATCAACGCCATAACGATCATCTGGTCAATATGAAGCATTTAATCACGCAGATCTAATCAATTGAACTGGTTGTAACAGAGAAAACCGAAGGGAAACCCAGTATTTGTGTTGTTGTAAGTTTGAAAAAACTGTCATCAATTTAAATTAACAACATGTGCCATGGAGGCTTGTTTGGGTTTAAACCGCAGTCATCGCAATCTAAACAAGCAACAGCAAAATAATTTAAAACTAAAAGGCCAACAACACCAGCAACACTCACAATTGCATCAACAGAAACAACAAACACCGGCGATTATAACGAATCAAAACTACTACACCACCCAACAGCAACCACAAAATCAACGTCATCTGGTAGCACGTGGACAAACCACAAATGTTGGAGAACTGAAAACAGAGTTTCAGCAACACCAGCACGAGGAAAGTCAGTTGGTGAGACAACAACAACAGCAAAATGTACAACACAATACAACGCTAATATCATGTACGACAACACCGAAATATCGAAATACAGCGGCAGCAGCAACAACAACAGCTAATATGCAACAACCATCGATTTCTACAGCAAATGACAATGCAGGTGGTTTTGGCAGTGCTGTTCAACAACAGCCACAGCCTCAAATGAGTTCATTTAAAAAGAATACGGTGACGATAGAGGTTACCCCGACGATACCTTCCACCCTAAGTCCCACCAACACACCTGGCATCGTGGCCAATGCGAATGTCAAATCATTTCGCAAGATTAACAGGCCACCACAACAGCAGCAACAACAACAACCTCACTTTCAACAACAACACCGACATCACCATCTTTTAGACCAGCAACAACAACTAGAAGCTGATTTAGATGCCATTGAAGTGTGTGTGGACCCAGAACCCCATGTCTCTTTTAAGAGGGGTGGTGGTCTGTTAAGGCAAGCTAAGACTTTGGGACGCTTTAATCATCAGCATCAACATCATCACAGTATTGAGGATCACCATGGGCAATGGACTGACAAGTCCCAGGCCACCTCTTTACAATTGTTGCAACTGCAGCAACAGCACGACTATTCATACGCGTACTATGAACCAGGTGCCGTTATGAAACATACCAACATACCACATGCTAAGCTTATAGTGGCAGCAAATGAAGAGGAAGATATCATTCCCCCGCCATCAAATTCCATAAGAGCTCTTCTGTTGAAAGGTAAAAAGAACAAATTGTTGGTATCACCAACTACCCGGCAATCGTATCAGACAAGACTTACCCAACAACAAAGCCATAATGCAACTGGCGCGATGGCCTCAGCTAATATTTCCACACCAGAAAATTACTACGAAGAAATTTCCGCTTCATCTACATCATCTTCCTCTAATTCCATGACCAGTCCCCACCAGCGGAGGGTTTCTTTCCATTCGAATGGTGCACTGGCCCAAACTCTGGTAGAGGAGGAATTGAGAAGAGTACAAAATAGACATTATAAGATATTAGGCGAGCTTAATTTGTCCATAGAGGCCATGCTTATGCCAGAAAGTCCGCCCAATAGTAGTCCCACAACCAAAGAGACACCAATGGCCGCGGTTAGTGTTACCACGGCTTCGGGTCAGCCTTTTCGGCTGACATCTTCGTTCGCCGACAACATATGTGATGCGACTTTGGCGGGAGGACCAGGAGATGACATCATCTCGCCCATACCCAATGCGGCAACCATAAGTACTGGGGTTTTGCAATCCTCTTGTGTAGCGGCTGATTTAGATAGTGGTTTCAGTGGTTCCAGTGGTGCTAGTTACATTGGTTCACTTCGTCAGCACAAGACCAAAGCCCTCATGAGTTCACGTTCAAATAAACTGTCAACTACAACTACTGCAGCAGCTGAAGGCAATGCAGCTGCAAAAAGTGAACAAAGTGCCTTTGCTTATGTCACACATTGTTGTCGTTCATTTCAAAGAGCCAACAGTAATAACACAAATACAACAGTACCATCTGCATTTGAAGCATCATCATCCGCAGTGGTACCAGTGTCAGCAACAACGTCGTCGTGCACTATTAAACATTTACCTCGAATACACCACAATACAAAACAGCAACAACAACAACTGAATTTGGAACATCAGCACCATCAGCATCATGACTCACACCTGCACCACCATCATCATCTTCATCAAGGGCAGCAACAGCCACATCAACAACATCAGCAATCAAAGCACATTAACGATGACTTTCAAAATTCTTCGGGTTTTTTTACGCGTGCCTCTTGCGGTTGTCGTATTTTAAATTGTGCCAAAATAAGAGCCGCCGAAGATCCCGGTCCTGTTCTTCTAAATGCCCAACCCAATGTATCGAAAGCACGCAGTTTTTGGAATCGCAAAGGTTGGCGCAAACTACCTGGCTTTTCAACATCAAATTCAAACATTAACGATCCGGGTTAATTAACTGGTGAGTGTTTTTTCTTTATTTCTCTCTCTCTCTCTCTCTCTCTGAATCTCTGTTTCGTTTTTGTAATTTTTAAGCTTTTGACCATTTATTGCATAGTTTACCATTTCATAGCACAGTTGTGCAAAGAGAACTCACACGCATTCTTGTGTTTTTTCATTTAGTTGTCGATCAGACTGCGACAAGAACACATGTGTGGCGGATTCTTTATCGTTTTATTTCAGCATAACACTCAAAAAATATTTTATGTTAAAAATGTTCTATGTTATTACCTATTCGTATTTCATTTTTTTTATTTTGTCGCATAGTATAATTTTTTTTAAATGCTTTAGAATGTTAGCTTTTTTTTTAATAAAAAGCGGGGTTTTTATTCTTTTTATTTTTATTATTCTAAAAAACATGGTCTAATTTTTAAGCCAAAGATGGCTTAAAAATTGTGTTCTTTTAATAAAAAATGTATTTTTTATTTTGTTTTTATTTATCGATAGCTTTACAAGTTAAAGGACCTTGAACCGGTAATTTAAAAAAATATATTAAGGTGGTTCGACCAACTGAACCACCGAATGAAACACAATTTTTTTACTTTAATTTTAATTTATTCGCACAAACAAGTTATAATATCAAATAATAATATCAAATATTTTAAGTATATTAATTATTTAAATCTTAACGAACTGTAGACTCCGACCGCACAACCCAAACTGATCTGTTTGGCGTCAACCAAACATGCTCATCCCATCTCACGATCGCGTTGCACCACCACATGTTTGCTGTAGATGTTGACCCAGCAGAAATAATATTTTCACATACTGCAACCTGATCCGACACAGGTGCATACCTCTAACTATAATTTTGTTTCCCACCGTGTAACTTGATCGGACACAGGTGCACGGTGAAAAACAAAGAATAGCTTACTGTGCAGAATTTATTCCACTGGCTGAGCCAACACCACCGTTAACTCCTCCCTCCTCAAATGTCTGCGTCCCGCAGGCCATTATGGACGGTTGAAGCGAGGTACCAACTGTTGGAGGGACTTCTAGTGCTGGCAGGTTAAGACGTCTGGTTATCTTATACCACAGTATCCCCAAGCAAACGCTCATCATAATTATTATACCAATGTGGCCTCCAAGAGACAGATTTGACCTTATTTTCAGGTAGTGGATTCTATCGATATTGTTTAGGCTGATATTGTGGACCTGATCAATGTCCACCAGTAATCTTTCGTTTGTGACACTAGTCAGAACAGGAGGTAATGGCTGGATTGTGGATATGGATGTACTAGAGAATGTTTCATTCCCAAGCAATATCGTTTCATTAAAAAGCTGTATCAGGTAGGTACCGTTCAGCAATTCACTATGATCCCGTGTAGAAATGACTCCTATGAAGTTGGTTAGGAAGACCATATCGGAGGTAATCATCTCGACAATCTGCACTTTTACTGTCCTATATTGACAATTGGCAGTTCCACCTTTCAGCAGACGCGGTACACAGCTCTCTTCTGGTAACTGGCTAAGGGAGGATTTTCGACATACTGTTATGTTATTTATATATAGACAGGGACTCCTTACTCCAAAAGTTTCATTCTGACTGATCAGGATTTCATTAAATTGCAATTCAATCTGTTTATTAGACTTGATTGCAGGTCTCACTATAAGCCGATGATAAAAGTCCTTTTTCAACTTTGGGATGGAAACAATATATAACAACAAAGTACCATTAGTGTAGATTGTAGGTTCTCCATACTCGATGGCTTCAATCGCATTAGAGTATGGTAAGGTTTCCATTTCCGTAATAATTTCTTCAATTTCGGTTCTATCCAAAAGGTTCGTGTTGACGATCCCACTCTTAGCCATTTGACACGCTCTTACTATGTCGTCGATGGCGTCTTTCAGAACGAGCACCTGATTTATCGTTCCCTGTCCAATTCTCTCGGCCTCATTACCCTTACCAATTTCATTCATTCTAGAAACAAGTTCATTAGTCCTCTGGACAACTTCGTTTGTCGCATTCAGAAGCTGCGTATTGATTTTATATTGCTCATTGTTATTTGTGATTATGGCGTTTTGTGTTTTCAAAACTTCATTCCAGTCGGTGGCATCTGGGTTCCCAGCTACCCACTTCCATGCAGAACCAATCCAATCAATTGATCTTTTCTTTTTGTTACTTATACCTTTAAGCTCAGTCAGTCTCTCTTGCACCTGTGCAAGATAGTAGTTGATGATATCCTTGTTCTGACTAGGTGGTAGATGTTTTTGAACTATCGTTGATACATTATTGGCAATTATGGTGTAGTCCTCCAAATTAATAACATGAATCAATTTCATATTTCCATTTATTGTCCACGCGTTTCCAGCTCTTAGTGTTACAATAGAAGTATCATAACGAAAAATTTGTGCTGCGTGTGGGGTGAGAATGCCCATGTGAGATATAAGAAGTACGGTTAACAGGAAAATCATATTGTCTGTAAAGTGTTAAAATTTATTAAAATTCTGGCAAAGCCATATTTTTTGTAAAATAGTAAAGGTTAGTAAAATTCTGGCAAAGCCATATTTTTTGTAAAATAGTAAAGGTTAGTATAATTCTGGCAGAGCCATTTTTTTTTTTTTTTTTTTTTTTTTTTTTTTTTTTTTTTTTTTTTTTTATATATATATATCATATACTTTTATTTACTCTATAATTTTTCATATTTTTGTTAAAAGATAATTCCTTTTTTAAATTTTTTAATATTATTTCTTCCTCTTTTTTTCATATTTTTCTCTTATTATTTTTTCTTATTATTATTTCTTATTTTTTCCGTATTCCCTTAGTTCTCATGGGACCCATGGGGAGTTGAACCCCAGCATAAATACATGCTTTCCGCTTAAATTTTGAGCCCATTTGTTCAAGGGATATACTTATCTGTTATAAATCTTTTCATTTGTTTAATAATTAATTCTACAAATTCAAATTATTATTTTTATTTTAAAAATTTTTTAATTTAAGAAACATTTACGTAGAAGTGAAATTAGTTAAGTTTTAAAAAATTTTTTTGGACTTGCCCCTTTTAGATTTTTAATATGCTCTTTGTGAATCTTTCTTCCACTCCTTGTCAGTACTGTTGCCCTATTATTTCTTTCAACTATTTCCTTTTTATACAGCGCCTTATTCTTTCCCTTAATAGTTTTAATAGCAACATAAATTCTGTCACCCTTCCTATAATTCTTCGGACTTTGCCTTTTTTTATTCAATCTTGCATTTCGGATTGTCATATTTCTCTTCAGTAAGTGTCTAAGATCTCTATTTACTTTCCTCTGTGTGGACAATAGCTTTTCATAACTTATCTCTCCAAACTTATTAAAAAACAAGTCTCGGGGTCTTTTCTTTGTTACCGAATGTATGGTATTATTGTATCTGTCGACACATATCTCAATTAATTCTTTTACCGATAAATCTGGATATTCTGTCCTCAGACACCTATATATTTCGATTATTGTTGAGTGTAATCTCTCAACTTGCCCGTTTACCTCACTTCGTTGTGAAGGCGTAAGATATAACTGAATTCCCAATGATTTAATAAAAGTTTCTACCAACGGGCTTAAAAAACTACCTTCATTATCAGTGACCAGTATTTTTGGCACTGTAAAATAATGTAAAATTTTAATCAATTTCTTCCTCACCTGTATTAGCGACCTATCCTTAATACTAAATAGTTTTGCGAATTTTGTAAACTTATCTATACATGAAATGAACTTTTGCCCCTGAATTTCCATAATATCCATATGAAGAATCTCACATGGGTATTTGGGATCGGGAGTTCTTTGGTGATGTATGTGTGGAGGCTTTCTGTCATATTTACATCGATTACAAACATCACAGCTAGCGACATATTTCTTAATGCAAGCATTCATTTGTGGAAAATAGAATTGCTCTAAAATTTGTTCTTTATTTTCCCTAGCATTACGATGTGCTCGTCTGTGTTCAGTTTCAATTATCTGGAATTGACGTTCCTTCGATGTAATATCCGTTACCATTTTTTGCGTAATCCTAATCTTATATCTAGAAAAATGATCAATATAAATCTCTTGTAAGCTGCCAAGCAGTTTTTCGGGTATCTTGATACCATTTAGAATATTTGGTCTAAGTTTCTCTTTTAATATTGAAGTAAGCGCATCTACATTCCATTCTCTCGCTGATACAAAGTGTCTAGTAAACCCACGGTGTGGTTCCTCAACCGCTACCATATCCATTCCGATTCCGATTATAATCTGATTCCTAAAGACATTAATTGGAACTTCTACGTGCGGTATTAAGTCAGAGGAGTCCTGTTCGGCACTATGAACTGTTGCTCCTGACGAAAGTCCGTCATCTTCTCGACCCTCAGATGCAGTTAAGGTGTCACCCATATCACTCCCATTGCCTTCGGTGGCAGTTATAGTATTTTCCAAATCAACAGGCATTCCTTCACTAGCTGTGTCAGTAGCAGAGTAATATAAATGGTTAGATATGGTTTTTAGTCTTGAGAGAGCGTCAGCCACGTGATTTGATTTACCAGGCCTATAAATCAATTCGTGATTATACTCCTCTATGCGTGCCTTCCACCTTTTTAATTTTGCGTTAAAATTTCTATTACCCAATGCAAAGGTTAAGGGTTGATGATCCGTATAGATTCGGATCTTCCTAGCACCATATAAATAATTTCTAAGATTATCCAAAGCCCACACGATGGCTAACATCTCTTTTTCATTAGTAGCATACCCCTCTTCAGTTTTGTTGAGAGAGCGAGAAATATAAGCTATTGGCTTATCCTTTCCAATTTCACCCTGTGACAGTACAGCACCCAATGCCGTATTAGAGGCATCTGTCGTCAAATTAAATGGCTTTTCGAAATCTGGAAAAGATAAAATCTCCGCTGTCGTTAATAATGATTTTAATGCCTCGAAAGCCTTTAGTGCTTCATCGGTTAAGGTAATTGGAACTTTCCTTGACTGACTAGCTTTCACTTGAGCGTATTCCCCCCTGGTTAAATTTGTGAGAGGTTTCGCAACTTTTGCATAGTCTCGGATAAATCTCCTGTAATATGAAGTCATACCCAAAAAACTTTTTAATTCCTTCAGGTTTGTGGGTGGTAACAGGTTCTCTATAGATTTGACTTTGGTGGGGTCTGGTTTGATTCCCTCTGAACCAACGATGTATCCAAGAAATTCTACCTCGGTTTTCATAAAATGCGTCTTATCGAGATTGACTTTTAAATTGGCCTCACGAAGCCTAGCGAATATTGTGTCCACATTCTTTAAATGATCTTCGACATTTTTTCCAATTACAATGATATCATCAATGTAGACAAAACAAATTTTTCCTATGTACTCGCGAAGGACATCATCTATCATTCTCTGAAATATAGCCGGAGCATTTTTTAAACCGAAAGGAAGTCTTAAATATTCAAATTTACCATTTGCCGTTGAAAATGCCGTTTTCGGAATATCTTTTGGATTCATGGCTATTTGATGGAAACCTGATGTGAGATCAATTGTCGTAAAATATTTGGCATTCCCTAAGCTAGCAAGAGTCGATGTAATATCTGGAATTGGATAAGTATCTGAAATAGTTACAGAATTCAGGCGCTTGAAATCAACAACCATTCTGTATTGTTTTTCACCACTGGGTTTAGGTTTCTTGGGCACTACCCAAATTGGAGAATTATATGGGCTTTTCGAAGGTCGTATAATTCCTTCTGAGAGCAGCTCTCCTATTTGCCTCTCTACTTCTTCCCTCATGCAGACTGGATAAGGATAACTTTTTGTGTAAATCGGTTCCTCCGTACTAGTTCTAATTTCTGCCTGGATATTCGTTGATGCTAGTTCACTACCATCTAATGGTCCGAACAAGGATTTATATTTATCTATTAGCTTATCTAACCTAATCCTAATATCATCAGGGAATTCGTCATCAATAACATAGTTTATTTCAACAGAAACTTTTTCTTTAAGAGGAATGTGAATATTGTTTTCCAAAATAAGGATATTTTCTCTACGATCAACTATAGCACCTAGTTGCTTAAGGGTATCATCACCAATTATACCATCAAAAGTTTTAAGTCCAGGCAATATATAGAAAGATATTGGTAGATCTATTCCTGCAAACTTAAAGAACTGACCTTCCACTTTTTCATTAATTAAGATATCTCCTCCCGCTGATCGAACCAATATTGGTTTGGTTAAAAGTGTGGAACCCTTAGACAAAGGAGGACTACAGAAGTTCTTGTTTGAGCCTGTGTCAATCAAGAATTCCAACACTTTGTTGTTCGGTGTCTTGTATTCTATGTAAGGTAAGCTTGACGGCTGACCCCCATAAAATTTACTTCATCAACTATATCTGGCTGGGCAATGTCATCTTGTGCCCCACTGGCATTTTCCTCCTGGGCTTCGATATGATACAATCGTGGTTGTTTGTTTGAAATATATTCTTCGGGTTGATTCCTTTTAACCATAGACCTCGGATTGTTGATATAATTAATTCGACGTGATTGAATCGTTTTATCAACATCCATTGGTTCACTTTTGGTCACAGGATAACGAGGAGGAATTGGTGGCCTCAATTTAGAGTCATAAAACTCCTCACGAAAATTTTGAGGTTTATAACCACTTCGCCAATTTTGTTTATAATTTCTAGGCTGCCAGTTGTTATTTTGACGTATTGGGTAGGACTTTGGTGGTCGAGGAGGAAATTGCCTATCTGCTGTTCCGATCGAGGTTGGAACAGTGATTCTATTATTACCCTTAATATGTAGGATGTTATTTCTCATAGTTAAATTTTGCAACTCCAAGCAAGCGGAGTATGCCTCTGGAAGGGTTTTCGGTTTCTGAATAATAATCATCCGCGACAAATCTGTACTCAAACCACGCACAAATACATCCAAAGCCCTATTCCTATAAGTCTCTATAAGTGCCCTCACAGTTTCCTGACTATAGGATTCAGTCTTTAGTTTATTAATGATTAGTGATAACTGATGATTCACCGAAGCATAGAATTCGTCCATTTTTGAAGAACCTTGAGAAAGCTGGTTTAACTGATGTTCCAAGGTTTGAATGTCTCTCTTATCGGCGTAGTGGAGGGACAGAATCTTTTTGATTTCATTCCAATCGTCGTCAAACACGTTGTATGAAATCAATGCTGTGTCCGCAGCACCCACCACTTTCTGGCGTATGCTTTGGACAATGGCTCGATAAATGGGTTTTTGTCTTACGATTTCGAAATCCTTAAGAATAGTCTCCACCGAGTGTATCCACGATATGTATTGAGTTGGATTACCATCGAAAGATCGTAATTCCTTCACGCTGTCAGGGAGTCGGCTTATATCCTTCAAATCGTCCTCAGTTCGTGGTCGTTGAAGGGGTCCTTCCTCTGAAACCACAGCACCTACGGCGGCAGCCTGACTATTTTCAAGAAATTCTAATCTACTAATCACCTGGCCTAAGGCGTTGTTACTTAAACTAGCCTCAATATTTCCTATTCTAGTTTCCACTCCCTTAACCTGCTCCATGAAACGGTTCATGGCACCAGTCAAGGTGGTTACAGTTGATCTAAGCTCCTCCATATTATTATTAGCAAGTACCGACAAGGATGAAAAAATAGAAAAATTCACTTACCTTCGAATCGTCTTTTGTGTTGTTTTTTATTTTAAGGGGATGTCCACTATAGCACTCACTTCACCGTAAATAATTCTTTTTTTCTTTTTAAATTTTATAATTTTTTTCTTTCTTTATTATTTTTTTATTTCTCTTAATTTCTTCTTTTCTTTTTTAATGCTCTTATATTTTCTTTTTCAAATATTTCTCTCAATTCCTTTTAATACTTATTTTTATTTTTATTTTTCAACTTTTTTTCACTTTATTTCTTTCTTCAAACATAGATTTTCTTTTAAATAATATATTTTCTTTTGTAATTATGTATATATTTTTATTTTAATATTTTTCTCTATTTTCAAATTTTTCCTTCTTTCTTTATTTTTTCTTCAAACATAGATTTTCTTTTAAATAATATACTTTCTTTTTATAATTATGTATATATTCTTTCTTTTACTCTTCACTTTTTATTTTAATATTTTTCTTTATTTTCTTTCTTCAGATTTTCTTTTTTCTTTTAAATTTACTTTTCACTTTATTTTTTTTCCTCTTTTAAACATATATTTTTTTTTTATAATATATTCTCTTATATTTTTTATAATTAATTTTTTTATTTGAACTTCACTTTTTAATTTTTCAACTAAAATTATTCAAGGAGAGGAAAAAAAATAAGTTTAGAGTTTGGGTTGGAACTATCGACGCGACCGGTTCAAAATCCCTTGACTCCTCTCGGAAGGTCCGTAATGTTCCCTTTTGGAAATCCGCTTTAATAATCGCGGATACCTACTAAGGTACGGATTACTTCACTTTCGCTTTGGTAACCTTCTGTGGCAATTTTTACCACCAGGAATACCAATTTGGCGAAGGAGGAGAAGCAATTTATTGTATTATTTAAATAATTATGCGTTTTTGGAGGGTCCCGTAGGAATCGCAAAAACGTTTTTTTTTATTAATATTATTTGGTCCTGGAGGGTCCCGTAGGAATCTCAGGACTTCTTTTTTATTATTATTTTTAGGACACCGCCGTTTGATATTTAGTCAGGTCCCTGCTCGGGCGCCAGTTAAAGGACCTTGAACCGGTAATTTAAAAAAATATATTAAGGTGGTTCGACCAACTGAACCACCGAATGAAACACAATTTTTTTACTTTAATTTTAATTTATTCGCACAAACAAGTTATAATATCAAATAATAATATCAAATATTTTAAGTATATTAATTATTTAAATCTTAACGAACTGTAGACTCCGACCGCACAACCCAAACTGATCTGTTTGGCGTCAACCAAACATGCTCATCCCATCTCACGATCGCGTTGCACCACCACATGTTTGCTGTAGATGTTGACCCAGCAGAAATAATATTTTCACATACTGCAACCTGATCCGACACAGGTGCATACCTCTAACTATAATTTTGTTTCCCACCGTGTAACTTGATCGGACACAGGTGCACGGTGAAAAACAAAGAATAGCTTACTGTGCAGAATTTATTCCACTGGCTGAGCCAACACCACCGTTAACTTACATACGTATGTTGATGAAATGAAAATAAAAATAGCGTATATTACTAACACTTTTCTATGGCTGTAAATAAATAAATTCTCTTAACTTATTTTCTCTCTCTTACTCACTAACACATAACCAAAAATTTTTTGACGAACCCTGATTTATTGTTTATTTGTTGTTGTCCTTTATTTTTCTCAATATCTTGTTATTGCTCTTTTTTCATTCTCAATGACGCTGTTGTCAAAAAATCATGGCAACAGTTAACCATTAACCCAAATATTTTTGCCTGTTGCTTGACATAAATAATGTTGCCTTTTGGCCAATATTTTAGTTGATAATATTTGTTGTTGATTCATCTTCATGTTGTATTTACTGTCCATATGACTGCATTCAATGGATCAATTAAATTGAAATACACAATCAGATAATTGCTTTTAATGGCGATCGTTATTTACAATTTTGTTAAACAAAAATTTTAATTACCAGATTGACAGAATCCCTTACAATCGCATTGTAGTAGTAAAATAAGATTAGCAATGGTGTCAAAACAGTTTCATCCAGGTATAAGAATCTTCCAGTTGTAACTCATAACGAAATCAGTGTAATTACAGTCAGTAGTCGATTAAAATATACTGCAGTATAGAACAGAGGCAAGGGAAACAGGCCACCGTATCTCTCATTTCCTTATCTTAATAATTATGGCACCAGCCATTATTCAGGAGACTCAACTATCTGCTAAAATTTTAAAACTTCTTGTAACCCATGTTTATAGCCGATATGCCTCTCTTATTCCAATGGATAAAGCCATAAATAATAAACCCCATTCTTTTCCAAATAATTTTAATTAATTGGATAATTTTCCTACCTTTTCTTCATTGCACCCACTTCGGGAAAACAGTCAGTTGAATGAATTTAACAAGAAAAAATCGCTGTCTTTGCAAATACCCTCTGTCTCTTTGCGTCTTGGAACGGAAGTGGTATAGATAACGAGTGTTGTAGACACCCTGATGCTTAGCCTTATTAGGTATGTCAGATAACACAACACTCCGTGAAACTATCATGCAATATTCTTTTGGGTTCTTCCTTAGGTTGTTTTACCATAACGGCCTTGGGAAGTTCCGCTACTTCTCTGTTGTCTATTCATTCAGTATCAGTTCTGCTTAGATAGAAGCATCAACTTTCCATTAGATGACACATCCTTTTCTTTGCTTACTTCCAGGTTGCTGGTTTATCTATGGCAATAAACGTGCTTCTGGAAGTTATAGGTGAACATCTGACTCTACTTGATCAAGCTGTAACTGCGCTCCGCAATTGTTAGTTTTGTTTGTTTGGGTTTTATAACTTATAGAATCATCAAAGAACTGATTTACTTTAGCATCGCAGAAGTTTCTTAATTCGTAATCCTCTGAGGGATTTTTGAAGCTATTTCACGCCCTTGTAGAACTACATCAAGCGAATTAATCAGATATATTTCAGATTACTTTAGATGGTTACAGTATCCTTCAGTTCGAAGTATTTTCTATTTATAGTAGAGTAGGATTAAATCAGCAAAATTACTCACCACTTCTCTCAATGCAACTACGACAATAGATGGCTGTCCTTTCATCTGCAACACTAGACCAATCAGCTGTTTATCTTGAAAAACTTGGTAAATTAAACTGAAAAAACAACCAAATAAAGCAACTAAAGACAAAACGCAATAATTTCGTAATAATTTGTATTAGAATTGTGAATAATTTAAGTTCTTTGCTCTGTTTCTGTTTGCTAGTCATCGGTCCGTATTTAATGAACATAACAATGGCATTTTGCCTTGAACTTCCTGCCTGTCGGTCTTAAAATAATATAACTCGGATGGTACCGTTTTAAATCGCAATGTATTCAATGCACTTTTTAGTTGATACAAGCTGTGCTTCCCTTCAGTATTTTTTTAAATTTTTTGTTGTTTTTCTTGTAGCGGAAATGACTTTATTTCCTGTCAATAACTCCTCCACTCTAATTTACGGCTTAAACCTGTACGTTCAACTATTTATTCGCATAATAGAGTCATACCAAAAATGCAAATGAAAAAATTATTTTAAATTCACATTCAATTTCGACTAAAATAAATAAAACTAAAGCAATTTTTCGTATTTACATTCTAATCTGAAATATAATTACTCTTGTTCTCATAGTTTCGCTATGTTCGTTGAAAAAATAAATATTTTCATTCAAAATTTCCACATGCGATGATACCGCTAGCCAGCCACTGAAAAAAAGTGGAAAATCCTTTTAAAAATTCAAATCCAATAATTGTCTGCTGCTTAAAAGGTGAGCAGTATGAATATGAATATGTGAAGTTGTCCAAATAAATATTTTGTGGTGCCTAGTAAATACAAATAAAAATCATGTTATTGTTGTTGTTATACGTTTTATAGGATTAAAATAAGCAAGGAAACTCAACAAACTATTTGAAAATGAAAAGCGAAAAAAAATAAAAAAAATATTGCTTGTAAAAATCCCATCCATTCAGTAAAAATGCCAAATAAAACACTCAAATGAATTCTAAAACAACAATAATAACAACAACTAAATCTCAATTAAATTTTAAATTAATTACCAAATAACTTTGCCATTCGCGTCGCCCCACCCCTCCGGAAAATTTAAAAACAATTTCGATTGAATTCTATTTATTTATGGGTTTGGTTGGTAAAATATAAGATCACACATCAAACATCATCCAGGCAAAGTAGCCACCACAAATATGTTTAGTTATGAGGTTTAATTAGGGCCATGAATTCGAATGAATGAATGCTTTTGGTTAACCAATAAATCAAACCAATGAAAAAGTTACCAGTTTATCAAAATTATTTAAATTTAAAGGGTTTCAGTTTTAATGGAATGTACATTCCATTAAAATAATAAGCATTATTTTCCATTAACACTCTTAGGAGTGTATAGCTTCCACAAAATAAAATCTACTTTACATGGTTTATTTTACATGGTTTAAGGCACTAGTGATCCTTTCTATATCAAGTGTCAGCTCTGAAAGTATCGTACATTTCCAGGTGTTATTTGGCACATGACGGGTTTTTTATACTAAGAATTGATTTAGATCAGGATCGAATAAATCTACAAAATGTGTACTGTTGTTCAGCCACAATTGGGATCCTGTGGCAAAAAATTCTTGGGCACCCAGAAGTCATTGACAGAACGTGTCTAGTCAAAGGTGAATGACGAAATAAGTACTATCGTTATAACAACAGGACCTTACAGGACCCTATCCTACCTATTTTCCCAAAAGGCTTTGAAAATGGGAAGCAGCATTAATTGGTCACCAGTCACAAATATTGTGAAAAATTTCTGAAAAATAACTCTGTTCAAGTAAAAAAAAAAATATAGCCAACAGGTAAGGCGCTCCGTGATCATCTTCGGCTTGCCAATTGCAGGTCACTGTATGAATTGTTTGAAGTAAAAAACTCGATTATTTGTTACCACTGTTCCAAATTTTGCTAACATTCTCGTTAATGAC
Source organism: Sarcophaga carnaria (assembly GCA_958299815.1). NCBI lineage: Eukaryota > Metazoa > Arthropoda > Insecta > Diptera > Sarcophagidae > Sarcophaga > Sarcophaga carnaria. Next base: position 98,708,311 of record OY283149.1, on the reverse strand, counting down.
ATATAAAACAATTTTTAAAAACTTTTGTTGTTTTTAAAACACAAAATTCCATTGTGGGTTTTCCAACTAATTTCACTGCTGAAATAACAAAAAAAATATTATGAGAGAAAACGATGTTTAAACCACTAATTATAAGTTATTTTACATCCACGTATGTATTTATTTTATAATAATAAACAAGCACATGCATACGCAGCTTATTTATTTAATTTAACAAAACATGTTTTATTTGTAAATATTTGGTATTTTTATAAAATTGGTTTCAAATTTAAATTTAAATTCCATTTATTGGCATTTATGATTGCTGGAAAAGGTGAACCGAGGAGATATATTATTTCAATTTATTTGAATATAGCAACTGCATTATGATTGTTATCCACTCCTGGGCACATAATGTAGTAGTGGCAACAATCATTAATTTTTCAAACAACATATCGACAGCATTTATGGTGCAGCATCACTGTCATTACTATTATCATCTTATCTGTATGTGCAGTGGCAATTGATTATAACTATTGTTGAAATTATAATTATCATTATAATTATTGAGGAGAGTAGTAATACATCGTTGATATCTAAAGAGTTTAAAGTTTTTGCTTAAATTTTCATATGATTGTTCTGTAATTGTTAGTATTTATGGTTAATGGTTGCTGATATCTGCTGTAGTACATTTGCTCCTTCTCCCTTGGCTCATTTGTTTCCAAAATCTGACTATTCAGCGTCATATGCAGCTTGTCTGTGTATGAAATAATGGTTTTTAAAGTATTGATTGACTCTCATTATTGTCTGCAGCTCATTTAATAGAAAGTTTAATGGAAAAACTAAACGAAACTCAACTAAACTTGTGAACAAAATTTGTACAATTGAAACATTTAGAAGCGCAATACAATACAACACAACACAAAAATATAACTGAATAGTTTTATTACAATTATTATTTAATTTTTCAATAATTTGATAAAATAAACTAATAATACGGAAGCTCATACACAGTCAGTATTATTACAAATCATGCTCAACACTCCCAATCATATTGTACAGATTCTCTATCCACAATAAGGTTATCAATATTGTCTACTGTAAACACACATTGTATGTCATTGCATTGCATAAGGTTATGATTGATGATTTAATTTATTGATCATCAATAAATTAGAAAATCAGTACTCTTTTTATTTATTTAGTAATTACAATACAATTACAAATTATATTTTAATTATATACGAGCTCACGCTAATAGTCTAGCACACTACCCACTAGTCTACCAGAGCAACCTACTCTGTTTAATATGATTATTTTATTTATTCTTCTCCTTCCAATATAAATGTTTTTCATTCACATTCATTAGAAGCTTTTAGTTTTATTTCATTCCAAGTCTTTCTCTTCATAACTACTTCGCAATTCCATTTTCTACATCACGTTTTAGAGTGGGCCTGTCTGAGTTATGTCTGCCGTTTTTTGTAATGTGAGTCTTAGCAAGTTCCACTTTCATCTTAAAATTTCGATATCCAGTGATGTTTGATTTGTGGCCACTTGACCTAAAGTTTTTCATGATCCAAATAATTAAAGTGCATTCGTATTACTTACTTAATTGGTCATTACAACCCTTTAGTCAGGAATACATATTAGATTTTCTTACCAGGCATATTGTGTGTGTTATTTTTATCCATAAGTGGTGGGATCCTATAGTTTAAGACCAACGCCGAACGACAGATTTTTGAAAAACTTATCATGCTAATTGTATCTGCTGGTCATCGAAAGGAATATATATTTTTATATTTCATCTTTTTCGATATGTCTGCGCTGAAGTTTAATAATCCAACATAGTACTTACTAGATTACCTTCAATTGTATTACGGGCAGTTTAGTTCCCTCTCCCGCACAATTGGATAAACTTTCTGCTGGTATTGGATATACAGTGGCTCCATCGCATAATCGGACAAACACTAGCCTGATATGTATGTCCCTAAAACTTAAAAAGAAAATATTAAATATATGTTTTTTTTTGCTTTTATTTACACTCTACATTACAAACTTTCAGATTAATAAAAAAAAATAACAACATTTTTCATGATAACGGTAATTTTTTAAAGAAAAAGAAAATTAACTCATTTTTTGCGCTCAACGCATAATCGGACAAAGAAGAGCACCATTGCTAAAAATGACGAAAGAGAACAATTAAGACTTTGTGGCTTATCCTTTGTTCTCAAGAACGGTCTGTAAACGTTTTGGAATTGATTTTACCAAATTGTAGCATACCTCAGGTTCTATGGAGTTCCACGCTTCCAGTAAAGCCGCCTTAAGCTGATTCAAAGTGTTAAATTGTTGTTGGTATACTCTTCTAGCTAATTCTTCCGAAAGATGTTCAATTACGTTGAGATCTGGGCTCTATGCAGGGGTTTCTATAAGTTTGGGGCAATTATGGATCAGAAATATTTGCTGTTTTCTAAAGTAATTATTTCGAAGGATTAATGTTGTTAACTTGCATTTATAGAGCGTCGCAAACCATTTTGGACATGTGTACTCTGCAGTGATGGAATGTTTTCCTAGTTGGTAATGACAGTTTAAAGGGAATTTTTATATAGTTTAGTGCGGGTTTTATTGTTTTTTTCTTTTATTTTGTTTTTGCACTGATTTTTCTGTTGCATTTCTGTTGTTAAATTCATTAAAAATACAAAACAAACTGTCAGTTTTAAGCCAAACTAAAATAAATAATCCCAAAATAACGTACATAACAGCGTACAAACATATGGACGATAACAATATGAAAGGGAGTCATTGTCCTCTCTAAACCATGCAGTAAAGGCGACTACATGTTAAACATTGCGGATGAAGGAAAAAAACTAAAAAAAAACTAAAACAAAACGAGGATAAAAACTGGTTATAAAATATTGGAGCTTTAATGCTTGCTTACATGCATCTAAGTATGTGGTATGTAAGGGTGAAGGGATTTTGTATGTCACCTTATAGCCATCCATCAGAATTCCGTCGCAAAAACTAAAACTGTGAAAGAAGAAAAATCTAGAAAACACAATTTTGTCCACCCTACGCCATCTATCACTTTGACTTGGATGGCCCGCTAGCCAGCCAGTCACACAGCCGTCCGGCCACTTTCCTCCTCACTCATGCTGGGCCGTCGCTTTAATCTAAGTAAGCCGATCTTGAGTTATGATTGCAACCAATTTCTTTTTATTTCTGGTTGTTTTTTATTTTATTTTTTTCTATGGATTCTGTTGCATTTATTTCAATATGTGTGTGCTTTTGTTGTACAAGAAGGATGAAAGAAAAAAACACGAACAAATTCAGAAACAATAAGAAAATGTCACCTGAAACACACAGTCAGTCATTCAACTCGTTTTAGTTTTTCTTTTGTCGAAAACAAAAAAAAAAAACGCCGAAGAAAGGAAAGTCATCATACAATATTATACAGCCACATTGTCACAGTGCATGTGCTACACAAACGGTCATACAAAAGTTTAGTTTCAATTCACTGACCAGCTTGCATTATACCATTATGCCTACGAAAGTATTTAACAGCATACTCCTATACGGTCAATATGTGTTTAAAAGACATTCTGCTGGTAATTGTTGCAGTATTCGCCAGTCAAATAATTCCAAGTCAGGTATTCCCATACTGGCTTGTGGCCTGCTGCAGTTTTTCAAAATAATCCTCTCAGTAAACATTCCATTGAATGCCGATGCCCCATGGCATTAAGCATGTGTTTAAGTGCCGGGTACTTTTTTAATTTTTCAGTTTTTTTTTATTTTTTAAATCCCAAGTAAATTAAAGACGACTGCCTACAATTTATAGCTGTCCTTAGGCTATTGTGGCACACGGCACATTAAAATTGCTTTAAAGTATGTGGGATATTTATTAAAACGATTGGTTGATGCAAGTGAATTAGATTTCACAAGTTAATCCGCTTGTCAAAATTGGGGACAGCTCAACGTTTAAATTACATATAAATACCGCGTGTGATATCCACAAACCACTCTATTGCTCTTTGGTGGACATATCACAAATTCAATTCTCATTTCCTTACAAATCAAAATCGAACCTGAACAATTATTCTTAACGACACTGGGGTTTGTTTGGTGGATGAATTTGGAAAAAAAACCATCTAACCCGGTTTGAGCAAATTATGAGGATAGTAGCGCGGTCATATCTAGAGACAGAAAATAATTTATTACGACTTTGTCCCAATCTGATCTAAAAACGTATGTAAGACGTCCTCCAAACAAAGCCTTTGATCGCAGGTACACGGTGAAAACTGTAAAACAAATTAACAAACATACATGTTGCTAAGTCGTTTCTAATTATAAGGCCACCACTGTATGCAAAAATTAACACATACAACATAAGTGGTGTGGGAAGATAGATCGTAATCCTGCCTTAAGGGTTGTAATGATCCATTATGTATGTATGTATGTGTATTGACGTTGTCTGGCTCTTCGAAAACGCAAACGAAGAATGGCTATCTTACCGGTACCTAAAAGAGCAGCAGTAAGTTATGCGTTCTGAGCTTTAAATTTAAGTGCGGTTTGTGCATACCTTATTAAACATTTTCTGCCACATTTTCTCTCATTAGAGGCGTGGAAGCTCAGCTTTCTCGCATCTGGGAATTTCCACATTACCTGGAACTCAGTAGAGGATAACCTTATTTTCCCTACCTAATCGATTCAGCTTCTCCAAACACTGCCATACTCCTTTCGATTTAATCTCATAAGAGCCGAGTGCTCAAATAGTGGCCTGACTAATAGATGGTATTGCTGTGTCCTGTCTTTTACACCTTCTTATCCAAGTTGAATTGAGCACATCTTTCGATACATACATAGGTTTTTGCTTGAAAGAGATCCGAGAGTTTCCACACGGCGTTGCAATATTTTTCTCTAAACGGCTGAGTAAAGGTGGACTTACTCTCTACGCTAACTTTAAAAAACCAGCTGTGAGAGTATAAGACATGTTAAGTGTTTGTTGTTCTGTTTTATTTTGTGATCATCAAACTTTCGCATCTTCTAATTGCGTTATAAGTTGTCAAAAGAATACAATTTTATTTTAATATTTTGTTTTTGCAATTAATTTCGTACTTTTTTCAATTGCGTGTGTTATGTTGGTGGTGCATTATTTTAAAAGTTAATTTAAATTCAAATTTAATTGCAAAACAAGGAAAAAAAATATATTTGTTGAGTTTAACTTCTTTTTAACAATCAAATCAATACTCAAGTGCATGCAAACTTAGGTTAAAGAATTATAAAAAGAAACCAAAATTAAAAACAAAAGGACCTTCTCTTTTTTGTATGTCGAAGGATGATAGAACACAGAAGACAAAAAAGGGATAATATATGTCAAATGGTATTTACATCCAATTCTTTGAAGTGCATCGACCGACCCCGTTTCACATGATCAGACATAATTACCGCCGAGTATCGTTTTGTTTTGATGCCAATAGTGCAGCGTCAACAATAGTAAAGAATCGGCAGGATTGGCAAAGTAAGTAAAAAATAGAAATTAAAAATAAACTATTGGGAGAATACATGTTAATTTATATGGTGTATGCAGCATATAATAAAGGTTTTGATATTTGGAAGAGGCATTAAAAAAGGAAGCAATTATAATGCCTCTCAAGCTGCCCTTTAAGTAGCATGCAGTAGCCTGCAGAGTAAGTTCATGTTATAATTTTTCGTTATAGACTCCTATATACATATATCTATATACGTATATATTTTCTGAACAGCATAAATGTGTATTCCTTCTGCGCAATGGATATATTGTTAAACCCATAAATGATACCTTTACCACCAATAATAATACCATGACAAAACGAACAATTGCAGCCGAAAAATGTCAACTCGCCCAAGCTAGTCTTGTCATAGAAAAAATGCTGAAATTTTTTTACAAATGGGCCTAATAAGAAATTTGATGTTTCATAGAAATGTGTATTGGAGCTGGAATGATATCCGCAATGCCATTTGTTTGCATGCATCTGGCCTGAGAGCGTACGATCATTTGTAAAAGAAAGGCTTTCCTCAACCTAATTTTAAGGCGACATATCGCCTACATGAAGGGGAATCCTATCAAAATCAATAGAATTCATGCAGCATACACACGACAGACATGTAGTTGAGCTACAAAATATATGAGTTTGTATTCGACGGAATGAAGGTAGATGCGAGTATGATTATCCTACTGCTGTCGTTTGAAATCCGGCTAACAATGTCAGGGCAGTTATGACTAGAAGGTTGAGAAAATCATGGAAGCAGCCTGTATTCTATGACGTTGACTGCAAAATGTCAAAAGAAATTTTTCTACACGCTGATATCAAAGCTGCACTCGGCAAGATTTCCTGTCGTTGCTTTAATAGTTGCTAATAAGGGTCCATCAAACCGTAAGTTCTAGAATGAGCTGCGAGCAATTCGAGATAACTGGAAAATGTTAACAGCACTCCAACTATTGTGCATATTTAAAATGTAAGAAGAATAAAACTTTATAAAAATGTTGACATAAATTGTACATATTTTTTCCTCAGGTGCGATAACAACAACAGAAAAACCTAACAGCCAATACAAAAATATCGTAACCAATTGGTTCTTTTCAGAGCCACCACAAAACTTAAGAAAAAGTGATAAGGCTTTGCATTTAATTAAATTAAATAACGAATTATAAAACATAAATAAAAACTGACTGTAAGAAAAATTACTTTAAAATTTGCCTCGACACATCTAAAAAATTTAAAGGAAATAAAAGCAAAACAAAATCCAGCTGATGGCTATCAAAGTACTTAACGCATGTCAATACCGAATGAAAGAAAGCACATAAGTAAACATTTGTTTCAAAACTGGTTTTAGTTGGAAAAGTTACAATTTAATCGATACAAAGCTTATGAGAACAAAAAAGTGAATAACAGAATCGCAGACAGTAAGCTGGCCACTCGAAGATGTAATAGAATAATAACGCAACACAATTTTCAATTGCGTAAAGCATTGCGGAAGCATTTTGCGAGTTTCTCCATGGGCTCTGAGTACTTCACTTCACCTAGCTTTTGTTCTACTATATGTCTACTAACATCTGTGTAGAATGGTCCTTCTCTTGAGCGAGTACGTCGTTGCGAATGTTTCTTAAAATCATAGAGTTTACTGATACTGTCCAGGAGACAATTAAGAGGAGAGGGGACAGCCATTCGAATTGTCATGCCTGCTGATAAGTGGGGCCTGTCTTCTATTAACCTAACCTTTTGCTTACATAACTTTGATTCTCACAACCATATGCAACAAAGGCTGCAACCCAGCTATCAAACAATGTCCCATTGCTATAGTAATACGGAGGCAAGCTGGTCTATGCATATTACCTAACTCCACCTGAACTGTCTTCAATGTATACTCATAAATACAATTTGCTTAAGTTTTTAACATCATTGCATCGAGTAAAAACACCGATGTTGATCAGTGGCGAAAACATGAAATCGTTGATGTATCAATACATTAAATCGATTTTTTGAAAACATCGATGTATGTTGTCCACCAGTACAATGACACCAATGGTCTCGTATGCTTATAGTTCCTCATCTTGAGACATTCAGCTACAACTGATGCGCCAGTGCCTCTTTCTATTACGAATAGGCAGACAAAGGGGTTGATGTTTAAAGCAATGGTTTAACAATCAAATACGATGGTCTTGCTGCTGGAATTTTATTGAATTTCAATCGAGATTTACAAAATTTACCAAAAAAAAAAAATGATAAAATCATTCCTGATTGGAATTTTTTGGTTTCCAGAAATTGCAGTTGGTCTCATTACATCCAGTAAATGCAAATTCTCTCATTTGTTTGGAATTGTTTTGGCCTTTTCAGATTATTTCAGCACTTACTTCTTTATGGAGTATGGTCTCTCTGGTTATTTTTTTATTTACCTGAAATCTGTCACAATATTATGATGCTCTTTAAGTCCTTTTGAGTATGGCAGCATAATGAAAATAACAACTACAATAATAATATTATACACGTGCATAATCCTTAAGGATATTTTACAAGTAATAATACAAGGCACACTCACAGAAAACATCTCCATCTTAATATACACACATACAATGTACATACATGCTGACATTTAAACTGTAGATGATTTGGTTCATATCTAGGCTCTATTGTTGTCTTTAGCATAAAACACAGACACATATGCAAACATACAAAATCAAAAGGATTTACACAGTTTTCGGTTTAAACACATACATGTAAACAAACAATATTAACATCAGCATGGAAGAACAATGTTGAAAACAATACAATAATAATAACAACAACAATTACAATTACAATAATATAAACAACAAATAATAGAAGTAAATGTGGCACAGACATTATCAACCATATGAGAATCATGCAACAACGTGCCTTCACTCGCATTTATCAATAGAAGCATTAAATATTGTATGTCGCTGTATGCATGTCAGTCTGTTTGTCTGTATGTATGTATTATGCCTCATGCAGGAGTTCTAAATAAGTTGCAAAGCTAGTGATTTGCTGCACTTGGATTGGCTTTTTAAATGAAGGGTTGATGTCGTGGTCTTCAATCGTTTTTCTTAATTTTTTTTAAAGCGTATGTGTTGGTTTTCCATTTTTGTAAGAAAAGCGTTTCAAATCTATTGTGAATTTTTATAAAAAATTTTCAAATAAATTAAAATAAAAATGGCTTCCTTTCTAATTATGTTGTGTTAATTTAGGAATGGCAATGTGCGTGGCTTTAAACAACAATATTGTGTTGTATAAACATGTTGACAAATATAAGACTTGTTAGCATTTGTACTTCTATACCTTTAGGTAATGTGTTGACTTATTTGATATGAGGCCACTCTTAAAACAATAGGTCGAACATCACCAACGACAACTGCCTCTCAGTAGATTTCTGGAAAAAACTCTGAAAGTCAATAAAATTGTAATGAAAAAGTTTTTTAAAAAATCTGTCGTTCGGAGTCGACTTTAAGCCTTAGATCCCACCATTCATGTGTAAAACTAACATACACAACATAAGTAGTGTGAGAAGCTAGGTCGTAATCCTGGTTGAAAGATTGTAATGACCCATTATGTATATAGTGAAATAAATTGTGTTTTATTATTTAAGATTTTGAAGGATCTCATGCATTGTATTGTATTAAATTAATCTAAGTTTAGAAGCGCCAATAGTCCTGGTAATAGTTCCATAAATACCTCATTTAAAAAACATTCTAATGCAGACAGACATTCCGTTTGAGTTGAAAAGACGTTTTCATTAAATCTTGTCAATTTAAAATTTCCGCTACTTATAATCTAAACAAAAAAGAAAACCCAAAAAAAGACGATTTTGGAGGACAAATTTTGAATAATCAATTCCTTCTTTTTTTGGATTTTTAGGGTCGTGCTAACAAACCACAGCAGTTGATAGGGAAACAAAGGACAACGCGTTTCCTCTCTCTGTCTAAGTACTTCACAAGTTTTGTGTGAAACTTGTGAGACGTTTGTCAATGTGTTCAATTTCAATTTGAAGGATAAAAACGAAAATAAAATATATTTTATTGCATTCATATGTCAAACAACAATAACAACAGCAGCAGGGAAACAACTATAATAAAAGTAGAAAATTTTCTAATCGGGTCGTGACGGATGAATATCTCTCAATCAGTTTTAAGTTTCATAAGGAACTTAACATTTTGCTGTTGCCGGTTGTCAACGACTTTTGTGTGCCTCTAAATGTGTTGTGGGTATAACTGACCTGTAAACTGTTTTCTTCAGTAAAGAGGATTGTTAGATGTACAATAACGTGATATTCTTGAAATAAAATGCTCAGTATCAGTCCCTTTTCTATGTCTGTAAGACCCTGCCCAATGGGTCAGTGTTTCAAATAAAATTGCTGAAGGTCTTCGAAGCTACTTCATTCATTTTCTTTCGTTCCCATCTCAGCGGGTATAAAAGAAATCCTGTATTGATTGATTCCCGTGGTCGCTCAGTAAAACCATCATCAAACAGGGTTGAGATACACCGTTTTGGTAATACCACATCACTCCTAACCATATGTCACTGTGTATCCATCAAATCTAGTTCGTCAGAAACATCTGACGGTATCAGACGGATCAATGCATAAAATCTGCTATCGAAAACACTAATTAGGGACTAAGAACAGTTCACCATAAATATGTCAATGATTGTTATGCTATATTTCCATCCAGTAGGCATGTTTGGTAATCGACTAGGGTCCAGTTCAAAAAGCCTGTATTCTGAAGGCCTTCCTTCACTTAAGCTTATGAGTAGCATAGTACATCTGTTCTCATACTCAGGCCATGTCATATTCGGTCATAAAGGTCATTTCCATTTGGTCACTAATTGTTCAATAGGGGAAGTTGAAAATACCCCTTTTAATAGAGTGTTTGTTCCCAGAGAAATATTTCCTTACCCATATACTTTCCGGAGAGCTGTCGTGCCATGCAACCAAAAGAATGAATGAATTAATTATCATCACAAGAAATGGCTTAGAGAGGAATTCACAGGAAAAAGTATAGGCAATGCTCCTATTGTATTTATTTGATATGTATTTGATTTGATATGATTTTATTATGTAAACTAAAGCTGTTGCTAAAGGGCATTTTTTCTGGACAACGATAGAAGGATGACAACCCGGTCATCCTAAAACTTACTGACGTATAAGTACTAATCACCAGTTTAGCTTGAAAAACTTAGTTAATGACATTGGAGCAAAGCAATAAATGAGAAAGTAGAGATCTTTTGTGATAACCTTGGGCTCCTTAAAGACACAAAATGTGTTATAATAATAAAACTTCTTTGCTGTTCAAAATAAACTCTTTTCGAGCTTCAGAATTACGTGAAACACTCGTAGAAGTTGAACTGGAAACTTCCGAATGTTCATACTTTATTTTCAAATCGTTTTGAGTTTTCTGAATTGCTTGAAGTTCTTCGTTCCTCTCCTCTCTTACAGTGAACTAAGTATGATGGCCAAATCGAAAAAACAAGACAATTTAAATGATATGGTCAGACAAATATTTCAGCATGATTTTATTTTGTTTTCTTTCTTTCCTCAATTCTTTTCTTCTTGTTGGTCTCACAAGAATTGCAAATCGACCGTAAGCAAATCGACCGAATATCTGTATGGAGCTACTAATGATACACAATAAAATATTTAATTTGGTTTTGTTAGATTCCAACAAATAACAAAAGCCAAGAAAACTGATGGAAGAAAAACAGAAAGAAAAAAGAATCTGAACGGGTTTCAAATTCCAGCGCCACTTTAAAACCAAAAAAACAAAAAAACATTTTTCTGTTCAAATAAAGAAGTACTGAAAAAGTATGAAAAGTAAAGTACCTTTTAATAAAATTTATTTAGAAAAAAAAAACCTGAGAAAAAGAATGATGAGGTGGATGATGACGACAAAGATTTCACTTTTTTAGTTTTATTAACAAAAATATCCTCATTAACAAGAAAGGATAAATTGTCAGTATATTTCGAACTGTGTAATACCATTGTAATATTGCAGATTTTTTTCTTGATATTTTGAAATTCATAAAGATTTGATGTCATTTGGCGCCACTGTCATGCTGGAGTAAAATTTGAACACAATAAAAATAACCAAAAAAAGGAAGAATTTGAAATCATGAAGAAGAATTTGTGCACGGATCAGGAAAGAAGGACGTGCTTAATGTTTTATTTCCATAAAGTTTACGGCTATTTTGAATTCTCCCCTTTTTAGGACAGTATCGATGTGTATGTAACACTGCTACATCTATCTACTGCTGCAGTTCAACAGATTTGAATGGAGATCACAATACAATACGATTTTCAATGTTGCACATACCCGAACTGGTATGTCAATTCATTTCAATTCCCATATACTGCCATTGTATTGTTTTCTTTTGTATTTCGAACATGGCGCCGTTAATGTATTGTTGAAAAATCGAATCAATCGTGTTCAATTCACCCACCAATAAATTGTGCTGTGGAGCGGTGTTGTGGTGCAACATACCACCATTCACAGCAACTTCAGCATATGAGGTGGGCCCAATTCGTTGTGTATTTGTCATTCAATTAATATCGATTAAATTTATTTTCCCTATTATTTGAGTAAACAATTAATTAAAATGCAATTAAAATTTCATCAACTATTTTCGAGCAATTTGTCGTCGTCGTTATTTATGTTCGATTGAAATTATCACAACAAATTTTGATGTGAAAGATTGATGACTCTCGAATGTTGTTCCCATAAGTTACTGTTGAGTTGGCGTTTTAAGAGTCCAAAGGAGGGCAAATTTTAATGCCCTGAGGATTCAGAATGTAAAAGAATAAAATGTTCAGATGGACTTGACTATATGACTTGTGGTTATTCTATGGAAACGTACACTTACATTTCTGGCGATAACCCTTTTTACAATAAGTTTCTTGTTTTAGTAAAATCGGACTGGATAAACTGGCAATAGGTTTAAGTTGACCTTAAGGAGGCTATTATGTACTGAGATCCAAGACATTCACTAAAGGATAGGGTCCATCGAGTTCGATATTTAACAAGAAGAGAATTGTTAAAGAATACGTTAAATAAGGTGGAGACAGAAAGAGTGAAAATAAAGGGAAGCGGCCAATGTAATTTCACAACAAACATCGGGAGAATACCAGCTCACGTTGAGAATCCCCAATCTGTACTGAACTGCCCACAACTTGCAGAGTTGAGTTTTATTATGGAGTCACAACGATTGTTTTCTCATGACTTTTAAAAAACTCACGCATGAATTGATCATATCAAGTCACTGTCTATACCTTTAATTCTCCTTTTTTTCTTATATTCCATCATTTGTTTCATTTGAAAGATACTGCTTATCTGCGCTCACTAAAAAAATACATGGAATGAGGGCAACACAAAAAAGGGGCCATTTAGCTGTTAAAAAGTTACATTTCGTTGAATATCAATTTCATTGACTAAATGTTATAAATGTTAGTCTCCGTCGCTAAATAGAAAATTGTTTTCCCACATTTCATAGCTTTTGTTTCGCTTTCTTCTTCAGTGTCTTTTTGTAACTTTCAATGCCTTAAAACGTATAAAATTTCTTATTTTTTGCTAAACCCTCACGATGATCATGACAGGAATTGGAACGCCAATACTGGTTGTACTGTAGCTATTGATATTGGATATTGTGAATTATTGTGGAGATAAACACCACAATACTATCATAGCTCAAGTCAATACAAAGGTATCTTATGAGGAGGGCATGAGTAACTAAAGGGGATTGTTCCGAAGATGAAAAAATTATTTTAATTAATAACTATCTTTTAATTGCCTCTACAGTTTCTAATTCGATTAGATTACTGACTTGAGTAATGAAATCCTATTCGCACAGGACAGAAATGTTCATGTTTTCCTTACACAGCGATGCCAATTTTGAAAAAGATATTCAACTTGAGCCTACACAACTCTTAAATTGTATTTCATTGAATTTTTCATTCGCTTTCGAAATACCAATAAATGGGAACCAAAGGAACACTGACATTTGCTGCTCTAAAAACTAGACGCAAGTAACAACGCAATATTAAAGCAAATGCATTTAATGCGGCATGAGTTCATCAGAGAATGTAAAAAATATGAAGCAGAATTATCCAGTGGCGGTAGAAGAAGAAAAGAAAAACGATACAAGGATTTTTGAATTTTCTCTAAAATGTACTTGTGCTTCTTCTATCAAATTGTAATGAAGATGAAGACTAAATTATGCAGATACAAACGCTATTCACTCTGTTTAAGTGTATCATTGACTTGATACTTGTAGCATGCAACATAAATGGTAAAAACAAAAAAATACAGCAAATTTACTACTACTAATACTGCTACTAGTGATGTAAGAATAACAAGCAGTTTGACATACAACTTAACATTTTTGCTACTGTTGCTGCCATTGCGGAAACAATAGATATGAGTATGTCTATGTATATACTTGTGTGTGGCATACAATTGAAAGTGCATCAGCATAATAAAAGAAAATAGTATTTATGAATAGTAAAACTGCGCAAAGTGTAGTTGATAAAATGCAAGATTATGACAATGATGTTTCATCATTATGATAAATCCAAAATACTCAACAAAATACAGTGAGTAGCGAAAGCAAGTGAACTGGATGGGTTAATATGTATGTATTGCAATCCTTTCGAAGATATAATTCACGTATTGCTCACCGATACTTAAAGCAACGTTTTGTATAATCTTAAGCTCTCTCAGATATTGTGGTATCCTCATGCGTTGCAAATTTCCATTTCATGGTTTGACAGGGTCATAGAACAACGACAAAGTCTGACAACATCAAAGTCCAGTAATTAAGCGGTCATTGACTACCAAGCTATGAAGGTGACACATCGGGTTTATCATTCCTTTTTTAAATAAAACAAAGTAAGTGTGAGATATCATCGAAATTTTTTATTCGTTTAAAAGACCTCGTTATGTCATCAAATATCCGCCATGAATTCTCTGGGTAGAGCGCAAACGAAATGTATAATTTTTCTTGACTCTGGTGCATATATCAGGCTGAGTTTGACCGATGGTTTTGAGCAGACCATACCCTCAAATCGCTGGTGCAGAATGCCTAATGTGACATACCCTGTTGAAACCATATACCGTTGATTTCCAGATCATCGATTTCAAGTAAAAAAAAACATACTGTCACTGTTTCTCTTCATTCTTTTTTTTTTGTTTTGGGGAAACAAAATCTTTCAAGAACTACAAACTATTCTGTTATGAATAAAATAATAATTTTCCGACATAAAAAAATCCTTTTTTGATTCCTTTTTTACAAACAAGTTGCTTAATTTCCCTTTTTTTAAGTCAGCTTGTGCTTGTGGCTCGAACAACAACAAAAACGACTTAGTTGTTGTTGACAATTAAAGGTTGTTAACTTATAGCAGTCGACGACGAATGCAAATAATGAAGCCTAAGGACAAAAACAACAATTGCCACGTGGAAAAAGAAATTCTAAAAAGGAAAAAAAAAAATAAAAATAAAAAATAAAATAAAAATGATACAAATATAAAAACAATGAAAAAATGAAATAAAGAATGAGTAGCGAAGAGAGTTAAGTCGAGTTGAGTTGACTGTAATAATTACGAAAATATTATCACAACTAGAGAAATAGAAATTGAGAATGAAATTTCAATAGAATGTGGAAAAAACTGGTAATAGTTGGAAAAAAGAAAAAAAAAAAACAAAAATAAACTGAATTCAAATTGTAACTGAAAATTAACAATTGAAAGAGAGATTGAATCTGACTGCAAACAAACAATATAGGAGATCTGTTTTATATTGCAATTACAAGGCAAACACAAGGAAAGAGTAGAAGAGGGGAGGGTCTGAGAGACAGTAAAATATAAATCCTACAAAAACAATGCACTAAGTTTAGAGTACAACATTGACAATGTTAGTAATTCCTGTAGAGATTTGGGAAAAAGTAATTCGTTGTAAATTCTAATCAATAATGGCGCCTTAAATAGATTTCTTTTCAAAAAGAATATGGCTACCAAAACACGGATGGTTGTCATCTGGTCAGTGCACGAAAAATTCAAATATTTTAGTATGTTAAGGGTACACACTCGATTTGAATTACTCATGCCGTACGAACGCCATCGCTTACACACTTAGAATAACTCAAATTCTAGAATAGACATCAAGCATGATTCGCGTACTTCTAATATTGACAATTAGTGGCCCTTTGCCCGATTCCAAGGAAATTTTGCAAAAGCTGTACTGAGGTTACAAAAACCATCATTGAGAAGTTCATGCTACGAACAGAAAAGTCGCAATGATACTTTAGAAAAAAAATGTTGCACATGTAACAGCATTAAAGTCAAAGCAGCGCAAAGTCTTGGGGAAAGGTATCGGACAAGCTATGACAAAAAGGAAAGATATTCCTCTGCAAAAAGCGTGATGTGGAAAGAATCGAATTTCAAGTGCTAGAAGAGAGCAGTACTAACGTTTTACAAATCGTTTACGACCAATCCAGACTAGATTATATTACACCCTCTTAACTGAGTGTTTATGTAAAAAAAAAATTATGTTACATCCCTAAAACATCTTTGTATTTTCAATGCTAATTCTGTATTAAGAGAATTACCCGAATTAATTAATATCGAAATTACTGATGTAGTAAAAGTTAGACGAGAGTTTCTATTGAAAAGTCGTAGTAATATTTCCTTAAATTAAGCTTTTTCTTCATTCATTGTATTTTAAATACACGTACATATATACGACGATTTCATACATCGCCAAATGGCTTGGTATGATAACAGTATTCATCCAAATTAATTAAAGTGGGGTTAGGGACTGAGTGTACGTTCTCATTACGAGAAAAACTATAGGGAGTAGAAGTTTACTACAAGTTAAAAAATAAACCAAAACAAAAAGAATAAAAATGGGTGATGGAGAGGAAAGGGAAGCATAAAATTAAAAAAATATAATCGCGGCAATAGTAAAAGACTATGAAGGATGCAGTGCGTATTCGTACTCCCTCTACAACTTCATTCATATTTTCATATACAAATAAATAAACACTCATTTACACACATGCAGGCACACAAATACATGCCTATATATGTATGCAGACGCAGTGATAATAAAGCCAACCGAGAAACTATCGTTTGCGGACATTCTAAGGAAGGTAAGGAATGCCCCGGAGCTTAAATCAGTTGGCGAGGATGTCCAGCTTGTGAAGAAGACACAAAGGGGCGAAATCCTTCTGGAGTTTAGAAGATCGGCAGAGGTGGCTACGGAGTAAGCTAAGGAGCTTATTGGCCGAAGAGATAGAGGTCAGAACAATAACTGAGGAGGCTACATTCGAACTCAGATACCTGGATGAAGTAACAACTGAGGAGGAAATAAACGCCGCATGGAGGGACCAAATCGGGGAAATACAACCGTCGGCTGTCAAGACGATCAGGAACGTTCCACGAGGTACTAGGACGGCGGTAATCGCAATCCCTATGAAGCTGGCAGGCAGGGCAGAGGAAGTTGGTAAACTGCGTGTAGGGTGGACAGTTTGCCGCTTACTGAGAAAGGTAACCCCAAGGAGATGTTACAAGTGCTTGCAGTTCGGGCATGTAGCAGGAAAGTGTAGCAGTAATAGTGACTGGTCCAAACACTGCTTCAAATGCGGAGGGCAAGGTCACATTGCCAAGGCTTGCGACCGTGACCCTCACTGCCTTCTTTGTAGAGGCGATCCGGACGCGGACGCGAAGCATATCACGGGAGGACATAAGTGCGCACACTATCTAGCGGCACGACGGAAGTTGACATACCCAGGTAAATGAGAGTCCTGCAGTTGAACTTGAACCATTGCGAAGCGGCGCAGGAGCTACTTAAACAGACGGTGCGGGAGCAGAGGATAGACTTGGCAGTACTGAGCGAGCACTACAGAGCACCTGAAAACCAACGTTGGATAGCCAGCAAATGCAATAGGGCTTCGATGTGGTCCTGTGGTAAATTCCCAATGGGAAATGTCGACGGCAGGTGGGAGAGCTTTGTGAAATGCACCGTTAATGGGGTACATTTCTTTAGCTGTTATCTTCCCCCTAGCCTATCAATAGAAGACTATAGACGCAGAATAGATGACATCGTTAAGGAAGCAAGGCACGTGAGACCTGTGGTAATTGCCGGGGATTTCAATGCTTGGGCTGTGGAATGGGGCTCGGCATTCACTAATCCCAGAGGAGAATACCTACTCGA
Organism: Sarcophaga carnaria; assembly: GCA_958299815.1. Lineage (NCBI taxonomy): Eukaryota > Metazoa > Arthropoda > Insecta > Diptera > Sarcophagidae > Sarcophaga > Sarcophaga carnaria. The sequence continues at coordinate 98,690,589 of OY283149.1, read as the reverse complement.
CGCACTTGCAACATTGGATGTTGTTTTACTTAATAGTGGTGATAGGGATACATTCTCGAGAAATGGACGCTGCTCTAAAATTGACCTGACATTCGTCAGCGACTCACTGGCGACCTCATCTACCTGGTTGGTGTCTGACATCTACACACATAGCGATCATCACGCTATCATTTTTGAGATCCGGGAACGCTCTACGGGACACAACGTTCCTGCCGCACCGCCGAACCCTCTTTGGAAGGACTCCACCTTTGACAGGGAAACCTTTGTCCTCGCATTGGAGGATATTCGGTTATTCGGCAACGCGAATGACAAGGCGACGGAACTTATGCGCTCCATAACGGAGGCTTGCAACGTTTATATGGCAAGGAGGCGTAATATGTCTGGGAAGAAACACGTCTACTGGTGGAACGCGGATATAGCGGATCTGAGGCGTAAATGCAACCGCGCACGGCGGCTATTCCAAAGGGCCAGAGGCCGGGATGAATTTGCAGAACTGCGTGAAAGATATAGAAGGTGTAGGACCAGCCTTAATGGGGCCATTGCGCTCAGCAAGAGAAGATGCTACAGGGAAATGTGCGCCGATGTGGACGAGAATCCCTGGGGAACTGGATATAAGGTGGTGATGAGAAAGCTGAACTGCTTCCGACCACCAGCAACGTCATGTGCAGCTAAGCTGCAATCAATCGTTGCGGACCTTTTTCCGCGCAAAGCCGAAATTACATACTGCGTTCGGGATATACGGTCACCGGAGGAAATCCCAGAAGTCAGCAGGCAGGAATTGGAATCAGTCTGTGGGGAAATGAAACTTAACAAAGCACCGGGGATCGACGGGATCCCAAACATTGCACTTAAGGCGGCCATTGAAAGTAATACTGAGCTGTTTAGACAAGTTTTTAATGCTTGTATTCAGGAGAGGACGTTCCCTAGGATATGGAAGAGACAGAGACTGGTTCTAATTCCGAAGGGTAAAAACGCGCAGGATGCATCGGGCTACCGCCCGCTCTGTATGATCGACACAGCTGGAAAACTTTTGGAGAGGATAATTTGTAGGAGACTGGAAGCATTCCTGGGGGCAGAAGGCTTGTCGGATCGCCAATTTGGTTTCCGAAAAGCCCGTTCCACAATAGATGCAATAGAGATGGCTATGACAATAGCAAAGGATGCTATCAGTGGTGAGCGCTGGCTGGAGGGCGATAAGGAGTACTGCGCTATCATCACCCTGGACGTCAAGAACGCATTCAACTCTGCGGATTGGGATGCCACTTTAACAGCCCTAGATGGAAAGGATGTACCGAACTACTTGTTGGAACTTATTAAGGACTACTTTAAGGATAGAGTGCTCTTATATGACACAGATGATGGCAGGAAGACATATGCGGTATCGGCGGGGGTCCCGCAAGGTTCCGTGCTGGGCCCAATACTATGGAATGTCATGTATGATGGTGTACTGGGGCTTAGATTCCCTAGAGGTACACAGATCATTGGTTTTGCGGACGATATTGCCCTGGTGATAAGGGGAAAACATTTAGATGAATTAGTGAGAACATGTAACACTGCGGTTGGTATGGTCAGGAACTGGATCACGGGAATAGGTCTCAAACTTGCTGATCACAAGACGGATGTACTACTTGTAAGCAGTAGGAAGAAGATGGAATTTATTACAATAACAGTAGGCGACCAGCGCATAACATCAAAGCAGGCGATTAAATATCTGGGAGTAATGATTGATAACAGGCTCACGTTTAGGGAACACCTGATGTACGTCGGTGGAAAGTGTGCGGCGACATCATGTGCACTTGCCCGATTAATGCCTAACCTTGGAGGCCCAAAACAGGAGAGGAGGCGGTTACTGATGAAGGTAGTGACTTCGATCGCTATATATGCGGCCCCTATATGGGCCGGGGCCATGGATAAGAGGACCTATAGAGCAGGTATAGAAACGGCCTACAGGAGATCAGCACTCAAGGTGATTTCTGCCTTTCGCACGGTGTCTACTGATGCAGCATTGGTGATTGCGGGGATGATGCCCCTGAGGCTAGTAGTGGATGTAGAGAGGAGGAAACATGACACAAGGAGGGGAATGGATCTCCCCAGTCCTGTTCAGTTAGTGGATGACGCTATGCATAGATGGCAGCATGACTGGGTCAATTCAACCAAAGGAAGGTGGACCCACAGACTCATACCGAGCATAGGCGAATGGACCAAAAGGAGACACGGTCAGGTGAACTTCTACCTGACACAGTTACTAACCGGCCATGGATGTTATAGAGCATATCTCTATAAGTATGGCCATGATGTAGACGAGGCATGCCCAGAATGTCCCAATGAAAGGGAGACGGCGGAGCACGTTTTCTTTACTTGCCCGCGATATGTTGTTCAACGAAATTGCCTGGAGAGGACAGTAGGATTCCAGGTAACGCCCGATAACATAGTTAACCTGATGTTAACCTCATGTGACAATTGGAACGCAGTATGTGTTTTCGCATGGAAGGTGTTGACGCAGCAAAGATTGGCTGAGAGAGCAAGGTCAGCAGAATTTGAAGGCAGCACTCGCTGAATCTCCACCCCCCCGAAGTAATACTTGATTGTGGTCCCGGGGGGGGCAAATGGTTGAAAGTGTGACGAACTAGGTTGGGTTTAGTACGTATGCGTTTAGCAAGCCGAGAGTAAGTCTTGCGGCGAATCGTGCACATTGGTAGGCCGGGCTACCAATGTCTTTCGAAGATTCCCAACCTGTAGCTCGTAAAGCTATAAAAAAAAAAAAAAAAAAATATGTATGCATGTATAGAGGAAAAGGAAACGGAAGTAAGAGTGGCAATTTGAGAAACAGTGCATTGAATGCATTTGCATCGGCATTTTTGCCAACCAAGAAATGAAACTCCACCATTTTTTTTTTCGTTTCATTTGCATTTGCATTTGCCCTCGCATTTGACTGAGTTGCAGGAAAGCTTGCCAGCATTTTAGCGCCTGCGTGTGAGAAAGGTGTTAAAATATGCAAAGTTTCGCATATATAAACAATAAGTATTGTAAATGCGAAAACAAAAAAAGCGAAGAACAGAAAAGCAAGTTCACTGTTTTTATTATGTGCATAATCAACGAAACCAACATAGCGTAATATTCATTAAACCGACATGATAGATTTGAATTTAAAGTATAAAAAACAAAGAAAGTTAAATACAATAATTTAATAGAATAATGCGACCAACTACTGCAATAGGCAACTGGTAAGGCAGACAGTAGACAGAGATCGAAACTATCGAAACAGAACATTGTTAGCAAAATAAAGTGAGTTTTTATAAATGGCTATAAATTTTAATTTTTTATATTCGCCTCCAATAATTACGTAATTTACGGCTGTGGTTATTTATGGATTTTCAAGTTCTAGTGCCTTTTTCAATAGTGGATTAGCTTTTGAAAACAATATTTTATTCCTTTGCCTTTCCTTTGAGGTACCTTAGTACTGCAACCACACATTCAAAAGCACTTCACTTTAACTTAATTGGGTATCCATACAACTTCTCCTCCATACATATTGCCCTGATAAATGTCCAGATGCTGCTCGGTGTCAACCACAATGACAATTCCCTGCCGAGCACCTGATATGCGCCTAAGTGTTTCCTTTTGTGATGCATTAATGCCCCAATAACACTCATTATTATCGTTACAGAATTTATATGTAGGGCTCGAGACAATTTCCACTCTGAATAAAGGTACACGAAGTCTACCGCGTCCTGTCAAAAATTCAAGTATCAACCTGTGTTATTTCTTGATAGCCTATATTGTTCTCTCAAAACGCCGGTTACCAACCTCGGGTTAATTCTGGATAGTCTGATTCTTAACTCAGATCTCCTCTAATTCACCAACAGAAGTTGCTTCAAACCCCCATGATTTCCCTCCTTTTAACTTTTCTTTCGTTGAGAATACATACAAACATAATTCGCCATTATAACCCTTCAGTTGGGATTACGACCTAGCTTCTTAGACCACTAAAGTTGTGTGTGTTAATTTCTAGACATGAGTGGCGGGACCTACAGTTTAAATGCGATTCCGAACGACAGGTTTTTGAGAAATTTTTCATTGCAATTTTATTTACTCTCAGAGTTTTTGTCAGAAATCTGCTGAGAGGAAGTCGCCAAAGAAATTTTTTTTTCATATTTCGTTTTGATGTCTGGCCTTACGTCTGATAAGCCAACACTCTACCTACAGCGGCTTCAATTTCGTTGAGAATACCTTTCCAAATACCAGCTCCCCAGCTCTTCTGCTTGCTTATTGTTGGGAATTCCTAACCACCCGGTTAAGCTTCCCAGACGGGCCTATACTATCTTCGATTTAACCTCATAAAAGCCGAGTACTAGAATGGCGGCCTGACTGTCTGATAATTTTGTTATGGAACGTCTTTCGCACCTCCGATTTAAGTGGAATTGAATAAATTTTTCGATGGCATAGACTTCCGTTTGAACATAATCACGAGTTTTCCCCTATATTCAAAAAATTTCCTTCCTGGGGCCAAGATCCGTTTCATCTTTCATCCTTCTTGTGGGGCTCAGTATATATATATAACCCATGCCATCAGTAAAATTTGATTATTTAAAATCATGGAAAATTGGACATTTCGATGCGCTCCACCCAAAGAAGCCTGGACTCTTATATTCTACCCATGATGGCATCAATTGGACTTTAAACGAATAAAAAATTTCGATGTTTCACTTTGTTCCATTGAAATTTAAAGATTGGAAGCTCTTAAAAAGACCCTGTATTAAGATTGCAATTCTGAAGCGGTTGGCTGGTTACATTTTTACTCTGACATTTGAGGTCAATAAAAAAACACTAAATGTCAAGGCTACGGAGAAAAGGAGATCGTGGATAATAGAGATTCGCCGTCATTAAATTTAAGCTGTTCTATAGATTCAGATCATAGAAAGCTAAAGACTGGAATATATTTTATGTGACACAATTGTGTTGTGCTTTTTGCGTTATTTTGGAGGAATATATTTCGCATTAACTTTGAAGATTTTTTTAGTAGTCTGGATAAAAGGACTTTTACAAGTATTTTCTTTGACTGGCTAATATTCTTGCAGAGTCTAAGAAAATTGGATTCAATTGTGCAGATGATTGTATTTAAAATTTAGAAGATTTCTTTTAAAAAATTTTTACAATTTTCCTACTCTTGAAAGGATTTTCTACGACAGGCTATTAGTTTCTATTAAACGGAAAATTGCAGCGAAAATAAGTTCAAATGGTATGTGAAGATTGTTGTCAAATTCAAGAAGATTGTTGTGAAATCATTGGAAGAAGCATTAAAGTAGCAAAAGCAATTCAATTTTGAGTAATTCATTGAGTAATACACCCTACACAGCATGTAATTTTTAACGTTTATGAGCTCCTGCTCAATAAATATTAATCACATCGGAAGCATTTTTAAAAACATGTCATGTCGCCCAGTTGCTTTATTTTTATTCTGAACCGTAGGTGGAAATCTTTAAAAGACGCTTCATGTTTCACCATAAGTGTGCACGATTCAGCATCGGTGGCGTCTACATACTAAACCCAGCCTATATCTCCTTCAACTACTCTCCCTTCGTAGGACTGGCGTTAGGTATTACTATACAGAAGGCTGGTAAGCTTTTAAGCCTTTTCACATTCACAAATTTTGTCCCTGTATCCCCAACCTTCGGAGTTTCGGTATAACTTTAGATATAGGCTGCCTGTAATGGTTCTATAGAATTCTAAAATTCAACGTCTCCTTTATAAGCTGATTTGACCTTTGATTAAATTTTGGGCAGCATAGCAGAATATGGTCAGCACCTTTATCCTCATTCACTTAGTTTTAGCATATAAGGGAGCTATTATGTCCAAATTTGTGCAGGTAATTTCTGGGATTCCACACAACGACAAGTTTAGAGAATCATTCGATTCGCACTTTGGCGTAATGCACTGATGCTTTATTGAACTGTGCTGTGCTTGATACTGTATTGGACATTTTTAACAACACAACCAACAAACTAGTAATCCTAGGCACCTTAATGAATGCATTGAAACTTTTGATTACGTCGACAATACTTCTTTTCTCTCGTACCATCGCAATAAAATTTAGAAAAATTATAACTGAAATTGCCTTTGAGATTTTGAGTACGCCGTATATGTTATTGTGCTCAATTAAAGTTAGGTAGACCTAGCGCCGGAATCACGTACGGTTGGCCTTAGAATCATATCAATAAAACAGAATTTCAGCGATTTAAAACTTCCCAATATATTGCATTCTCTATAAACTCTCTGAACATAGCGGACATCAGGAGTTTCACAACAGTTTTATTCTAGGGACGTTAGGCATTAATCAAGCTGCCTTATGTATGGCATGAAAATAACTACAGGACTATAACTAAATGTCTGTGCTTTCATTATAGCTTAGAAATATGGCTCGTCAAGACCAGTGTAATCGGCTGTTCTATACGAGATCCCAAGCTGAAATGTTGTTGTCGTATTTTGCAGAGATGCACTGCTGGTTGGCATGGGAGACAAAACTTTCTTACTCCTGCATAAAAGAGCATTGCCATTCTCTGCCTGACTCCACTTTACTTATATGTACGTGTGTCAAGTGCTGTATAGCTCAGTCACATACACTTGAGAACATCGTGCTGGAAGCAAAATTAGTGTGGTCATTCAGGCTTTAGCTGTTTGAAAACTTTTGGAATGAAACGTTGATTTTATGGTTCCGAAAGTCATGCTTGGTTTCAATAGGCCTGTTAGTTACTACGGATGGGTCAAAAGTTAATGGGTACAGAATAGTGGTGCTTTTCGAAAAAAATTGTTTGCAGTATGAAAAACATTTCAGACCGTAGTTGACCCGCTCCTTCCCGTGTAGATTTTATGTCGTGAATAGTTAGTTACTGTAACTACTCTCTTCTGGTCGAATTGTTTTATGTTGGCCTTAGGAACACAGTAATATTCTTCGGATCGACGAAGTAAATGCCATCACTAAACCAATCTGCGAATCTGTAATGTTTATGGGCTCATCATGCCCGCGAGTTTCACTCTGCGACAGAATGCCACCGCTACTGTCTCACTATTTCTCTTGACAGAGTATGTAGCCTCTGAGTTTCCACAGTTTCGTTGCGAAACATTTCTCAAAATCATTGATTTTATTCTTTCTAACCAGGGCTCATCTAGGGAAAATCACGTGCCCACTCGATTTGTCAGATCAGATTGCTTACGGTTATATTCCATTTTGATAACCATTGCCTTCGGAGATCTAATTCTCACTAGTCAGAACAACGACCTTAACAGAGCATCTATACCAATGCAACTGAGCTGTGTCTAAATTTGTTCTGCCTGTGTAAACAATGTCCCGGCTAGTGTTCAGTAATACATTTGATAAACGAATTTGAAACCGAAAGATAGGGCTATTAAACTCTGTTTTTTCTTAATAGTTTTTAAGAAATTATTGAAACAAGGAAATTATAGTTCAATTATTTAAAATTGGGCACTGAAAACAATGACCGCGAAGACCAAACTTTTTACGAAATAAGAGGACCGAACGACTAGTGGGATAATATTCAACTAATTTATTACTTCTACTTACTATCATTTCTATATACTTAATTCTAACTGTGCAAATCTATTCAGCAACTCCGTTGCTTATTTATTTACTTATTTATTACATTCTAAATGGCTTTTGGACTTAAAATTTACTTAACATTAGGGGATTTCAATATTACTTATTATAAAAAATTCATTATTGTTAAAAATAAAAATATATAAAATATAAAATAGATATTGAAATGATCCAACAAGCTATTTAAAGTCTCTGAGTCTAATAATCACAATCTTAAAATGTAAGATCGAAATGATAAGCATTCGAAGCGATGTAACCTCTTCGAAGTCTATCACATAATTATTTGCGAATAATGATTAGCAATCGAAAAACTCCTGCCCAGAGTATTGTAAACCGAAGGTAGACTTAAGGTAAAATTAGCCGAACGTTCACGGAACTTACGTTCGATTTTATCATATGAAAGGCACTGAACACGATTTGCATTATTTTCCTATGATATAAACGAACGTACGGCTTGTTACGTTCCGTGAACGTTCGGATAATTTTACCTTTAAGCTGCATTAATACTGTCAAGTTCAGTATTATTATATGAGGAAACAATTTGGAAGCCAACCGGCTCAATACACAAACAAAGTACATTTTCAAAATGTTGGCTGGTTGGCTGGTGTGAATGAGACGGTAGAAAGGGCTGAAATGAATATGAGCCGATAAATGAATTTTCACAGATATAGATGAACTTTATATGGCATTTTCATTCTTTTTTCCTGTGTTTGTGAGTCCCTCTCTCTGTCTGGTTAGGACAATGGCATGATATACGAGAATATTGTGGAAGAAAATATTTGTTTGCTTTTTTTTTCTCTACAACTACAATTCTATTCGATTTCACGGTTATAGGCTTTGCGTCAATGAAAAACGAAGTTTGGATTCCATAAAAAAGAACATTATAAAATAAAATATGAGAACAGTTTTTCATTTTCAGTTGTTGATGTAGAATATTCTTTATTATTCCTTTTCGCTTCTTTAAGGACTAAAAAATAAAACATTTTGTTTTGTTTCCGATCTTTTTGCCTTTTCTTTACTCATGTCTAATGACTGCTTTCGATTCACTCTATTGAAAAAAGCGTTAGGACTTACAATAGTTCCATGTCCTGTCCGCTTAAAAGGTTTCCAGTTTTAAGTGGCATGTATTAGTTTTGTTGCCAGTGTGAATTACCTTTATAAAACTATTTAAAATACCGGTTTGTTTTAGCGTTTATGTTCTGGACTTTAAATACTTTTATTTTTTTCCCATCAAAACAGTTCATATTACAACGCTCTGTACAGCCACTTGAGTTTTTAAAGGAAAGAAAAGAAAGATTGGACTTCAAACATTTTAAATTTGTTTTTAGAATTTTTTCTTTTGGTCAAGTGTTCTGAGGTTTTACTGCAATAATTATATCCTTAAGAATCGAATTTGGCTTCATAAAGTTTTTCATTTGAATTTTCCTAATATTTGAGAAGAAAATTTTATGGCCAACTAGAGATGTAATTCTTCTTCCGTGTATTATTTATGCATGATAGAAAAGCAAATTTGTTGACTATTTTTGATTTGTTGTAGAGTTTGAGGCTTACATTTCCTAAAAGATGTCTAAATTAAAATAACCCTGAGTAATACATCAACTCCGACCTGACATAATGGTATCAGGACAGTCTTTCAGAAACAGAAATAAACAGACTCAGACGATAAAATATCCGAACCATTCGCCGGTGCTTTAAAACTTCCCGGACACGACAATCGATTTCTGATGGATAAATTATGATATTGTGATAATATCAGGTCTTCCAACAAGGACTTCCGAACTTTGACAGTTAATAACGACCAACTTGTGGAAGCTACATCTATTCAGGCTATAGACCGTAGATGACCATAGACAACGATGTGTGTTCGCTGTGTTCTGCAATGAGGTGCATTTCCGAATGTACGCAACAAACAAATATTTTGGAATTTAAAGCGATTCATGTGAGATCCAAGACCATCCAATGTATCCCATCAAAAGTCACTGTTTGGTAGATTTTGGATTGCTGGCGTAATCGCTCTATGTTTCTTTAAGAACGACGTAGGCCTAACTATCTATATCAACGACCTATGGTGCGGTCGATGATTAATCCGTCTCGTTCGGGTTAACACGCCAGGTACATACTATGAGCACATGAGACTGATGACCCCAGTAATCGTGAGCAAAAATTTTTTCGTGACTTCAATCCTAAATTAACTTCCTTTCAAATTGCCCCAACACGATATTGACCGCTTGTAACCACTACAGTGGTGACGGAATCTCCCCTTATGGAGTTCTCCGTGTGTGACACCCTTTAGTAAGAACTGTCTTTTGAGATTTGTAATTTTCCGAAAACCTTTTTTTTTTGAAAATCTTTTAACCTGCGTACGTCTAAAGAAGCAGAAGCAATAAAGTTGCCTGTAGAAACAGCGTTCGCGTCTCTTTGGGCACGATTAAATCTCTCAATCCACTGATTGTTGGCTGTTCCTATCTGTCTGGCGTGAAGTAGTGAACCAATACCCTTGACTTGTTCACGAAACCATTCAAAAACTTGGAGTTATTACAGTGTCAAATAGAAAATCAAATTAATAATTTTTGCAATGATTTTTTGCTCTACACAAACAAACAATTGCGGCAAACATCATGCAAAGGGTTTTTCTTCTTCAGATTTAAGAACTGACTGGAAAATCTGAGTGAACCAAAAATATGAGTTTAGTAGCATGTCTCAAGATCGGTTTGTACAACGTTTAAATGTTCTCTGTTCGTATTTCATAATCTGCTTCAATTTTGATTGTTTAAAATTCTTGTTGTTTTAATTGCAGTTTTTTTTGTGTTTTTAGGCAAAAAATTGTTAAAGGGTGTCTGAGTATCGTTTAGAAATAATTTTCTCTGTTATTGTTCGTTAATTGAATTCGCTTATAGGAACCAACAAAAATAAAAAAGAAAATTCAAAAAATTTAATTGTTTTTATAATTGAACCATAAATGTCTGAGAATTGAAACATTTCTCTCTCTTTTTTTGTGTCTTTTTTTAATTTTTCCTTATTTATTGCCTGTTTTTTTCGATTATTGTTTTGAGCAACTGACATAAAGCCTCCTCATGCAGGATAGTTGAACAGTATTTAACTGTTGAAAAACAAATTTTTAAATTTAAATTTTCAATTTAATTTTTTTTTTAAGTGTACGTGGAGGAAAGTCAGATTTCGGTTGTAAATTACAAAATCAAGGAATTTTCCTTAAGCATTGAAATTTCTCGATAGATGGGGAAAAGATCACAGGCAAAAAAGTCGGTACACTGAAATAATTCGTATTATTACAACAACACCTAAAAAAGAAACAATATTTGCCAAAACCCTAACATTTTCATGTTATACAATGTCATCGTATTTAAAACGTTGGTTTTTCCTTACGCACTTTAATTAATAGCTTTGAATGCAGAAGCACTTTATATTAGCCCGTCATTCACACTGTTTTCTTACGAATAATTTAGCAATTTGGCTTATTTGCCTAGTAATTAATATTAAAATCAAATTGTATGAATAGTACATTACAGAGGAAAATGTCCAATCATTGCTGAAGAATACGAAAGCAAACCTTACCTACTGGCTACTGAACTATATTTCTCCACGTCGTAACCGCTAGCAACATTTGTGAACTTGGCAATGTAAATGAAGGACAATGATGAGAAATTTTCATATATACCGTGCAAACAGACACAGAATCAAAATAAAGAAGCAAAACAAAAGTAAACAAAAATGTCAATAGCATGTTCTAGCATGTTTACTTTAATGTATCCTTTTTAATGGGCTCACTCACGGAGTGAGTAACTACTTTTTTACTTAACTGATAGTAGGTTACGCCAGTTATTGTACTGCTCTTTCTCCCTGTCGCTCCATTAATACGTAATTGATGTTGCTGCTGCTGTGTTTGTGGTTGTTGTTGGTTTTTGAATTATTATTACATACATAACATACATAATTGGTCATTACGACCTAGTTTCTTTTTGAATTATTATTATTTCTCATAATTTGTTTATTGCCATTGCTATGGTAGTACATAGTTGTTATTTGTAGCTGTATTGTTCCCTATTCTCATTTCATTTCAATCCATTCCACACAATTCCATTTTTGTTATTTATACATGGATTTACTTAATATTGCTGTCGTTGTCGGTGTTTGTGTTGAGTTATCTTTGTGTTGTATAAATGAACATCACAGAGGGAAAAGCACATTTAAAAACATCAAACAATAATAATACCAACAACAACAATAACAACAACTATAAAAAAGGATTCCTTTCTAAGGCATAAGGTAAATGAAAACTAAAATAAATTTCTATTATGACACAAATATGATGATGACGATGAGGATAACGACAACGAAAATTATGATAAAGAACTTAATATTTTTATATTCAACTGAACGAAACACACGACCCAACTGGGCAAGTCTAATCATTACAATGCATTCATAAATATTCAACTTTAATGTTTACTTTTCTTTTTTGTAGGGGTGTGTGTGTTAAGGAGTATCATAAAGTAACTGTAGGTTGTTATTTACATCCACGTAGTAGGGAAATGGCAAATTTGTCTCCTGTTGCAGTAAAATTTCAGTCGTTTGTGTAGATTTAAAAGAATTTTGTCGTTATTTCGACAGTGCATTTGAAATTTGAGAGAATAAAGGTCAAAGTATCGCATTTTATTTTTTTCGTTTATTTATTACAACATTTATTACAAATTGTATCTAATTATTACACGCTAAGTAACTTAGACCTTGTAATCGGTGTAATGTACCAGACCGGAGTCTCTGGTGGGAATCGAACGCACTGCCATCACCCTAGTAACGCTAGTCTAGCACACTACACACACAAGTAACGCACTTAAACAGTGTTTCACTTCAGGATTTCTTTATCATACTTTATCATACATACACAGAAATTGTAATTTCCCGTTTCTCTCCATGTGAACACATTCCTTCCTTCTTCATTTTATGGCTTACATACTTTTAAGCCTCTGCATTCTAAAGCTTTTCATTAATTAATGGCTCTGGGTATCAAAGAAAACTGAATTTTTTTTTCTTGTAAAACTTTTACAAAATTTTTGTTTCCATTACGATTCTGTTCAATTCAGTTTTCAATTGTCCTCTACATGGCCATTCATTATGATTTAAAGATGAGTCGTATCGTATTACTGGAACTTTTCAACTTCTATTGCTTTTGCTTAACGATTGGCTTGGAACTTCATTATCTGTGGATGGTTCAATCATTCTAAAGGGGAGCCCACATGGATTTCGAATTCAGGTTAAATTTGAGGATTTCAAATTTCTTCCATTTCGTTTATGCCATAATAAATTCAAGAAAAACAAAAAGTAATACAAACAATAATAACATCGAGTCAATTGCCTGACTGCAATTGTTTTAGAAGAATTTTAAAGAAAAATCATCTTGCTGTTGATGTTGTTGTTGTTTTATATTCAGTTTTATAAGCTTATATTACTTGTATAGATAAAAATATGTGAGCTCTATTGGTTCTCCTCTGAGCTCCTATTCTTTTACTATTAATATCTGGAATATATCACAATGCTTGTAATGATGGTGATGATGAAGATGATGCTTGTTTGTATGCCCTACAATAGGTAAAGCATGTATTGTACTGTATATGACACAGAGATTCAAATGTAGATTCACTTGATATATGAAGCATTCCCATCATGTGACAAGGCACAGTTAGGGATTCAGATGCAGTCCAAAGAAAATTTCGAGTTCAATTTGATCTCCTTACAAGTGTATTCGTTTTCACATTTTTTTCCTTTTACAATCTCGCGTCTGAATTAAGAAATACTGCTGCAGGTATTCAAGAAACAATTCCAAAAACATCATTGTGGTGCAGTGTATCACTGAGTCGTAGTTGATGGCCTTTAATAGTCCTTCCTGTTATTTTTAGATTTCGGTTTTGAAAACGAGCATTTAATAAAGATTTTTCTTCAGTTTGTTCACTTCTTGAAATTATATGGGCATTAAATTTATTTCCGTAAACAAATAACAGTTGTGGTTAAAAAATTAGTAGGGATTTTCCTACACAGCTAGTCACTGCATTGATCGAGTATATGGTGGGACTTCACAAAGACACATTAATTGTTGTACACTTGAGGCACTTTTTACCAAAAGGATAAGTTTAATAGGCAGGCTTTTGCAATTAGAGATGTGATTCATCATACAATTCGGTGATTCGACATACAACGCCTTCTTTGAAAATGTAGGGGAATAAACTTTTTTCAACGAATTCGAATGAGAATGCAATTCGTAGAGTACTTTATAAATTTCTGCAATGCAAATTACACATGTTTTCCATTGCCGCTATCAGAAACTGGCTCTATCAGGCCTGGTTGGATTGATTTACGGCGCTGAAGTATGGTGGACGTTGAACAACTACCGACTGATATGCAGACTCGTATGCAGTCAGGTGTGGTGATTATACTTTGTTCCACCCGAACATGGGCTAAGGGCTTATTTACATACATAATTGATCATTACAACCCTCTAGGCAGAATTACGACCTAGTTTCTCACACCACTTATGTTGTGTGCGTTAATTTTTATATATGAGTGGTGGGACCTACAATTGACTCCGAACGACAGATTTTTGAAAAACTTTTCATGTCTGACCTGGGCTTATTTTGCCACACACAATTGGCTTCCGTCTGACATTTTAATAAAACAGAGAACTAAGCTAGTGGCCATAAGGTTCAATGCAATTAACCATAGATCGAGCTTTAAAAAAACTTCATAATTCTAGCTTGTGTATCACTTTTAATACATACTTGTAGTAAGTACGTGGAATTGTCACGATTATTGATAAATTTTGTTAGAAAATTTTAATATTTTAATTCACTTTAATAAAACAATTTATTTACTATTAAATTTTATTATCACTGTTATAAAATTTGCGCCAAAAATTTTTGACGATGTACATTGGCATGGTTTTTTACATAAAAATCAAGCACTTCATGTCAGCTTGCTTTTAGTTTTTTCTAAATGGAAATAATTTGACGTCTAGCACCCTGCTTTGTGGCGATTTATAAGTTTCCAATTGCTTAGGTAGGACAGCTTATTGTCACTCGCATCAGTAACATTCTCAGTTCAGGGCTGGCTGAAACCTGATGGTACAAACCATTCTTGTGATTCGTTAAAAATATTTGTTGTCAATGTCATGTGAGGTAAAAAAGTTTAATGTTGCATTAGAACATCGATTGTGTCAATAACAATTTTCTCTCTTTGATTCCTCTCTGATTTCCCGGATACGGGTTTCCCCAAATACTGCTGTAAATAGTTGCTACGCACATAGCATGTACTTGAATCTAAAACTGCCAATTCGACTTCGGTGGACCACGAAATTTATAAGGACCATCAAATTCAATTAGTTACTAATCTACAGCGACAAAATTAAATATGAGTTGAAAAGGTAATAAAACAAAACAAAAGAAAAGAAAACATAAATCAATACCAAGCATTACTCCGTAAATCTCTTTATGAAGCTTGATTTATATAAATATCCTTAAATTAATTTCCCTGACAATCACTGTAAGTATTCCATCATTAAGTATCAAAAATCGCCATTTCAAAAAACCCATTTTCCACAATAAAACTTAAGAGTTTTTGAATTCTGTTGCCAAAAACTTTAATTTGAGATGTAAATATACCAAAAAGGAACATAAAAATATAAGATCATTATTTAAATATATTTTCTTTAATTTTCTTACCTTTTAGACGAACAAAAAATTAAATTTTTAAAAATCTTAAAAAGGATATATGGGCTGCTCTGAAAGTATGATAGCTACTCCCAAACTATTTATACAGTATTATTTCTTACATAAAACTACAAGTTGTGTGATAAAAGTTTTATGAAAATGGTTAAAATTTTCTAACAAAAAATTAAGATAAATATATATTTTTTTTTTTTTAGAAAAAAATCCTTTTCTTTCGAGTTTCAAAAAATTAAATTTTTAAAAATCTTAAAAAGGATATATGGGCTGCTCTGAAAGTATGATAGCTACTCCCAAACTATTTATACAGTATTATTTCTTACATAAAACTACAAGTTGTGTGATAAAAGTTTTATGAAAATGGTTAAAATTTTCTAACAAAAAATTAAGATAAATATATATTTTTTTTTTTTTAGAAAAAAATCCTTTTCTTTCGAGTTTCAAAAAAAGGCTTTAAGCATGATTATTAAAGGCTGCAAGACTTTCAGTTCATTTTTCGAAGAGGCGTAATAGGTGTAAATATGTATATCATTATCAAAGCGAATGATTCTATTATCTCATACGTACGTAGTTGACCGAAATATTATCATCTGTAATAAAATATGGGCCTAATGTTTGTCTCTCACGAGAGAAAGACTCTACATTTCAAGAAACAACTGCTAGCAATCTACGTAAAAATTGGTAATATTTTTTCATCCCAAACTACTAAAGGCAGTTTGTTCTGTTCCAAGTAGTACCATCTTTGGCGATAAACATCCTGTTGTCATGTTTGTTGCTGCCAATACTTTCTGCAGTTCATAAGACGAGCTTCTATTTTCTTCTTCTTCAAAGTCTTTAGCAGCAGGAATATTACATATATAATTAATATATAATCGGTCATTACAACCTTTCGATATAAATTGGAAATATCTGACCTGAGGTTTGAACCTTGGTCTCTGACGTCTAATAATGTAACACGCTACATACTAGACTACGACTACTTCAATCAATATCAACAACATATCAAGAATAGAAAATTCAATCTTTTCACTTTCATTCAACACTTAACTTTCATTTGCTTCTCAAATACCACAACTAATGTATTATTTACGATAAAACTTCACTTCACTTCTTTGAAATCTTAAAAAAATTACAAACACGACACCGAAAAATCTCTAGGAAAATGATACATAAGACAGAATTATGAAGTCTTTGAATTTTGTAATCCCTGTTTGAAATTTTCTCTTTTTATTTCGTTTAAAATAATGGCGATAACAATACTAACGAATTATAAAAATATCAGGCATTTAACTTCTGTATTAAAGTTATGTAGTCTAAAAAATAGAAATGCATCATTTTTGATACAAAGCTCGATCTACAGTTAAATTCTAGCCCAACCTGGACTCTTGAGCATGCTGAAATGCTGGACCAGAGGCGGTACAGAGCTAGAAATCTCGGACAGGTCATAGGTGTTCGGATTGCCTCAGTTAAACTAGCTAATTGCCACTTGTTTTACGGGAAGTCCGAATTTCGTTGTCCTTTGTTGAGGATAAGACAATGCTGGACTTGTATGGATCAAAAAAGGGTACGATTGTCTCCTATCCTCACATGACCAACTATCGCATAATTCCAGTTCTCATGGCTTACTGGCTTATTTCGCGACGATTCTCTCACATAAAATCTGCAAGAGCTTTGGGTGTGAGTAGAAGGATGAGACTGTCTGTCATCTTATGTGCCGGTGCCTGTCATGAAGAGGGGACTTCTCATTTTTTATCATCTGTGATAGAACTCTCCACTATTAAGAATGCGGCAGTATATTCTTATTATGGAGTGAGATTAGTTTCTTTTAGGTAATGTTGTATCCCTGGGTTGAATATTAATTGTGGAATTCAAACGGACCTAATTGTTGGCCTAATGTGGGACCTTGTCCTTAAAGGAGGGCCCGTCATCTATTCTAAGCAAACCTATGATGCACAAATCAAATGTCTGCCAAATCTATAAGCTTTCTTAATATTGGTAGAAGTTATGTTGTCATCTGTGTTACGTTGTATCAAGTCCAATAAGATTTGTAGTCCGGCTTGTGTTTTATATTCAAACATGTCTGTTGTAGCGTGTGGTTAGCTTTGACGCTGCTGCAAGAAAGGATTTGTAAAACAAAAATTTTTTTAATTTCGATCAGAAACTATCTTGAGGCTTAGTTAACGCAAAAGCTGTCATTACACATGAGCAGAAACTTTTGACCCATAGTTACAAATATGAGTCAAAAGGTCTGTAACAGTGTTTTCCTTCCTTGCAAATTTGCTAATTTCTTCTAAAAAGCAGATGCATTTTCTAAATCATTTATTTCCACTTCTCTGCTATATTTTTACTCTCAATTGTCAAAACTCTATATCCACATACACAGTACAACACACGTATTTGTACATGAACACAATCATTTACGAACATTTCGTTGTGTTTGCACATGCATTTCCATGATTTTCATACTCCTCTGGGATTATGCAGCTCCAACGTGTGTATTTCTGTCTGTCTGTTCCACTTGTCTCCTCTCCCTACTCAAGAGGTGTTACAAGAACAACTACAACAGCAACAACAGAGTAGCAATAACAAATAAAAAAGAATAATTTTATGAGGTATGTGATCTCTTTTTAGTGATTATTTGATTATCCACACTCGTATAGTGTAAAAAAAAAATGTTTTCGGAATTGTTTCTCCTCTTTTTTGTCAATTTTTTTCTTTCCTTTTTTGTATTTTTTTTATTTAAAAAATATTTTTTCAATTATCATGATTAATAAGAATTCGAAATGGAAGAAGAATCTACAACCAGTTATTAAATGTTGCCAATTGTGAGTTGCCGATTTCGAAGACGATGTTGATGATCATTTTTTAGATTTTCATTCCAAAGAAAAAAATCTTCCTTTCATTTAATTATCGTTTTCCGAACAATACATTATAAATGGCAGCAATTTTTCATTCAATTGAAAAAGATTTCTTTTTTGTTTCTTGTTTTCAATGTTCTTGTGAGCGTTAAAAATATTTCTTGAAATTATTTGGTTTGCCAAAGCACTACGTTTTTGTTATTGAACTCTAAGGAATGTTTTCTATGAGAACTTTCCAATGTTTTTCTATGAGAACTAGAGACTAAAAGCACACCTGAAATAGATTGATTTGCCACTGAAGTATATCATCAACATGTTCCATTGAATTCAACGTGAGAAACAAGTTTTAGTGGAGTTTAATAAACACGAAAAAGATTGTCAGGCTTATTTAAATACTTAGTAGTGAAGAAAAACGCACGTAGCTAACAAAGGCTAATACTTGGTTTAGAATTTGCCAAAGAAAAAACTGTCATATTTTATAATAATTTAAGGATACAGTAGTCATCTCAGTTTGTAGCAATGGGAGCATTAGTCTCTATTTCCTGCAGTCATTTTGAACGGCTGCTCAAGTAGTAGCTCCTACTGAATTTGAAAGCTTAAGATGGATAAAAATCCTTCATTCATCATTTTAGCGATTTTGTTATGAGATGCTTTGACTTCCGTGTCTAAATCACAAATCCTTTGAATCATTTAAACTGTCTCTCGCAAATTGAAATCCTATCAGATACATTGATGAAACTAAGTCTTAGTGAGCAATCTGCTGAATTTTAGGCACCAATTTAAGAAAGACAAACGAAACTTCTAGCCAAAGTCATTTCGTTCAATGACCATTTCAAACATCCCCTCCAAAATACTAGTGTACATCATTAATATCCTATCTGGTCTCTAAGAATTACACTAATTAAACGATACAATTAGACATGTCTGCGCTGGCAATATGTGATATGAAAATATATGTGGAATTGAATGTCCCAAGGAACAATTATCATATAAGGTCCAGTACCAGGAAGAATATTTTGAATGTAAGTGAACGTACGAATACATACTCTATTGATAGAAGAGCCATTATCTACTATTCAGAGCTAAAGACCAGAAATCGATTACCCGCGATACCCGTCGTTAACATCTTGGAATGCTAGTCAATACAGATTATGTTTTAAGATCATATACTTTCATACAGTTTAAAATTATATCTTTGATTTTCTTGTTTTGTTTTATTACAATATATACTTCTTTATATATTTACAGTCACAGAAAACACTTTTGTATATACACAGCTTTTTTATACCCAGTTTTTTATGTTGATAAAAATCACCGGGAATAAAGTATTCATGCAGCGCTGTATGTAGACTTTGTTCTCTGACTGTATGTGGATATGAAATTGTAAAATATTTTATTGATATTTGTTTGCTTTTTGATATCTCTTTATAGAGCCACACCAATTTATACAACCAAAGTGGAAGAGAACAATCAATCGTTTAGCCGATACATGGTGCTTGAAATAAAAATCGTGTCATGTCTATCGATAGCATATCAATGGTTTCTCCTGTGCTACTGAAATTGTATCATCCAGTCATATTAATAAAGAGAATACCAATGGTTATGCACAAAATGGTTCATATAATGAACATCATGCCATGGACAACATGGACAGAGTAAATCAGCAAATGGTGACAATAATTATCATACAAACAATAATATGAGATGCTCAACAACTGCAAAAGCTACAGCAGCAGCAGCAACAATTATGCCAACAACAGCAACAACAGCAACAATACCAGCAGCAACAAAACGAAGAAGATGATCCGAAAGAGATATTATACCGTGGCGGGCACAATTAAAAAGACCCAACAGTAGACTGAATTTAATTTTAAGACGGCCTAACATTGTCGAAAACATTTGCAAAAAAAACACCTAAAAACACAAAAAATTCAAACCATTTCTGTAACTTTAGCATACAGCCGAAGAAAATAGTCTACATACAGTGAACAGCAAAAGTCTTACTACCCCCAATACATTTTAGCAATGTCATGAATTTTAACCAACAGTTTAACCATGTTTAACCGTGTTTATTGCAATCGAGCTCTTCATTTCTTTTTCCTTCATACTAAAGTAGATCCGTACGAAATAAAATGATATATTTTGACTCGTCTAAAGACACACACATTATTTCAAATTGTCAAAATATATTGGGGTATTAAGACTTTTGCTCTCCACTGTAAGTATACCACTGTAGGTAGAATTTTTTCTTTGACTGTACATTGAAAGGAGAATATCTTTTTAAAATGCATTTTTGATTGCTTTCTTTAAAGCTTTTGTTTTTTAAATATACTATATACAGTCACAGAAAAAAGTCTACATACAGCGGTGCACACATACAGCGGTGTATGTAGCCTTTTTTGCTGCCAATTTTTTGTAGTTTTCTAATAATTTCTATGTTATATTGTTTTGAATTCCTTTTTGGTCTTCAAACATTCTTAATTGGAACTGCCTTAAAAACGCTAGAACACTTTTTTCAATTTAATAAAAATTACCGGGATAAAAGTCTACATAGTGTGGTGTATGAAGACTTTTTTCTTCGACTGTAATATCTTTATTTTTATTTAAAGAGTTTTATATGTGAATGTGAACACTTGTAAAATTTAACCATTCATAGCCAATAATGGTTAAACAAAATATACATACAGCAGTTTGTATAAAACAGTCCCTCTTATTAACTATTTCCTTAATAAATTGCAAACTGCCCACGCCTAGTGCCGATACTCATTATAGTACCACCACCATGTTTAACAGTTTTTTGAGATCGAGCTTCGCATTTCTTTTCTACCTCCATGCTGAATAAAGTACATCCGTGCGAGTTAAAATGGCATATTTTGTCTCGTCTAAAGACACACAAACATTATTGAAAATTTCATTCTATATGCTGTAGTATGGAGAAAGAAAAATATGGAACCCAATCTGTAGAAATTGCATGAAACATTTAAGCATGGACGCGGAAGTTCAATACTGTGGCACCATGTGTGGACATTTTACAATTTATTGAGGAAACATTTGAAAGAACAAATTCACCTCCCAATCATACTGCTCCTAATGTGAAGATTTGATTTGCCCACCAAAGTCGCCACACGCTTAATACTCTTGCACAAAGTCCCGATATGACTTTGAAGAGAGTATTTAGGAGATCATTGGAAAGAACGCTTATATAGTCGCTAAACCTCAACCAAAAGTCAACCGAAAAACTTACTCATGGAAGTGCATGGTGGCAAATTAGACCAAAAAACACGAAACAAAACTGGTACATTCAATTTCAAATAGATTAAATGGTCGGCTTGACCTTAACGGATATCCTACTAAAGATATGGGACAGCATTTTCATATGTTAGTCCTTTGAATCTTTAATTTACTTTGAGTTCTTCTTAGAGGTACCTACACTTTTGCGTTTCAAAAACATGAAGTCATCAGAAAGTTTTCTTTATTTTTCTTTTGTTTTGTGGCAAACGTTAAATTATTTTTGTTTTTGTTTTATAATAAAACAGAATTAAGTTAATAAAACAAATATAAAAACTTAAAGTTTTTATAAAAAATTTTGTTTAATATTCATGAAATTGTCCAAAAATATATGGGGTACTACGACTTTTGCTGCCCACCGTATATTGAACTACTAATACTTTTAATTTGTTATTTGTTAAACAATTAATTTATAAATAAATAAATAAAAAAAAATTATCGAAAACTAAAAAAAAAACATTAATAACATAACAATATTGTTATTTGTTATATACATACATATTGTATTTGTTCTTTGTTATACAATTAATTTATAAATAAATAAATATGAATAAAAAGTTTATAAAAATAAATAAAAAATACATTGTTTCACTCATGACTACTGTAATCACCTCAGCGATCAGCTATCGCCTAATAGATGGCACTTTCTTCATATACCATACACCAATAAGTTTACTCGCTAACTTTGCTTTACTTTTTGTACTTCATGCACACCCTGTATGTTATGAGTTGTGCAAGTTTTATGATGATTTTTACTAAACGCGATTAATACCAGGCGATCAGAATAATCAGATGAACGACCATAAAAATAGGAAGAGAGAGAGAAAGATTAAATACTTTTCTATTTGTTCATTGGTCGATCCCAAATAACTGTTCCTAAAAATTTGTGGGTACCCTACAGTATGTAATATTCGCTAGTAACTCAGATATAAATTTAAATATAAAAATTTTTCGTGACCAACACTCGTTTACTAAAAATTATTTTCTAAAAAATTCATCGTATTAGTCAATTAGGAAAGTGATAAGGGATTTACCATGTACAGACGTGCATAGCTGCTGTCACACACTCTTTTGACGATTTTACCAAACAGGGATTATTACCAGGCAATCAGAATTATTAAATGAATGACCACAAAGGCAGAAAAACACAGAGTTTAACTATTTTTCTCTTTGTTCATTGGTCGATCCCAAATAACTGTCTCTAACAAATGCGAATACCCTAACATATGCAATTTTGGCAGCCTACTTGCTATGTGTCAATTATGTCAATTGCTACTTTTTACTTTTCCTATTCTTTCAACGATTTCAGAAAAAAAAAATTCGAAAATTTTTATAAAAATATCTTAGAAATATTTCAGTACAATTGAGGCGATTTTTCTTGAACAGGAGTTAAGAAGAGAAAGTAATGGACAGTAGCAGTGTTTTCAACATTGCAAATTCGTTGCAAAAAAATATAAGACAACCTTAACTACAATAATAGCAAAACTCTCCTCTCTCATCAGGTCGCGTTTTGTTGTCGAAGTACGCTTTTGTAAAGCCTCCGTTAACGGAACGTCCACGGAACGTAAAGGAACGGAACGTACATTTTTAGAATATGAAGAGCAATCAATATAAATGCTCTTATTGTACTCATTATGTTCTTTATATTCGCTGCTTCATATAATGATTTCCTTACCGAGTTGTAAAACAGGCAATCAGAATAATTGAATGAATGACCGCAAAGAGACAGAAAGACAGAATTTAAATATTTTTCTATTTTTTCACTGGTCGATTCCAAATATTCGTAACTGTTTCAAAAAAATTTGATGTGAGTGCCCTACGCAGTATTCGGAGGTAACTCATATACAACTTGTAATATGAAAATTCTTCGTGACCAACACCGGTTTAATAAAAATTGTTTATTAATAAAATTAACATTAATAAAAAAGTTTATCGAACAAATTTATTGTAAAAGCCGATCAGATGTCTGAGTAATAAGGGGTTTACCAGGTGTACACCCTGTATAGTTGCGTACACACCCTGTATAGCTTGCTGCGCCACTCTTATGACGATTCTTACCAAACACGATGAATACCAGGCGATCAGAATACTTAAATGAATGACCACAAAAAGACAGAAAGACGAAATTTAAATATTTTTCTGTTTGTTCATTGGTCAAACCAAAATAACTGTTTCTAAAAAATGTGATGTGAGTACCCTACCTTATGCAATATTCGGGAGCTAACTCAGATATAATTTGTGATATAAATACATATCCTGAACAGCACTCGTTTAATAACAACGAGTTGCTAAAGTATATCGGAAAAATCGTAATAACCCATGTCTGATGTATTATGGGGCACAGATGTGCACTCCCTGTATAATGATTTTTACTCAACACGATTAACCCTTTGCACTCGGCTGTCCTCACTGAGGGGACAACGTAAGTCCAGCATATCACTCGGTTGTCCCCTCTAAGGGGACATGATAGTTTGTTAGCGATTACGGACAATCAAATTATTCCACCGCAATTTTATAAGAAACACGTGTTCTCCTATAAGTTTTTGTTAAAATGGCACAAAAAAAATTGATCGGAATGTGATGACATTAATAAGATGCATGATAAATAAATCAAGCGTTGTACACGTCGAAAAGGAACGTGTGAAATGCGTTCACGACGGACTGTACACTTCTCTGATCCGTTGAGAAAATTGTAGATATAGTGTATTAGGGGTCCAAAGCTACAAGGTTGTGGCTCAATGAAGTGGGAAACTTGATACGATAATAAAGAAATCCGATAACCGAGAGAAGAAATATATATAAGATTTCAATTCGTACTTAGGCGTCGAATAGAAAAAAATTTTGATATTTTTTTGTAAATTTGTGTTCTTCAATGTCCACAAATTCATAAAAAAACAAATTTCATTACAATTCCTTACTTGGTTCTAAAATTATACTGTATACGTTTCAAAGATGTACGTTTTCGTTAAAAAGTAGCGTCGAGTTCCCGAAAAGGTGCCGAGAGCAAAGGGTTAATACCAGGCGATCAGAATAATTAAATGAATGACCACAAAAAGACAGAAAGACAGAATTTAAATATTTTTCTGATTGTTCATTGGTCGATCCCAAGTAACTGTTTCTAAAAATGTGATGTGAGTACCCTACCATATGCAATTTTGGCCTCCAACTTGTTATGTGTCAATTATGTAGATCTCTGGCGATTTTAATTTAAAAATATTTAAGCAATTATCATAAAACAGGGTGTTAAACTAGAAAGCCAAGCGATGATCGAAATTTTTTATAAAAACAGCTTAAATATATTTTGAGTATAAGGTGTGAGTGATTGATTTTTTTTATGTTAATTTTCATTCTTCATACATGAGCAGGAGTAAAGAAGAGAAAGTAGGGAACGTTAGCAGCGTTCTTAACATTAGAAAAGTCGTTGACTTTAAAGCGTTGCAACCAAAATAACAGACGGCAAACTTAAATACAAAAGTATGATAACTCACTTTCTCTCTCTTTCTTTCTCATATCAAGTCGTGTTTGGTATCGAAGTCCGCTTTTATAAACCCCAGGATATCGAAATGTCCACGGAAAGTAAAGGAACGGAACGTACGTTTTTAGCATATGAGGAGCAACGTAAATGCTTACCGAAATTATATTACATTGAAGAACATTGAGAAAAAGATAAAACGATTTTAAATTTCTCGGGTTATCAGAATCGTTGGTTAGATTATGTTTGTAATCAGATTATTAAAAGGTTTTTTTTTATCAGATCTTTTCTTTTAGGTATGTAGATATGTGCATTCATGTCCTTTATACTCGCTGCGCTCCTTTTATGATGCTTAACCTAATGATTGTGCTGCCGAGTTGTAACAGGCAATCAGAATAGTTAAATGAATTTAAATATTTTTTTGTTTGCTCATTGGTCAATCCCAAATAACTGTGTCTATGAAATGTGATATGTGTATGCAATTTTTACAAGTTATTTGATATGCTTTGAGTTACAATTTTTAATTGAAAAAAATTATCTCAGTCATCAGTATTCGTTTAATAAACATTTCATCTCCTAGAATAGCTCTGCAATTCATAGTTTTTAAATAATTTTTAACGTTCCGTATATTCTATATTATTGCACACAACAGAGACAATAGCTGATTAGTTCCTTCAGTGTTCTTTTGAGTGTTTTTGCTTGTGCTTTCCATATAAACAGACCAAAGTGTGTTTAATCACTCGTCTTACGAAAACAGGACTTCAGGATCTCTGACAATTTTTGTTTTTCTGGTATCCTGTTTTTTTTTTTTATGATTTCAGATGAGATTCGTACGAACAAAATTCAAAAATATTTGAGCAATTGCGTGGAATGTTTTTCGTAATACTGGGGGGTTAAACTTAAAAGGCGATCGAACGTTTGTATGAAAATACCCCAAAAATATTTCAATATTGCGTGATTAGTGACTCTTCATATAAATGAGTGACGTTATTCAAAAATATTTGACCAATTGAGTGTTTTCAAAATATAAAGAGGGTAACCAAATAAATAGGAAAACAATTTATAAACTAATTTGAGTGAGTTTCATTTCATATAAATTTTTTTTTTTTTTTTTTTTTTTTTTTTTTTTTTTTTTTTTTTATTCATTTATTTACAATCTGTTTTTACAACAATAAGCAAATTTTATAATCTTATTTTAACTTAACCTAGTCTGGATCTTTATCCAGTAAAATATCTACAAATTAAATAAATTGTAGGAGATTATTTTCTGTAAGGTAAATCTAATATATGAAACCTTTTAAGTCTATTGACTTCTTCGGTTTCATCTAACAAGCATATTGCTAAAGGATTACTATGAGTACTGAGTCTGTCTAAGTATCTAGAAGTATGTTTGTTTATCTCATCTTTAACTGTTGGAATCTGTAAGTCTTTGTGAATATTGTTATTTGTTATGAACCAAGGAGCGTTTGCTATTAATCTTAGTGTTTTAGATTGGTATCTTTGAAGGATTTCAATATTTGAATTACTAGCGGTGCCCCAAAGCTGTATTCCGTAAGTCCAAACAGGTTTCAATATCGTTTTGTAAAGCAAGAGCTTATTTTCTAGTGATAGTTCAGATTTAGAACCTAGTAGCCAATACATTTTTCTCGTTTTTATCTTTAATTGTTCTCTTTTAGACTGTATATGTTTTTTCCATGTGTTTCGTCGGTCGAGATGGAGACCAAGATATTTGACAGTTGTTCGTTTAGAAATAACTGTACCATTTAAAGCAACAGCTGGACAATCTTGTCTTCTTAGAGTAAAAGTAATATGTGTGGATTTGTCGGTATTTACTTTAATATTCCATTTTCTCAACCACCCTTCGATATCATTAAGTTGCTGTTGAATAATTTCTGACGCAATGGTAGGTGAATCATTCGCTGCTACTAATGCAGTGTCATCAGCATATGTTGCGACAGTTACATTTTCATTTGTAGGCATATCATATGTAAATATGGTGTAAAGAACAGGTCCTAGAACACTGCCTTGAGGAATACCCGCTTTTATAGAACATATATCTGACATTTCGCTGTTAACTTTCACGTAAAAGAATCTTTTTTCTAAATAGGATTTAAAAAACAAATAATATGGAGCTGGAAGCAACTTCTTTAGTTTAAATAGAATTCCCTGGTGCCATACTCGATCAAAGGCCTGCTGAATGTCGAGAAATACAGCTGAACAGTATTGTTTACGTTCTAAAGAGTCTCTTATCACGTTGAGTATACGATGACATTGCTCGGGAGTACCATGATGTTGTCGAAATCCGAACTGATGTTCTGGAATTATGCTTTTTCTTTCTAGTATTGGAATTAACCTCCGTAAGAATATTCTTTCAAATAGTTTTGAGAAAGTGGTTAAAAGACTAATAGGTCGGTAAGATGAAACAACATTTTCTGGCTTGCTTGGTTTGGGTACCATAATAACTTCAGCGTATTTCCATTGATTTGGGAAGTTTTGTAACCTTAAAATTGAGTTGAAAATTAAAGTCAGAAAAAGTATACCTTTTTTTGGCAGACTTTTAGCAACTGTTGCTGTTATTCGGTCATATCCAGGTGTTTTTTTGTTATTAAGCATTACAATTTCTTTTTGCACTTCTTGCGGAGGAATATGAGGGATAGGGAAATCCATTTGACAAGGACAACATAAAAACTCTTCTATTTCTTTAACATCGGCATCACTATTAAAATTGAACGACTGAAAAATATTTTCTAGATAATTAGAGTACGCATCTGCCTTATTTTTATCTGATCTACACCAGCTACCGTTTATATCTTTAATAGGTATGTTTCTTTTAATTGGCCGCTTTATATATTTTGTTGCATTCCAAAGGCAGTGCTCATCATTTTTAGATACATTAATATTAAGGCTTTTTAGAAAGTTAGCAGTTTCTTCGTTTTTAAATTCTCGGATTCGAGTTTTTACTTGACTTGAGGCTCGGTTAAAAATTTGTTTGTCAATTGGACTTCTGGAAGACTGCCAAATTCTTCGCAATCTCCTTCTGTTTCTTATTAATGCTTGAATTTCAGCAGATATCACAACTCTATTACGATCATTTCCAGCAGTTTCAACCACAGGGGTTGATAATGCTCCCGCTTCGTGGATTAAATTTGTAAAATTTTCAACCGCCGAATCAAGTTCTGTACCATTGTTTATTGGATAATTTAAATTAACGTTTTTATCTATCCAGTATTTAAAAGCTTCCAAGTCTGTTTTTGGAGATAAAATATTTATTGTTTTTTGTATTGTTTGTAATACAGTGCAAAAATTTAAAATTATTGGAGAATGATCTGAGCTCAATTCATCACTATCCCTTATATTCAAACATCTTGTTGATATCCCTTTATAAACCACGAAATCAAGTAGATCCGGAATTTTATTGATATCACTTGGCCAATAAGTTGGTCTTCCTGTTGACAAAACTGAATAATGATATTTTTGAACACACTTGTATAACTCTCTTCCTTTAGGATTTAGAATCCGAGAACCCCACCATGTATGTTTGGCATTATAATCGCCACCAACAATAAATCGCGTACCTAAATTTTTGAAAAAGTTAAAATAATCCTGACATTCGATGTTATGTCTAGGAGGAGAGTATATGGAATATATAGATATTGCATCATTATCGCAATTTATTTTTATACCTGCAGCTTGAATAGTGGGTAGGTTAAATTCTTCAAGAACTTCATATTTAATAGACGATTTTATAAGTATTGCGGCACCAGCATGCGCACGATTACCTGGGTGATTTGCAGTAATTAAGTCATAACCTCTTATTCGAAAATAGCTCCTCGAAGTGAAGTGCGTTTCAGATATTAAAAAAATATCTATATAATTTGTATGTAGAAAAATTTCAGCTTCCTGTGTGTGATTTGAAAGGCCGTTGGCGTTCCATATTGCAATTCTTAAGTTTATTTGCATAATTTTTCTATTAAAACGCTCATCATACCGATGAGTTTATCAATTTTTGTCATTAAGTTGGTGTTAAAATTGTCAACATTGTTTATGTTATTATTTTGAGCAACTCTTGCGTAAGATTGCTGATTAAAATTTGTATCTCTTTGAGAATTAAAGTTTTGATGATTTGGTAATTGCGGATAATCCTGTGGACGATACGAAAAATTAGGATTTTGGTTTTGTTGTCTAAGGGAATAATTATAGTTTCTCCTTTCAATAAGATGTTTATAAACTCTACATCCTCTATAGTTGGCAGTATGGTTCTGCAAGCAATGAACGCAGACAGGTGGGACATTTTGATCCTTGGTACATTCGGCTGTTGAATGGCCAAGGCCACATTTCACACATCTAAATGGTCTCTTACAATAAGACTTAGTGTGACCATACAATTGGCAGCGATAGCATTGAACTAATTCATTAGTTTTACGTGGAGGTTCGATTTTAACTAAAGCATTGCATATGTATCGCAAGTTATAAATATCTTTGTTGTTTGCTTTTGGATCAAGATCAATAAAGAACATTGATAAGCTTTCCTTATTCACACGACTTTTGACATTTATTATGCTTCTAACTTGATGGCCTAGCACTAGTAACTCAGCTTTTATGTCAGTTTCTGGAGTTGAAGGGTGAATACCTTTCATTACTACTCTAAATGCACGTTCTTGCCTGATTTGAAAAGTATTGTAGCTAATGTTTGAACTATCCAATGATTTTACTAGCATTCTATATGAATCTACAGAACCTATCTTAAGCATAACCTGGTTTCTTAAGGATTTATAACTAATTTCACTCTTAGGAATTACTTTTGTTAAATTAGTAATCATTTTATTCACATCTGTAACATCTGGTATAAATATTGGCGGTGGCTTTATTGTTGATTGATTTACTTCTGGCATATCCTCTTCATTCGTTTCAAGTTCTGCAAACATGTTCGATGATGTTGATGGTTCATTGTTGTTATTTATATTTGAGTTTAAATTTGAATTTAAATCATTGTTGTTATTATTGATATTTTGTTTTTTATGTTCATGTTTATTAGGCGAATTTTGTTGTTTTCTTTTCACAGCTCTAGTTGTTGGTACTTGCTGCCAACTAGCATCATCTCCATCACTATCCCCTGTCATTATAATAACAACAAGGCTTTTAATGCAGTTAAATTGTAATTGTCGCTCGCTTTGAGTGTTAGTCGATGACCAAATAATAATATTAAAAATTAAAGTTTTTTAATTTTTCAAAATTTTTTGAATAAATTTTACTTTTTTTTATTTTTTCACACAATCCCAATGACACAAAATTCGAAGCGAACTTTGTATTTATTAATATTTCATATAAATGAAATGAAAATGAAATGAGTGGTTTGTCCTAGAGAAACAGAAGACAAACTGAAAAGAAGAGATTTGCATATAACGTGGATCCCATCATTGGAAAAATCGTTAAGTTGTGCTACAAAAATAATCGATGGCCGAAATGACAACAATACCGTGTTATTTGAAACAACGTTAGTGACGTAACTTCTCAAATAAACGTATGCAAGAAATTCGAACAAATTCCTTAATATCATGTTTGCAACAAATCTATTTCTAGACTTGTATCGGGTTATCCATTTAGTGGTTTTAAAACTACTGGCCTGGCAAGGTTATCAGTATCCTCCCTTAACAGCCGAGGAACACGTACAAAAGATGGATAAAATATACTACTATGTACTCAATGCTATGATTAAAAAAAGGAAAACAAATTATTGAAAAGATTTTAAAGAAGTTTAAGCAAGGACTGGAAGCGTTGCAGATGTCGTTAGGTCGTTATACATTATCGCAATATCGCATACTTGTTCCCGAAAAGTTACGTTGCAAGGATGTACGTTTTCGTTAAAAAGTGGCGTCGAGTTGCTGGTAGGTAAAGTCCGAAACGGTGCCGAGTGCAAAGGGTTAATACCAGGCGATCAGAATAATTAAATGAATGACCACAAAAATAGGAAGAGAAAGATTAAATATTTTTTAATTGTTCATTGGTCGATCCCAAATAACTGTTGTAACCAAACAAATAGGAAAATAACTTATAAACTCATTTGAATGAGTTTCATTTCATTTATATGAAATGAAAATGAAAAGAGTAGCTTGTTCTAGAGAAACAGGAGACAAAAAGAGAAAGAAAGAGACTTACATACAACGTGGATCCCATAATTGGAAAAATCGTTAAGTTATGCTACAAAAATAATCGACGGCCGAAATGACAACAATACCATGTTATTTGAAACAACATTAATGACGTAACTTCTCTAATAATCGTACGCAAGAAATTAAATCACATTCCTTAATATTATGTGTTCGCAACAAACCTATTTGTAGACTTGTAAAGGATTATCCATTTAGTGGTTTTAAGAACAAAGCTGTCAGGTCACATAACAACTGAAGAACACGTTCAAAATATACATAAAATCTACTCTACTCAAAGTTATGACTCAAACGACAAGGAACTTATGACCAAAAAATTATTGACTAGATTTTAAAGAAGTTTAAGCAAATACTGGAAGCGTTGTAGATGTCGTTAGCCCTTCACGAAAATTATTATTAGCTACAGTCTAAATGTGTCCAGTTGAATTCATCGAAATGGTTAATATGGCCCATTTTTTTACACAATATAGACGTAAACTCCCTTGTTATGATTCGTTAGTGGATGGTGGGTTTGAACCACCCCGAGCTCTGTATGAAAGCGGCCGGCTCCCTTAGTGGCATGCTTATCACCAAGCCCATACCTTCAAACGTTCTGTCACTCTAAAAACTTATGACGTGTCTGTTTTAAAGTGCATGTCACTCACATAAAAGATGTTGTAACGATTGATTTGTAAATGAATAATCAGAACGAGTATTAAGGCATATATGAGCAGTTGAATGAATTAAATCATGATTGTTTTTCAATCATTGGTCTCAGTTCTCTGATATGTACGTCTAAATGCGAAGAACGTAGGTGGACCAGAAACAAAAAATATCAAATCTTGCCTAGCATTTTTGAGAGAACAACGCAATAAACCGATGACATTTGGAGCTAAGAGTCAGAGTTTTGCTTCTTCAATTCGGATGGAAAACATTACGTCCTCCATTACGTCTAGAGCATCGCCCAAAGTACAACCTTAAAACGATTAGGCATGCTGGTGGTAATGTTAAGATGTGAACAGTATTTTAAGCCGGGTGGAGTGCCTGAAAAAATTAGCGAAGGAATGCCAGGTCATTCGGCATGACTTTCAATAGAGCAGTGGGACCTATCAGATTAGCAAAAGTTCGGTGGATAACCTTGCCATTTGAGGAAAGAAGAGAATCAGTCCTTACCAGACAATAATCAATTTAACTGAGGTCACCTTTGACCTGTAATATGTCGGAAATTATTAGCCTTATACCAGCCTCGCTAGTTCGCCAGCAATTCAATATCCGACGATATCTCTACGTTCTGGACCGAACCGAAATCTCCCTGAGAAAACGTCGACACGGAAATTCACGGAACAGACATCGAAATGACGTTCGTAAATGACTTGACCACATCGTGAACGTGGCAAACCATTAGCAATTCTATGAAGAACAGATAATACGGAATCATTTGGGCGACAAATATTGAAAGGAAACTGGCAGTGACTACGACCAAGAGTGGGGATGGCACCTCCTACAGAAGTCGCACAAAAAAACATGGTGACAGCTTTTCAATAATTCAGGGGAGGTTTTTGAAAGCCTTTGCTCCCAAGCGAACTGATAACCTTAAGCAGTTTTTTAATAAAAATTGTGTACAGACTATAATGAGTGCAGCATGAGTAGGTAAGCGAGTGGCTCTCATATGAGCATTACTGTTGCCGCCATTCAAGAGGACTCACGCTTAAAATTAAATGCAGAACATTCTTCACGTTTGTTGCTATTTTTGTTATTGGTATTTTGTTGTTGGTTGTAGTGAAGTTATGCTGTTGCTGTGTGGGCGATTCAAAAGGGCCAGAGTCAGGCGGTTTGAGTATAAAATTGCATAACTTCCATGGGCAGTTCTTGTTGAAGTTTCTTCTTAACAGTTGTTGTTGATGTTATTGTTGTTTTTGTTGGTGTCTCTTTGCCGTCTAAAATTTTCACTTGATGCTTTTAAAAATGCATTTAATGTGACAAGAATTTCGTTTTGCTCAGTCAATACGAAAATGAAAACAAACGAGGAAGACAACACAGCACAGCAATGATATGTTGAAGAGTGAAACAGAAATGGGACTCTTTTAGTCTTGGGCAAGAAAAGAGGATGAAGAAAAAGGATGTTTTTAATAGCCAGTGATTGTTTAAAGGATGACATTTACCGCACTCCCGCGCTCAACAACATTATCCTGATCATCGGCATTAATGTTGCATGTGTGATGGCTATAATGACGATGATGAAATGGCTTGTGTTTGTCGCTCTTGTAATGGTTTTAAAGTTAAATTAAAGATGCAGATTATGTTACATGTGTATGTGCAAGTGTGGTCTTGTGTACGTATGGTTTTTAAAGGTAATTGAAGGTAATGAACAGCAAATGAGATAAAATTAACAAGGATATCTTAAATTGCCCATATAATGAACACCAGTAAATATAACACCAATAAACATTTTTCATGGATTTATATGGATTAAAATTGCCGAATTGGTTTAATTGTCCGGACTTTTCAATGTGAATGACAATATTTTCCGTTTTCATAGCAGTTCTTCTGTGGTCGATTATGAAAAGAGCCGGAGTAATTTGATTGGCAAATAGATTTTTGACTTATGCAAGGTAATAATGTCCATAAAAATATGAATTTGTATGTCATTTATAAGTACAAATGCTATTAAAATACTCTATACAAGGACACTAGTTGGATTCTATTAAATTTGAATGTTTATGCAAAAAGATTCGATCATTGGTAGGTTAAATTGCCAGCTTTAAGGCTTTAGATGCCTAAGTGCTGAAAAAATGGTTGTGAAGTATTTCCAACCGTTGCAGAATGCAACATTGGCCCAGTGTCTAAGGGTCTAATACTTTACCGCTTTACTTACTAAATTTGTTCTTCAGGTTTACACCCAAGGTACTCACATGAACGGCAGGACTTTCAGTTTAACCTCAATTTCGAATTAAAGTCTTGTTAAAGATACTTGTGCCAAGTATAGAACCAACGGCTGCCTCTAATAACCCACCACCCTACCTACTAGACTATGGCGTTTGTAGTTTTTATTGCACTTGTTACAATAAATTTTTCTAGAAATATTTCACTCCTATTTGTTATCACGACAGCAGTTTCTCAAGGTTCTGTTGTGAAATTGTGAAATAAGACGACGTATAGAATTGCTAGATGTGTTGCGTCTGCTATTAGTCTTGTATACATTGCTATATATACATATATACATATAAATAGGCTTGTTTGACTGACTTGTACTCATTTTTCGACTTAGGTTTTGGCAATTTTGCTTTTTCATAACATGGAACTATTTTTAAAAAGCACATCCATTCTTTCCTCAGTAAGCCCCGTACAGCAAAGGATTTATTATGCTTTACATTAAATACGATTCTCCATCTGCCTTCGTTATTTTCTCTGTTAGAATTGCAGAAATTTTACAAATGGTCCCTAAGCCAAGCAGCACACTCAGTACCTAAGTAATTTTAAAGGCGGCTGCAGCACTTCGCAAGTCGAATATGTTTATAAAATCATAATAATTTCCAATTAATAATAAATATTTATAATTGAAATATTTTAATTTTTTTATACAAACTTCTTTTAAAAAATGACTTTTTTTTACAACTTTTAATAATTTAAGTATTTCTGAAATGCTTTTCTTTTTTTTGTCTGTCTCATTCCAAAGATTAAACCAACTCTCTAGAGAATTGCAAATATCAGTACGTACGTACGACAAATATCAGTACGTACGTACGACAAATATCAGTACGTACGTACGACAAAAACATAAAGGACAGAAGTAGAAAACAAAAACAAACAATTAACAACAACAACAAACGCACACAAAAAATATACCGGTATTACAACCATAGAAACATATTCCTCCAAAGGAGTAAAACAGCTGCTTAAACGTCAAATGCTGGATAGTAGATTCCCCAAAAGAGACTAATAAAACGCCAGAGAGCACAAGAGAGAGATTGAATGTTTTACAAATCGAAACATATTGGAATGAAACACTACTGCTGTACACAATACGCTTGTACATCGTGCTATGTGTGGAATAATAGTGCATAATTATTATTTAGTATCTTAATGGAGTAAAGAATCAGAAGAAAATATTTTTTTTTATTTCTAATACAATGCTAAAATTTAAACGAATTACAAAGGGGAAATATCAGAGCCTTTCTTGGCTATCTTGTAAAAAATTCCTAAACAACAGCTTTATTTTACGCCGTCCGAATTATTGTACAACATATTTTTTGTACCACATATTTTGGTGCTGAACCATTCAAAATTCCCATACTAAAACAAAACAATGCCTTAAGGACTGTAAATAACACGAGTCGTTTAAACAACAGTGCCGGCAACCAACCTTAAGGACTGTTAATAACAGAGCCATTTGAAAAATTGTGAGGAGAAGCAACTCACTAAACGATTAGAAAACACTCGCACAAAAAAAGTTACTGAAGAAGTTTGTTTGCAAAAGATAAACAATAAATAGAAAGACTAGGAGAGAGATAACATTCTCTCAAATATAACAACAATTATTTCTCACTCCAATAAGAAAAACAACGTGCACATGTTCTAAGGCAATATGAAGAAAAAATAACGAATAGCCGGTTCATTTAAAAGAGTGTATTTTAAAAGAGAGTTACATGATAAGCCGTCTTTAATAATTTTGCGTTCTCGCTCTTAGTTTTTTTACTTTACCTGATGCATTTAACTAGACGTTAACTAATATAACATGAAAGAGACTCGTTATAGAGCAAACGATTAAATTTATTATTATTATTATAGTAAAGCCGAAAGTCCATACCATGCGTTTTGCATAACATTCGTATACCGAAAAAGTAGAATCAGTGTAATTGATTGTGACAAGTTACAGAAGAAAAAGCATAATATGCATAGACGCATACAAAGTAGGATTACTTTCTACTTTTCTATGCGAATAATGCAGTGTTGGAAAATGTCAGCAGTTTTTTAAACTTGGCATGCCAAATTATATACTATTGTGAATGGTTTCTACAAATATGTTTAAATAGTGCATTACTATTTTCGCATTTTTCTTTATTTGTATTATAAAAATATTAATAAACACATATTTCATAATAAAGTTTATTACTAATTTAAGAGGAAAATACATTAAAATACATTTTTTAACAAATTTCTTTCATGAACAAAATATGTATATGATGATTGTTTATACATATGTATATATATGATTGTTTTTATGTACTGAGTGTCATCTATTTTGAATTTATTAATTTGTAAACAAGAAAAATGGAGGATAAATTTACTGAAAACACTCGTCTTGTGTTCTTTTGAGGATTTTCGTAGGCCTTAACAGCACAATACAATGTAATTTTTGTGTAAAACTATTAATAATAAAAACAACTAATAACAATTTTTAATTTTTCCTTCCAAGAAATTAAAAAATTTTGGCAACTTTCAGCAGGAAAAATTTTTTATGAGCAGTACGTCTTATTTTGATCTTATTATATTTAGCTTCTTAATTAACTCTTGCTCAAGAAACTATACTTATTGTGACCGAAATTCACCAACATTTCGATTAATATTTAAATATTTAAGAATCTTTAAACTTTTCATTGACGAAATTAAAAAATATTCCAAATTTTCCCCTTTTTAACACAAAATAAATGTTTGTTTACATTTACTTTTTTTACTTTACCTGCCAGTTTTCACTCTGTATATCTGTTGCTTCTAACACATTTGCCTCGCAAAACTTATAACATTTTTTTTCTCCCTCTAAATTGACCTGTCCTTTTATGTTATGAGCGTTTTTCAAATGTAAACTCATATATTTAAATAAACTCATAAATTTGAAATTAATGTCATAAATTCTTTTATAATTACAGTTTGATTTTCTATTTTTTCCAAAAATGTTCTTGTTCGCTTGTTTGTTGTTTACCACAACAGCTGATCAAAACAAAATACCAGTCGCATAAACGCATTGTGTGTAACTTGCAATAAAATCGGCATAGAAAGCAAGATTCGCAAGGCGCATGAAAAGGATGGTATGGACTTTCGGCTTAAGACAAGCACGCATACATACACCTACATATTAATGTATAGTCTTTCTTTGAGAATATATATTGAGTAATTAAGAGTAAACACGTAAGAAATAAAACTAAAGAGTGTAAGAGTACTACGTATTAGTATTTTAATGTTGTTGTTCTTCTTGTAAATTCATAGTCTA
The DNA here is from genome assembly GCA_958299815.1 of Sarcophaga carnaria. NCBI lineage: Eukaryota > Metazoa > Arthropoda > Insecta > Diptera > Sarcophagidae > Sarcophaga > Sarcophaga carnaria. The sequence goes on along the minus strand of OY283149.1, from coordinate 98,653,272 downwards.
ATCGTTTTATTTAACAGAAACAGAACTTCGATTCACTATATTTACCACTTGGCGTACTGTACCCTAAGCTCTGCAAAGGCAACTAAAATGTAATCAAAATTCTCTTTTTATTTATAAGAGCAAATATGTACATGGATATGTGTTTGTGTGTGTCGATTGTAAAACATTGGATGTGCATTTATTGCTTTTTGTAAAGTTTTGTGTTTTTGGAAAAAGAAAAAAACTGTGTTTGCGAGAGTTTGTAAATGCTTTTTGCATGCATTTCTCGTTATGTTTACCCACTAACATGTTGTCTGTGGTTTAGTCATGTTGTTCAGTGTAAGTTTTACGCTGTTAATGTGAGGGTGTACTTGCAAATTTTTTTTCCTTGTTGTGTCTCGCGTAAGGCTTTATAATCGTTTAAACTAAACTACGGCGTGTAAAAAAGTGAAAAAATAAAAAAATTACAATTAAATTAAAAAAATAAATACAAATAGAAAAAGCCAAGCTAGGATTCTGGTTATAAGTGATAGAAAGATTCTTTGTAAATGAAAAAAAAAAACCGGTGCAGGAGAAAAAAAAATTTGTCCCAAACGTATAGAAAACCGGTTAATTAAAAATGCTTAGAAAATATTTTTAATGGCCGAAAATATAAAGAAGAGGTAAGAAGAGTACAAAACAAAAAAAGGCAAAAAAGAGCGTAACATGAAAATGATGAAGTGGTATTATGTAGAAAGATAAGAAAAAGTGTTTCAAAAAGTGTTAAAAATTTTTTAAAATTTTTTTTTATTATGTTAGAATATAACACAAGTGTGTGTGTGAATAAAAACAATTTTTAAATGATGCTGTGTTAAATTTGAAAAAAGCGCTTTAATAGTAATAGGCTGACTGGCTCCCTTTCCTCAAAGAACCACCAGTTGGATATTTTCCTGTTGGAAATACCAGGTAAGTGTTATATTTTTACACTCTGTTCGAAAATAGCTCTTAAAAGCTGTAGATTTTGGCAAAACAAAATTTTTCATTTAAATTTTATTTCATTTTTTCGAAACTGTGTAAAACTGAATTTATGGCGAATTTTTTTAGCCACAACATATATTTTTTTCATTTTTCATTGTCATTATTGTTGTTGGTGATTTAAGAATTTTGTTTTGATAATACCTTTACTAGGAGGGCATTTACAAAAATGTCTGGAGATTTTTGAAATTGAAATTTTAAATTGTTACCTATTTTGAAGGAAATTTAGTTAAAAAGTTTTATGTTTTAATTTCGTATATGCATCACTGAAATTCCATTAAGGAACAAAGCACAGTTTCAAAATTATCCAAGTAATCCCATCACCTTTGAAGGCAAAAAATATTAAAAGGAATCCTGGTACTCTATTAAAATTAGAACCCTAATTAGAGAGTATAATGTGGCTCATGCCACTCAATTTATAACGCCTTTGTCTAGTCACAACAAATATTTTTTTATTTTTCATTGTCATATTGTTGTTGTTTGTGATTTAAAAATTTTGTTTTGATAATACCTTTACTAGGAGGGCATTTACAAAAATGTCGGGAGATTTTTTCACTTGAAATTTTAAATTGTTATGTAGGTACTTTGTAAGAAATTTAGTTAAAAAGTTTTAGTTTTAAACTCGTATATGCATCACTACCTATGTGTTACTGAAATTCCATTAAGGAACAGAGCACAGTTTCAAAATTATCCCAAGCCCACCCAACACCAGCAATTTGTTTCATTTTAAATCAGCTATGTTCAGTCGATCTATTTGCTCTTCCCCATTTGTCTTCTATTTTAGTAGATGACCTTTCACTACGTCTTCTTACGGATTTCACTTTTAAAAACTTTGTAAATAGGAACATTGTTTCTTATGATTCCGCAGTGAAACAAAGTGCCGCAACGAAATTCTTCCATCGGGATCTGTCATGATCCAATAACTTTAATTCTGAGCAATTCAGTTTCTATTAGTCCTCTTCAGGTGCTGTAAAGTTTTATGCTGCCGTACGGATTTCGTTTGTGTGATGTAACACAGGCTATTTCACTTGCTTGCCTGTTTGTATGGAAAACACAAACAAAAACACTCAATTTTGTTTGTGTTTCCCATCAACAAAACATCATTAATTGCCATTCTTGCTATATTATCATGTGTATGTGTTCCATGATTCCAAACTGTATAGAGAATACATTGAGTGAGAACAGGCACGGGGTTATTTGTATGAAGATTTGTCTAATGAAGCATTTTTATACGGTTTACTGTATATCGTTTGATACCTTTTTAAGTACTTGAACAGTAGTTCTTAATGTCTTCTCAGTGGAAGGCATGAGAGTTTGAATGGACTAAGTATGCAACCTCATTCTTTTTGGTTATTCTTGATTTCGTTTTATCTTAGCGTCTGTCATGTGTATACATGCGACTTTGATTTTTTGAATCATCAAATGAAGGAAAGCAACGGATTTATAGCTTTACTGACGATGATTTTTGTTTGTGAGCAACTAGGTCGTAATCCTGACTGAAGGGTTGTAATGACCAATTACCAATATCATCCTCTGAAGACCAAACATATTAATCCTTAAAAAGATTCCTGGTTCTCTATTAGAATTAGAACACATTCTCCACGAAGGAGATTGCGAACACACCAATCTTATAAAATTTAAGTAATTAGAATTAGGGAATTGAAATGTCTATATTGCCGGTTAAATTTTTCTCCATCAATTCTCCTTTCGAAATGGATGTTAAGTTTTTGAATATTTGTATCCACAATTCTACTTCAAAGTCGCCGTGGTCCACTAGGTATTGTGTTAGCTTATTGGACACGAGTCCGTGGAACAAGTCCCAGCTCAGACATCTCGAACAAGAACGAAATATGAAAAAATATGTTTGGGGGGGTTTCCTCTCAAAAAATGAGAATTACCATGAAAAGATTCTTAAATTTTTCATTCAGAGTCGTCGATATACTGAACGCCCGCCGCTCATCAATAAAATTAACATGTGGTTGATGTGAAACTAGGTTGTAATAACCAATTAAATAATAATGTTTGAATTTTTTTAGGCTAAGTCACTGTATATTGGAAAATACAATCAAAATATAAACTCGAATTTTAAACACTCTGTATGACGATTATATTTCATAACCGTAGTTAGTCTTTCTTTTCCTTTTTCTTGCTTCCAATAGTTCATACTTTCAGTTATTTGTACTCATTTTCTTAAGTGTGCATTTGCTTTGTATTCTCTTTAATTGAATTGTTTTTCTATTGGTGTTGATTTTTTTCTGTTGCTGTTTTACGAGAATCGAAAATTTGCGTATATTAAATAATTACAAGTCAGCCGAAAACTGTCTCTCCACAAGAATACTATTCACTTGTTGTGCACCGTTATAATAATTGTCATCATCATTATTTAGTAGACTATGGTCAAACCACACTGCAGTTGTTTGTTGTTGTTTTGTGTTCTTCTCTCCATTCTCCTTGTGACCCCGCTCTCATTGCCCCATACAGTTCTCGTTAGATCAAGAGTTGTGTTGCTGTTGTCTGCCTATGTTATCTGTCTTGTGTTGTCTTGTCTTCTTTGGCGTAAATAATGAGAATTTCGCAGAGTTACAATGTTTGTTTTGTTATTATTTGTGCGTCATTTTTTTGTCGTTTTTTCTTTTTGCTCTCCAGTTAATAAAATTAATTACGGCGAGTGTTGCGAAATTAACCTTGACTCATTTATTTACTTTTTGAAAAGAACAGTAGCAGGAATAGAACTAATGGATTGAAAGTGAAAACATTTTTCTTCGTAAGGTTGTTTTTATTAGAAAATAAAGTTTCATTAATTTCTGGTTTAATTTATAATGTCAGTAAGGAGAGGTGATAGAACAGAACTGCTGTATTAATTATTGATATTGGATTTCTGTTGACAATCATGATACATGGTATTATCGTCATATCTTATCAACCGATTATGTATCATACCATATCAGACAAAACTGTAGCACGAATTCCTGTGTGCTAAGGAAACATATTGTAGGGATTTATTAATTTACTGGCTTTAAAGTAGCTGCGTCAGCTCTTGAAATATTTAATCATTTATTTCGTGAAGGTTTTGCCATTTACTAATAAAAATCGTTTAATTTTTTTTGGTAAGATTTAGTAATAAAAGTTCTATTCATAGCTTTATGCGTGTGTTTTATTTAACTTTAATATTAGAAATCGAAAAATTGATAATTCTTTACATATCTAAAACATATTAAATTCTATAAGTATATTTAGTAGTTCATAAATATTTACAGCTAATAATGATCAAACTGAGACTTATATTTTCTGAAGTAATTGGAGAATTGGAAGAAAATAAAAAAAATTTTTCAATTGGGATATTCATAATTCCAATTTGGATTATATCTCTAATTATGTTTTATAATGGACCTCTTAGGCTATAATCTTCATATAGTAAGATACCTGCAGCAAATCCTGTTTTTCCTTATTATCGAACATTCTCTCTAGGAAATGGTTAAGAAAAGTAAGTTTGTTTGTCTAAGTTCCTCAAAACTATTTGAGGAGTATAAGTGAAACTGTTGCACTTAGGAACTTTTGGAGTATAATTTGTAAAAGGTGGTATAAAAATCCCATGCTCCGATGATTATTCCACGACAATTTAATATTGTTCTGTTAACTTTAACATTGACTCTGAGAAAATTTTTGGTTTTTGTCTTTCCTAGATAAATTCGAACTTATCTGTAAACACATACATGCACTTGGTCCAATGCAGCAGGTCCTACAGTAATGTCAATTCCAATTGATATTGTTTAGAAACTACGCTCTGTGTAAGAATACTGTTTTGGTGATAGTTTGTGATATTCGTTATTGAAGTTATTTTCTACGTGAAGGTTGAGGAATCTTCTTCAGTAGATTATTCGTAGGGGAATGAACACCTTCTTTAGATTTTCTGGGGGTCTTATTGTCTCACATTTGACGTCATTTCTTGTGTGCCGGTACATTATTGTTATTGGGAAGCCTTTAAGTGAAAGATTTCCGATAGCATCACCAAAGTTATTCAAGATTGAAACTCACATACGCCCCAAAGCACATGGCTCGGAATTCTATTTCTAGACATAATACTCCAACAAATTATTAACATTTTCTTGTTAGTCTCCTGAGTTTAAGTTGAAGAATCTATGAGTTTCTGAGTTGGGTGTCCTATATTACTATACTTTAAATGACAGACAAATGAATAAATTGCTTTACAGAGTTATGCTTTTATAAACCTGTTCTTCGATTATGTTTTAATCGATTACTTATATTATGTCATCGCGGAGAATTTGAAAATTCACTGGGGGAATTATTGAACAATCTGAAAGTAGAAAAGTGAAGATCCAAATGGCATAAATAAGCTATGCAATGCCTTATCTTTTATATAACCCTGTGTATTTTCCATGTTTTATTCTATTAGGTACTCTTTTCAAAATATATATATAAAATACTTCGTAAACTAGCGCCTTTAAATCTTCCTAAAATTTTTTTGAATTTAATTTCTTACATTAATCACGTTATTATATATAGCCTGTAGTACAATTTCGATTGTTTTCGTTCGTTTATTTAACAAGATTTTTCGTTCTCAGTTTTTTCCCATTTTTTGTAATTTTCTCTTTTTTTTGCTAAGGGTACAAGAGTAAAGATAAAACAGAATATCCTTGAATTTTTTTTTCTCACAACAAGAGAAAAAAATAAAACGAAAAAAAAGCAAATCAAGATGAAAATGAGGCATAGTGTACCCAATTAAGAGCGGCGCTGTTGTGCTTTATGGTGGCATTCATTCAGTCATTCTTTAACATTCTCGATTCAAGCCTTTCATGGGAACAATTAACATTCCATTCTGCCACAGCTAGTTCAATCTCTGAGATATATTCTACTCTTGATTCTAGACCTAAGCCGCTCTAAAAAATTACCCTCGTAATATTAGCTTCTATAGAAATAGTTATCAAAGATTGTCAAGGCGTGTTTCTAACAGCAATTTCTTTACTCCATGCAGTGAGCACATCATATCCATAATATTTGAACTGTTCTCTCTACTGAGATTCTATCGTATGCTTTTGTTTCCTACTTATGTTTGTTAAAAAGTCAAATATTAGAATTCCAATTTCAATTTAAATTATATTTTATTCTTATTGTTGTTGTTTTTATTGTAAATATTTTTTTGCGTTTTTTATTTTAACCATTATAATCATATCACTTGTACTTGATGGCTTTCAGTCTTAATTTATGATTTATTTTTGTTTCTTCCGACCATAAAGTTGGCCCAATTTATGAATTTTTGCATTTTATTCTCACATTATAAAAGATAGCTTTTGGTCTTTGCCTTACTGAGTAGAACTTGATTTGTATTATCTTTTCCATTCCTTAAGAATTATACTCCAGACATTCCTGTCCGTAACAGTTTCTCTGGTAATTCGCAAATTATTTTAAAAATTAAAAAATTTAGAAAAAAAAACAATTATTGTTTTAACAGTGTCTGCGAAGGATGATCCTTATTGTGAAAAAGTAGGTCTTGCCACTGTATAAATGGCACTAAATCGGATAAGAAATGAATTTTTGTGGGAAATGGGCTGGGTAGCCACGGTATCAAGGATTCCAATACAGGTTTTCTTACGGCCGGACGATACTTGGGAGATGTAGGTTTCGAATCTTGTACGGGGAACGAAGCTAACATCTTTCTTATCGCTAAAAAGGGCAAGTCGTTGACCAAAAATGCTAGTTACCGTCTTAAAAAATGCAAGCCATCATCCAAAAAAATACACAAAGGAATGTAAGCAATCATGTCTTCTCTCTGCCTTGCTGTATTATTATATTTGTGATATGGTCACCCCAGTTTTTAAACTCTGCAAATTTTTGTCATTGACAGCCACTGTTGCTCTTGTGCTCTTAAATGCTCAACAATTGCAAACACTTTTGCAATATTTTTGTAAGATTTTATAGAATTTAAGAAAACTACAAAAATGAAACTTTTGTTTTTCTGTTATTATTGTTGTTGCTGTTATTGTAACTTTGTTTAATACTCCCAAGTAAACGGCTACCCAAATGACCATCCAGCATCTGATGAAAATGAGAGGGACATTTCTATATGTTTCAGTGTGTGTGCTTAGAAGAATATTCTCTTCGATTCCACTTCAGAAAAGATTCCCTTGGTCTTGGTTTGTAATCAAATGCATTTTCTTTTACAACAAAAAATACAAACGACAACAAAAACAAAAAGAGAAAAAAAGGATTTTTTTTGTTTTTTGTTTGTTTGTTTGTAATGAATTTTTATAGTTGCAAACGCTTAAGGAATCATATCCTTTGCTGTTGTTGTTCTATTTGTTAAAAGTGTTGTTGGCTTTTTGTAGCTGTGTAACATATTTTTCTGCTTCTCTCATTCTCGCATTCGTTTGTTGCCTTTCGAAGATTATGATTCATTTTTGCAACACATCGTGCCTAAACTATGTTGCCTTCATGGCATTATTGTTTTGGCTGTTCTTGTACCATGCCTTGCCATGCTTTTAAGCCCTTTACCTCTTCCTTGAGAGCTTTTTGCAATGGCCGTGTCTTTCTATCTTTGTAAACCAGTCTTTGGAGAAAGACAAAAAAGTTTTAAAATATAAGAACAGTCAACGTCAATTGAAAGTTTTTCGTTCACCGCTTTTTTAACCCATTTTTTATGCTGGTGTTTTTTTAAGTGCCATCATCGTTTGGTATATGCTTGATGATGTTGTTATTGTTGCTGTAATTTAATACCTTATTCGCTCGAAATGTTCCATAATTCCATCTATCGTTTGTATTGGCAGCCATCGTCAGTGTCATTTGATATGGTCCTTCGGGAATTTTCTTAAAGTGTCTTGAAACCTTTATAGTTAAGGCTGTAATATTTTGGCACCAACCAACTATTCGTTTAGTTTAACGAGAATGTGGAAGAGTAAACCACAAGGTTAACCCAATAGGAAATCAATGCTGTACAGGATTTTAAATTCTATATCTCGCATGTCTAAACAAAATTTGAATTGCTTGGTCATGCCAATTGTTATTCATTTTTGAAGAGAGATACTGAATTGCTGACATCATACACTCTTTTATAAAGCTCTGGATGAGTAAAGGATCTCTCTATAATATCTTCCTAAACCCTGTGGTCCTGACGAGCTTCAAGTTGTTGATTGATAACAGTGACGATTAGCGAGTATGACTACGTTTAACAATTGAAGAATGCGTAAAAAGAGATAAAGCGTATAGAAAAAGCGGGGTTTCAAACGTGGCCTCTGTGCAAGATTGTAAAGACATTTTGAAGTCGCCGTAGTGTAGTAGATAGTGTTGTGGCTTATTAGCTCGAGCCTGTGGTTCTCGGCGACTTTCTCTCAAACAAAAACTCTGAAAATAAATAAAATGTCATGAAAAGTTTCTTAAAAACTCATGGATAAAATAAAAACACTCAACATTAGGGAATGAGAACCTGGGGTGTAATCTATAACGATGTTTCGCAACAATCTTTAAGAAAACATAGTTTCTATTCTGTCCATTAAAAGACGTTCTCTTGTCCCACTTTAACTGATTAGTTCATTCAGTTAAACTTTGTTTTTTTGTTTTTCGTTTGCACTCTTTCGTAGTCATAGATGATGATTAAATGTTGTGTTGCTGGTGGTGTATGTTCGTTGCTCTATGAGATTCTCTTTCCGGAAGACACTCTGTTAAGTATGCTAAAGAAATGGCCAATAAAATGAAAATGTACCACAAAGAAGAGATGACGGTTGCTTTTGCAACTACGATTTTTTACAGCCGAGTGACTGTTCTTTGTAGAAGATCAACCCATGATTTGTGAATTCATTTTAGTTTAAATTTATGGTAAAAGATTTTCAAGCATTACAGGCTGAAGTTCGAAAAGTATTGCATTATTCTGCTGTTTATGAAACGATAATGAGGCAGTAATGGTGCAATGATTCACAAATTTCCGAGAGATGCAAGAACCTTCATTTAATTTTTTTAGGGTATGGTTGGGTATTCCTTAATTTCTTTGATTTGAAAGATGAAAAATTGAAAACAATGCATATCATAGATTTCCTACATTATATCCAATTTGATCCCCCAATTCATATGGTTTCTATATTCAAATAATGATTAATTCATCTCACTTTACTTCGCTTATTTACTTAAGATTATGAGAACCCAGATTATATACATAACATGATTAAGGATTCCTCACTTTATTAAAATGGCAAAACACATATTAAAATGGCAAAACAACAGCGTGTTTATAATTTGTATTTGATTTTCATTGCTTTTAAGATCGCTTTTAATTATTCTTTAAATTCACCATTAAATAGGCCTCTTTTAACGCACAATCTAAGGCAGCATTTAATTATTTATGAAATTTCAATTTTTCTTTGGGAAACTATTTTCCTAAAACCAATTGACTGTTATTGATTGCGATGGCAGATTAAAATTATTTTTTCCTCTCTTTTTCTCTGTCCAACGCTATCACTATCTCGCAGTCTCTTTAGTTATTTTGTGTGTATATGTGTGTGCCTGTGTTTTAAGTATTTGCCATGAATTAATTGATTCTCTTTGTTGTTGAGTTTGATAGGATTTATTTCAGGAAGAAAATATTTAATCTAATCCAAGGACAACAACAACGACAATATAAATACAAATATATATGTATAGATAAAATCTCAATACAATACGATTGTAATTAAAATTCGAATTAAAATTTAATCGGGCGTAAAATTGCTCTACTCATACTCACACTCATACTCTACTTTTTTCTTTTCACATTAAATTGTTAAAACTACAAATTTGTTATGGAAGTTAAAAACACATGCTAAATGAGGTCATTGGATTTAATTTCTAAACTATTGACAGGCAGAGTATGTGCGCCCATTGAATACTGAACACTTCATAAGGTTTCTCGTGATAATATTGGAATCAAATTTGCCAACTTCTTTGGACCATCAACCTCCACCTTAGGCAAGGATCAGTTGTTTAATCAAAATCCGAAATGTACATCTGGTGCCCGCCTTTGCTAGACCATTCGCAACTAGAATACCCGTAAAATTTAAAACCCAGGCAGAGTTCGAATGTCTAGCAAGCGTGCAGCAGAAAATTCAAAATATTTCAATTGGGATAACGATGGAGAAAACTGTAGCATTTGTTATTATTAAATTAAACGACTATGGTAACCCTATTTTCGATAGTAATAAACAGACAGTATTTTGATAAGAAAATGAAAACATCACATGGCTATTTTCCCCCACGAATTGAGAAGTTGTTAAAACACCAACCAAATAGGCATTCCGCAATTGCTGCATGCCATACCAGAACAATGAGGTATATAATGACAATCATGATGATAACGATGATAATGATGAATGAAGTTAATCAGGATGAGAATGAATCCCTTTACGTAACCAGAAACATTAAAAATAGTGTATGTGGAGCATACACACAGACAAAGTTTTGACTCGAAAATACAACTCGTTTTGATGCTAATGCGAATGATGATGTTTATGTGGTTTCTGATGATTTTGTTGAGAAATGTTTGCTGATATTCTTTTGTTGGTGTGTCCACATAAATTCTCTTCTATATTGCGTTTTAAGTTTCATATTTTATTTCTATGGCAGCATTGCTCTCCTGCCATTACTAGTGCTAGTTTTGTTTATATTTTGCTTGTCGTTGTTGGTATTGTTGTTGATATTTTTATACATTTGAGGTTTTCTATTTAGTTTTAAAGGTTTTTTGTTTTTATAGTTTAAAAACTGAAAGGCTTTGGGCTGTATGCATAAAGTAGTAGAAGTGTTGGTCAAGCCTGCTATAAAATTCAACCAACTCACCTCCCCATATCCATTTCACCCTTCACAAGAATAGCATAACAGTAAAATATAAATATTTACCCACATATTTTACCATAATATTTTAAAGGACATGAGGTGTTAAAGGATTTTGATTTCATTTCAACTGCAGAATAGCGTACCAGGCAACACTCGACAGAGTATTGAATAACTTATTTCGAATGCTGTATTGTGTGGTTTGCAGGGAAATTGTTCTTGTGTACAGCAGGCAGAGAGTAAAATTCAATTGAAATGCAGGTCAGAGTAGTAGAAATAAAATATTTAAATATTCATTATATTAAATACACTCTGAACAACATTTCCTTGGAGATAGAATATGCCGGTGGAAATTAAAAATTTTTTCAAATTTTTTTTTTCGTACTTCCTTTGAAGCAGTTGTAGAAGCAGTAGTGATGCATTAGAGATAAATAACTAAAAGAAGAAAAATATTGAAACACACATATTAAGTTTTGTTTGTTTGGTAACAAGGAGCTAATTAGGTCAAAGGTCAATAAAAGGTCACTTGTTTTGGATTAGTTTAGTTACGGCGTGTAGAAGGACATCCCTACTTCGGTCTAAATAGTGGTACATGTAGTGCATGGACTGCTCCAATAGATATATCCAAGAATCAGGATAGAACTGCCTAAAGCAGTATATTAATACCCAAGAAACCAAAGCGAACGTAAATGACATCGGATTTCAATCCAATAGTTAAGCTCTAGCTGTCTGACATAGCTTCTCATACCAATTATACTGTGTGTCGTAACTCTATACATGAGTGGCGGGACATTCAGTTTAAAGTCGAAACTGCCAGAAATCTGTTGAGAGGAAGTCGCCGAAGAAATATTTGTTTTCATGTTGGAGATGTCTGACCTGGGGTTTGAACCGAGGCCACGTCTAATAAGCCAATACACTACCTACTAGACTACGGCGACTTCATCCTATACATACGCAGCCTAAATTTACAGAAAGTTTCATTTTAAAATACTAAGGATAGCTTCATCACAAGCTTTTTCCCCAAAATCCTAATTGATTTCAATTATCAATTTTATTAAATAATTTAAATAAGTACCACAGTATAAATACACTTCTAATTGCCACTTGTTATTGGTATTGGTTAGCATCAATTAGTTTTAATTTCTATTATTTAACAAGTTCAACTATTACTACAGCGTGAAGTAGATGCTCGAACAGTGATGATAATAATTAAAGTGCCACAGTAACAACGAAAAAAAGTGAAATTTTAAAAATTTAATTTTAATTTATTAGTTTGACTTAGCGACTTAAATTTATTGTCCAGGTCAGAGAACTAAAATTAAACCCACCTTGATATTATTATAAAGTTTATATGCGATATTGAGGGTGTTTTTTCACGCTTCTATCAAAAACATTGTGGGGCAAGGTGCTAAATGTCTTCTTAAGGTCAATGAATACAAAGTACGGAGCAGCTATTATTCATAGATAGTTAATGTAATCAATTTAATTTATAATTATTACAGTGAGGCCAAACTCCCTCTAATAATTAATTTTTTACTTGTAACGATGTGTGGCAATATTTGATTGGAAAAGAAATAAACTCTTGAACCCCTAACACTCGTTTCTATTTTTGGGCCATTTTTATCGACTTTCCCTTTAATTATTTTCTTTGCTGTATTTATTTGCATGTCTCTGTCAAAATATAACCCTTTAGCTAAGCATTTATAGGCATTCATAGTCTATTACAAAACCAAAACATAAATTTTACTTACTCTGAAAGTGTATATGTTGCCATTGCTTTTTAATTTTCGGAATTGAATGTTTGTGCTGGCATTTACAGCTCCTGTCTATAAATCTATGGATATTTAACTTCCTGCATATTTAAAACAAAAGCGGAGAAAAGAGAAAAAAAAAGAATGAAACATAGGGAAAAATTAATAAAATCAATGAATAAAGTTGCTGTGGCAAAGCACATCCTTATCGAAATAAAAAGTTATTCTTGCTCTTACTCGGCTTCCATGGCACAAATAAAGAATTTTTTATTCAATTTGCCAAAGTACCCCCCTCAAAAATAAAACAGACAGGACGTTTTTCTGTACACCCATTCTAAACGAAAACCACAAAATACTCGTATATCGGTTTTGCTTTATTACACCCAGAATTAATATACAAGCCATGACCACTCGAAAGGGGGGAAACTTTGTTCTCCAATCCCTTTAACGAATTCCTTTCGTTTCGGATTTCGTTTTTTTTGGTGGTTTTATGAAATACTCTTCCCCGATTTTTTGAACTTCATTAGATTCTAAATCACGTTTAAAATATATGTGAAATATGAGTGAATTTTTATGTTTTTATTGCAATGACTTGTCATCACATGTTTGAAATTCACAGCATCATCCCCCAAGTTGGGATCTTTTATAAAAAGTAAACACAGCTTTAGAGGGACTGAGAAAGCAGAAAAGGTTGGGTTTTTGTAAGGGACTAAATACTATTATTTATGTGATTATGGCTTATGGTTTTAGTTTAATTAGTTTTTTATTAGACGGAAGGCAGAAGGGTTAGAAATCTAACTTCACCCTAAAACCGTAAAATATTTTAATTTATAAATCTTCTGCCAAGCGTTTTAAATCAGAATTCAGACTCTTTTGAAATTTTTAAAATTCAATGAAATAAAGTTTGCGAAAGGTCGAGGTACCGCGTTTGGACAGTGGTAATTGGTAATGCTTCAGCTGTCCTCTATAATGACAAACAGTGCAGACTTAAAGTATAGTCATTCCCAAAGGAACTGAGGATATGTTTATGAAAGCACAGCAACGAAAAAGATATGACAACTTAATCAAAGTCTTGTCATTAGAAGTGTATTTGGTTCAAAAAATATTTCACATAAGGTAATGTCAGCTCTTTTTGTATCTTTCTTTAAATACTAGCTAACGAGCGAATAACTTGGAAAAAAAACTAAACCAAACTTTACAGCCTTCCCTCTAGCTCTAGCATTTTTTAGACTAACATCACTGCTATTATGAAGTCCTGCTCCCGGCTATCTTTTTATCATACATGAGAAAATATCTGCTTTTATGCGGGCACTTAAATGGCCCGCCTTGTCCAGAGATTATAGTCGCCTATATCTCGACTGTGCTCCTACCAATTACCATACCTGCCGGATGGAAAAATCTTGACAAATCCAGCATAACAATCATTTTCGTAACTGCGGTAATATGGTGAAGAGAAGGAGGCAGTTAAACGCTTGTAAAAATCACTTTTCTCTATGGTTGAGAAATATGGAGGAAACTATCTAGAAACGTATGAAATTTTCGTAAAATTTTGAGAGTTTTCTATTTCTATATTCATAACACGGTAGTATTGAAATCAGTAGCCATTAGTCATTGAAACAAACTATAATGACCTCTACATTCCAAAACCAACAACCGTCAACAACTTTTTGGTCTTCTTGTCCATGTGGTTTCTGCGATGTTCTTCCACGATTGCCTTTGTGCGCAGAACTAATCATTTGGTATTAATACCTCTAAGCCATGTAAGATGCCAACACTGTAGTGCAATTGCTTGGGATGAGAATCTTGATTTAGAGAATCAATTAAATTTATGATCATCGTATTTATTAAGTTTAGCTGTGGTCACGAAATTCGCTTTTATTCACTAGTCTGCTAAAACTGTCAAACTAAGGAGTCAATTGACGAATGCCCGTGACAGCTGCAGTGTTTTTCATAACTCAGTTTGAATTTGACCGATGGTGGTCTTAACACCCCACAAGAAAAAATCAAATGGAGTCAAAGGCTGATCACCTCACCTCCTCAGTAGACAGCCATGCCATCAAATCGGTCGTGCAGGATATCTATTCTGTCATGAGCTATGTGAAATGTATTCGGTTTTTCCCTTCTGAATCTGCCTGTTGTTAATGTTCTCACATTAATAATAATATTGCTAGTACTGGCAACACTGTTTATGCTCAGAAGTCAACGGTTGCAATAGTAAATTTTGTTTGTTAATAGGGGATATTTTTGATTTTGCTGTTATTGTTATTATTATTGTTGTTAATGTACTTAAAATTTATTTTGTAAGTTTTCTTCTTCTATTCTATTTTAACTGTTTTTATTTTTTATTAACCGCTCTTCTTCTCTCTGTCTATATGTAGTAGAACATCAAAGGGATTTGATTTACAACTGCAATAAACACTCTTCTACCAACATTTTAATGTGTTCTAAGCAGTCAATATTTTGCTATTAGAAAATGAAACAGCGTATATACGAGCTTTTTAAGTGTGTGTGTCTTGTGCTTATCCTTAAGTGTTTAAGCTTAAAGAAAATTTACACTCTGGTTCTAAGTTAAGAAGAAACATTAAAAGTGCAAAATGCTTAAGTGCCTTTTAAAGTGGGAAAAAAGAAAATCCACAAAGCACAAGCACAAACAGAACATGAGTAGAACAATAAAAGTGTGGAAATATTTTTGAAAAGAATGAAAAATTGTTTTTAAAATTTTCTTGTAAAAAGTAACGTTTTTTACTATTTTCCTCTCTTTCTCTCTGCTTCACCCTCTCTCTGTATATAGCTTTTCTTTTTGTGTCTATTAATATTCGTTTCGAAATTTGTAAAAAATTTTATTTTCTTAAGACTTGTATGCGGATGCAATGTCTTAATACATATTCATTTTCACATTACTTTACATTATTAAAGAATAATATGTGGGTGTTCTATGGAGTGAATAACCCTGTTTACTTTTGTATACACATGCAAACGTGCTTTAAATATTAAGAAACAATGAAAAAAGGGGTACTCACTGTATTACTAAATTTACAAACAATAACAGTCTTTGGTTACAATAATAAATAGTTCTAACAACAACAATTGCAACATGTTCTTAAAAAGCAATGTGAACTGTGTTAACAACTCTAAAAAGAGGATTAAAAATGCTCAAATTTAATGCATCGGTTGTTATTTACAAAAAAGATTCTTGAGCCCAAATATGAGCTGACGAATGTTGTTTCCAAATTGTTCAATATTCACTGATTATTCACAAAGACTAAACTGTTAACTGTATTTTATTAAATATTTTTATTTTTTATTTTATATATAATAAGGCCAACACCATGTCAGAGCCCGTTCATTGCATGTCTAATGATTTCGAAACATTTTTTGTTTTTCTGTTTGCTGTAGTATTGCTGTCCGAAACGAATAACTTTTAATAATAATTGACAAACAGACTATTTGAAAAACTTGAATATTTAAGCAACAATTATTGTTTGTTTATTTGTTTTA